>CM054382.1:64852500-64897500 GCA_028858755.1 Ara ararauna
TAAGATATCAGGGCTCTGAGCTTTGAGGGCAACTGAGAGCTTTCTGTAGGGAGAAGAACCCACTAAAGTAGTGCTGGGGGTCAGTTTCAGGTTACGTTTGCTAAGGACACCTTGCCTGGGGAGGCTCGTCCTGCAATTGAAATGATATGGTCCAGTGTGAGGTGTCCCTGCCAATGGCAGGGGGTTGGAACTGGATGACCTTAAAGTCCTTTCCAACACAAACCATTCTATGATTTTATGATTCTATGATGTGATGTGATGGAGGCTGGCATAGCTCAGGGATCCCACTCAAGTCAACAACTGCTCCACATGGATGCAAGATCCTACTTACCTGGATCTGATTGCTGGATTAATTGGGCAGAAGGCAACAAGCAGTACTGGCCTTCGGGAGAGCTGCTCTGACCTTCTTGATGCTTCCAGCTTCTAATGCAGCACAATCTTCCTTGAGTGCCCAAATCAGACAGCAGAGAATCTGGGGGATCACAGGATGAAACGTGCTGCCCCTTTCCCCTCCTAGAGTTGAAAGAAAAATATTTAAGCGACTGAAATAAAAATATGAGTGTCCGTTAAAATTTGTGGAGTATGTATTTATTCCCCATAAAAAGTGTGAGTTAGAATTGGACATTGCAAGGCTGCTCCATAAAGAAAATTGCTTCTTCTCTTGGCATTCAGTGGTTTTCTTTGTGGAGCTTTTCCATCAAAGTACAGTATTTCAAATACCCATTCCCTCCCATTTCCCTCCAAGCAAGAGGACTCTGACTGGGATCCATGCTCTGATAGAAATCTGAAGTGCTTTGCTATGGGGTAAAGGGCTTCAGACATCACTTGGGGGTTTTAGGAGCAGCAGTAATGGAAACCTCAAGGAAGATCTGATAAATCAGAGTCTCCCAGACATCTAGTCCCATTTCTTTCCAGACTCCTCTGCCTGCTTTGCCCAGGCTCCATGACTACAGATGGACCCCACCTCGCCATTTTTTCTGTTCAGAATTTGAATAGACAAAGTCAGAAGATTCAGACCCAAACCTACAAAAGCATCATACTATTCAAATTACAGCATATAATATTTTGGAGCTTTGCTCTGCCACTGCATGCACACAGTCTTATGTTAGGTCCTCTAGCTGCTCACACAGTGACGGAAGAATGCTCAATGCATTCAAAAGCAGTCAGTCCTGTGAGTGCTTATGGAAACATAATTGCCTTCAGATTTTAGATATTCTAGGCACCAAGATTAGGTGACAGAGGAATCAGAATTTGATCAAATTGCTTGGATCTCAGTTTTGGGTGCTATAAAAACACTTGAAGGATTCTTCCTGGACCCTGAATGGCTAAAAATCTCCACCTTCTTCCTTCCCCTCAGTTTAATCAGTGGCACATGCCTTTGTACAAGGAATTAAAGAGGGCCTTTCATTAAGCTAAACACTGTTTTTCCCCTCCTGTGTCTCCAGTTGTAGTAGCCTAGTGGATCTATATGCTCTTCTGGCCTGTGTTTCCTTGTCTGCTGCCTTCATTCTCAGTAGCTACATCTCTGTCTGATGCTGACCATATCAGGGCAATTTATCTCGATAAGGTGGCTAATTTCCCTTGTCTGGTAGATCAGAAATTCCAGTCGGGATCTCAGTGACACCTATATAAATCCAGATTAAATCCATTTTAGAAGTAGAAGGAGCATTTGACCTGAAATCTTCAGGGATTTCAGGTTTGTTGCCTAAACCACTGTGTGGCTAATTTACATTACAATAGATAGGCTCTCATTTTGTGGGTCTGTGTACGGTTTGAGCAAACATTGTTCTTCCTAGCACTTGTTACTACAAAAATGATACTTCTCTGGATGACCCATTCACTGTGAAAGCTTAGGGACTGGAAAGAAGAGAACTACAGGAATTGGTTTGTTGGGTGGTGGGGTTTGCTTTTTCATTTTATGAGCAGCACAGTGAACTCCAGCGATGAGAAAGGGCTGAGGACAACAGCTACCAACCTTTGTCTCACCTTTTTGAACCCTAATACAAGGAAATGCCAGTAACTCCCGCAAAACCTGCAAAAAAACCCCACTGAAACTGCTTTGGCCTGAGCTCAGCAGCTACATGGTGCTCACCAAGTCTCAAAACCTTACAAGTTTATTTGTTAAAACGCTCAATGCCTATTTTATGAATCAGTCTTTAGAGTTCTCTGAAGATAAGGAAATGAATATTCACTTTTTGAAAGCCAGTAAGTAAAGAATTAACCGACTTAGAAAAAGCAGTAGTGGAAGTCAGGTCTGGATTCATGGGCGTCAGCCGTGCTGCGATTCAGATCTGATATGTCTCAACCTAAAATAGCACTAAATCTAATAATCTCCAACTTTTCTTGTAAGCTATGTCTTTAAATGGCATGTCTGCATATTTGCATACTCTGTTTGCTCCTGGAGTAAGCAGACTCAACTAAAAAATCACCTCTTTCTGACACAGAAAACAACCCAGTTCTAAATACTGGAAAACAAAGCTTAGGAGGGTCAGAAGAGAATTTAGTACTCTGTTATTCTAGTAATGTGGGATATTTCTGTGTTGTGGATATCCATTGTTAGTAAATAGACAGATACACAGATGTTAACCAAGAGAAGCTGTGGCTGCCCCATCCCTGCCAGTGTTCAAGGCCAGGTTGGACAGGGCTTGGAGAAACCTGCTCTAGTGGAAGGCCCCTGCCTGTGGCAGCGGTTGGAACTGGGTGATCTTAAGGTCTCTTCCAACCCATATCAGCCTTGGATTCTATGATTCTATGTTAACTAGGCCCATCATGAATGCGGATACTAGGCCAGTGGCAAAGCTGTACAAACCAAGAGGCATTTTGTGTTTCTTTGCCGGTGTCAGTAGATGTCATCTTACCACTTATAGTCATGTGTTAGTCCAACCAGGACTGCTGGCCCCTCTGTTCTGTTTGAATCCACGCTTTTCCACAGTATCAGAATTCTGACTTTTGATGTAATATGGTTGTGATCAAACTAATTGGTAATGAGGAGGCAGCCAAAATCCTAACATAGATAAGCATTCATTCTGATGTTCCTCACTTGTACCCTTAGTTGTAATGCATCCTCCATTATCTTGAGCCCATAGTTTCCACTCAATATTTATGCTTCAGATCTTAATTTATCCTTCTTTGTCCTGTTAACCATTACATCCTGCCAGCATGCAGCTAACTCGGCAGGTCATCACATTGAAGTTCTAGTTAAATTCTGATGTCAGTATAGCAAAGAGCATGATTTTAGAGAAGACTGCACTCATGTAAGAGCCTGTTAAGGAAGGTGGAGTGCAAAGTGGCGGATGTCCAGGTTGAAGGATGCCCTGGAAGTATGAAGACCTCTTCCTTCAAGGCAAAGGAAGGAATCTCAGTCTGACTTACTCCTTTCCACCTGATGGCAGATGTTTGAGCAGGTTGCACAAAGCCATCCAGAAGAAAGAGGATAGAAGGTTAAGGCTGAAGGCAGAGAGATAAAAGGCAGCCTGCCAGCTTTGAACAGGCCCCTGGTTAAGCTGCAATTAATACACACTAAGAAAATACGTTTTAGGCTTCTGTATGAAGATTGGGCCCATGACACAGTCAAAAGTCACCAGAGCTGAGTAAGTGGCCATGCTTTCTTGCTCCTCATAGTGCATGTAACGTCATCTCCTCTGCTCGAGGAAAGCAGGCGCGTAAAGAAGCAGCTTTTGCTTTAGCTAGGGGCTGTTAATTTGGGACACTTTGCTTAGCTTCTCTCTACTTCATCACTTGACATCCTCTACATGGATTCAACAGAGTCTAAATGGAGGAACATGATAACAAGGCAACAAGTCACTTGTTCATGTGAAGTTCTCAAAAAGGAAAGGAACAGGTCATGACTGGCATTATAGCTGCAGTGGATTAATATTTAAGCATACATCCCTCCTTGCAGCCTATCATCTGCAACACTGTACTCCATCAAAACCCTCTTTAAAGCTCAGTGCTACCTTTGACATCTCCACTCAATCAGGGCAGCAGCCAGGCTGGATGAGCTGTCTTGCAGGACATCACCCTCAGGCAGAAAGGCTCTGCCATGACTGCAGAGATGTCCCCTTGCTGCCTCTTGGGCTGCCGCAAAGTCAGTGCAGCTAAAGCAGAGCAGCTTATGTGCTGGGTGGAGCACACGTGGCACGTGTGCAATCCTGGCAAGCCTTCACATCAATCCAGCAAGAGGGTGAGCACCTGAGAGGGCCTTTGTAGTGTTGTGTAGGCGCTTAGCCAGGTTCATCTGTATTTTGTCAGGTCTTCTGCTCCTCTAGCCAAGTCCAATGCACCATCTGCACAGTTTTGCTTGTAGTTCAGGCTATGCAATTCAAAATACAGATGTGTCACCACTGGAAAAGCCTTCCCTATTTCTCTTATGAGTTAGAAAGAAAGAGAAATGATGCTTGTGTAGAAGTGAGCCCTTCCTGTTCTGCTCCTACAGTTGTGTCCAGCCATGGGAATTTGACTGCTTGATCTACAGGAGAGAGGAAGCCTATGAAAGCCTTGGTTGGATTCTGGACACCTCTTGCTATGGACTCCTCAGGACTTCCCACAGCATGGAGACAAACCAGCAATGCCATTTTCTTGCTATCAGCTCTTGATACAAAGGGCCTGATACAACGCGTGTGTGTGTGTGTATGTGTGAAATCTGACAGTGTAAGTATGATGTAGTTTAGGTGTTTTGGTACAACAAAATGGAACAGAATTACTTTTCCTATTATCTTCCAAAAGTTATTGAAAATGACATGGAATATATTCTCTAGGAAAAAAAAAAGGTGGGTTTTCTTAATGCAATTTCTCTGGCAGTTTATTCAGTGGTTATTCATTCCCCTTCTCACACATTGTGGAGGCTTTTCTATTATGAAACATTCTGTGCAAAAAAAAAAAAAATGAACCCAAGAAAAAGAAGTATACTACTTCTTTAAAATATATTGCAAGAATCCTCATTTCCAGATTTTTATTGCAGCACTAGCTGGTATTCTTGCATGCAGTTTTGTAATTTATTCTGAACATTCCACTTAAACCTTTTTTCAATAGCATGATTTTATTAGAGTCAGCTCACTGGACTTTCCCAAAAAGGTATTTAAGATCAAATAAAACCAGTGCTTGGAAAAATATCATTACAATATGAAAGCAGTTACAAAAACATTAGTACTGCAAAGTTTTATTTCAAATGGCTGAGCCTGCTGTACCCCACGTTATTGCACTTCTACTTCCTCAGACACACTCACTGGAAAAATGGGAAAAATTGTCATCTTTGCAGTTTTTACCTGTTTCTCAAAAAAAAAAAAAAGCACTCAATTTATAGGGAGGCAGTTTTTTTCAGCACCACTATTAATAAGAGCAGCAAACTGTCCTTTGTTCCTGCATTCCTTGTCTATGCAGAGGATTGCTCTCCTCATGCTTTGGCAAGTGGCCCCCTCCAGGGAGCTCAGCAATGCCCTGGGGTGAGCGGATTTGGGCTGAAGAGTGGATGCAGTGAGGTGGAAGTGCGGCTTGGCAAGTAGGGCAAATCTGCTGACGCAAGCAAAAAAGATTCGTTTAAGACATGAGTGAAAGGTGACTTTGCCTTTAGACAAAATACCCTCTGCGCTTTACCCTGCTGATACTGTAAGAGGCGTGAGCAGCTAGTAACCACCAGCACCACTCACCACTGGGACTGCAGAAAAGGCCAGTCCTGCAGGACTGAAGTCATCGGCTGCTTTCTCTCCAGCACCAGTCAGATAAAGCCATGGGTGAGCCAGACGAGATCGTGATGTTGCCTTGTTTCCCTAAGAACCAAGTTCAAACCTCCATGGCAGAGTCAGCCTCCACTTTGGCTTAACCACCAGAGTTGTATCTCCCATTCAACTTCACATCCAGGCAGTTAGGGCAAATATTTACCTTCTCCAGTGGTTGCTTTCATCAGAAAGGAGATAATTGACAGTTGGACCTGGAGTTTAAGCTGATCCATGTTTGGTGGTTTTGAATTTCATGGGATTTGTTTTAAAAGAGGTCTTTTGGGGGTGTTTCCCCTTTAAGAATTCAATACAAAAACCCCTCTATTACTCAACTAAATTAAAATCTAATCTGGAGTATAAATAAAAATGAAGAAATAAACCAAAGGAAATATTAATTGCTGCATCACCAGATTCCATGACACAGCCTTTTTTCCCCCATTCTTTCTATTTGAATGCTTAAATTTATTTTATGGGACAAATCTGAGGAGAAAATAGTCTTTTGAATAGCAAGTTGTGTTCCCCTTTTTCTCATCCCTTTCCTAGGCTATTTTTTTCCAAGCAGTAGGTAGAGCAAAGCAGCCTCAACACACCTAAGTTTGAAGATGAGGCGTTATGAGTGGACTTTGAAATCCTCTTTTAAAACTGCAAGTTACTGTGCATATTACTTTTCTAAGTAGAAATATGCTTAAAAAGTAAAGTCTTTATTGCTTCTTAAAAGGCGTAGTGCTCTGTGATAAATTCTCATATTTTGACTGTTAATATGTTTGAATGAAAATTATTTATACATTTTGGTGAGGTTGAATGGTTTTCATTTGATTGCTGCCTCTGGAAATGAAAGCAGAGTAGCAGGAAATTTACATGTCATGCTGTGATGTATATCCAGATTATGAGATGATTGTGCAGCAGATGAACACCAAGTAAAATCATTTGCATCAAACTGTGACAAGTGCAATTCCTGACAAGGCCTCTTAGTTTTTTGGGCTATTATCATTGTACAAGAATATAATCTATTGACAGCAGGGCTGTTTAATACATTTAAAGGCAGACAGTGGAAGAAATCTTAACTGTTTTCATTCACCACTGCACAAGGGTGCAGATCAGAAGTGAATTATATTTAAAAATATGCATGTATGATGATAAGATGCATGACATTCATCAACCTGTTTAGTCATGGTTAAGCTGCGATGGTGAAGATCCAATATTACTGCCATATGTGGTCTGAAATAGAGACGTGAGACTGAAAATTATATTATTGCCCAGTAGAAGTGAATAAACAGAGGGAGATATTCTTTCTTAATCTTTCTTAACCTTTCTTCTTAGATTAAATTCTGCCCTTCTGTACTTTTGAAGAAGTATTGGGTCTTAACTTCAGCTAAGGAAATTTAAGCTTTTAAAATCTGGTGGGGGTTTATTCCCTTTTCTGTTGTAAAAAGCATCCCTTTTTTTTCTGTATTAATAACAGAGTTGCCTTTGTAGGACCTCCAATATGAACTGATTGTGGATCAAGATCCAAATAAACACTGATGCATTACATTTCCTATGTCAGGTGCGATCTTTACAATTATTGGGCTAAATTAATGAAGGTCTTAAAAGAGAAATTTAAGTGAAAAACATATTTTGTATGTAAAAAATTCATATTTCAGAGCTCTTTACAAAATGCTGCAATCCCCTACAAGGTCCAGGGTAAGCAATTCCTGAAATACTTGTGCTTTGGAGCATTTTGATGTGAAAAATACTGCTGAAGCTCTTCATTCCAGCAGTCAGAAGGTAGCTGCTATTGTGGACACAGCCCTGAAAGCGCGGCTCCCTGACAACGCTGGGCTCCAGCCTGCGTCTGTGCTGCAAGCCAGTGAAATGCTGATACTGGAGAGCAGTCTCTGCAGAAAAGATCTGCCCCAGGGTACCTTCAGGGCTGTGCTGGTGACTGTAACACCACAACTGACTGATGGACATAGATGAGGGTCCTGCATGTGGATACATTTAAAAAGGTTTTATTTCTCGTTCTTAATCCTCCCACAGGGAAAATAGGAGAGTAGGTTGAGGAATGGGAAGTCTATGGAAGGGACAATCCTGCTAAGTTGTACAGGTGGAAGGTTGATGTGCTGGAAGCAACTAGTGTCCCCATCAATAAAAAGTAGAGCTGATGTGGGGAGGTGCAGCTCAACCACAACTCAACCAGCCCTGTGTGAGGAGGAACAGATTTCAGGCTCACACAGAAGCTGGGTGCTTTCAGATGAGCTCTCTCAGATTTGGAATCATGGTGCAGAAACTCTCAAGCAATGTCAGCACAGGATCACAGGCTGCATGGTAGCCCTTATTCAGGACTTAACCTGTTTTCTCAAGCTGAAGAGCTTGAACCTGAGCAAAAGTAGCTGAACTGCTTGTTGATTCAGCCTGGTTTGTCTCGGCTCTACACTGTGCCACACTATCTACCTACCTCGAGGCATGTCTCACCCCAAAATCTGCAGAAGCCTGTTCACCTCTGCGGAGCTCCTGCAGGCAGTGATTACCAGGGAAGGACAATGGCCAACCCCCAGAAAGGCTGTGTGCAGCAGGGACAGTGTAGGGCACAAACAGCCTGGGAAGCACAGAGAACCATGGGGAAACACCATAAAGGGAAAAATTTCAGCACACTTGTATGAACTCCAGCATTAAGAATAAAGAGAGATGGAACATTTAAAAAGTGCTAGTGTTCAAAAACTGCTTTCTTGCATTTTCCTTGCAGTCATCAAGAATAGCACCTTTTTCCCCTAAGGTAACCCAGGCTCTCCTGATTGCATGTGTATAGCTGCTGGAGGTATTTTGGAAAAGCAGGAACATGATTATTTCTGAGACCTTCACAAAAATGGCAGAAGTTGGCACCATAATACTATGCACACAGTAATGGCAGGAGATTCCCAGGTGCAATGGCTGGAGATACCAAAGTTTTCATTAGTCCACTATTATGTTAGAAAACTAAGCAAAGACAAAGGGCTAAGAACCCCTGGATTCTTTTTTTCCCTCCACTTTTGACATGTGTGATGCAATACCAGTCACCTAAGCTAACTTTTTATCAGTCCCCTAATGATAAAAGGAGCAATATGTACTATTTCTTACCTCCCAAAGCTGTCAGCAGGGTTGATTCATATTGACAAATGCATTTCTAGTGTGATATGTAAGGAGTAGTTACTCTCTTGCCACCTCAGTCCAGATTCGCATTGGCAGTCCATTCCTGCCTTTGCTTGCACTTTCTGTGAAGTGGGCTCTGGAGATCCCAGTGGGATGTTGTAAGCTGTAAAAATGGTTGGAAATAAAGAAGTTAGTGATTTTGCAGGCCAGCAATGATGCAAACACAGTTTTCTCTTAAAACCGAGATAGAAAACTGGGGTACGCTCCTAAGAATCTGCAAAATCCATTAAAATTAATGCTCATTTTGCTTCACCAAACTCTCCAAATATATGTAGAGTTTCATCTTCTCCTGTGCTGTGTTCAGGATAATGATAAAAAGGGGTCATTATCCTGTGGAGAGAAAGGGATGCCATTCCTGCTTTAATAAAAGGGAAAAAAATTTGACTAGGACATGAAAATATTATCCGTGCTCATTCTGCTGACAAAGAAAAACATGCATAAAAGGTCATGGACAACTGGAATTTCTATCATCCAAAAACCAGAGTCCTTTCCGTGCACCATCAGCCTTTTCCTTCTACCCCCACCCTGAGAGTGCTTATCCCCAGCAAATGCCATATTTTCTTCCTGGCACCACACTGCTTTTTCTCCATTGTAGACGCCCACACTTGTTTCATTAGTGCTCAGGCAGTATAAAGTTTCTAATACTACAATATTACCATCCTACTTCCATAACGAGAAGCCTGAGAACCTCACCAGCTATCTCATTATCATTGCAAAGCGTGAAGAGCTGCCACTGCTGCGCATGCATTGAAGTCATTCAAGTGGCCCAAAACTTGTGGTTCCAGTATTCACACAGCTGAAATTCCTTCAGTTTTATTACTGTTATTGATTCATCTGAGACCAAGATCCAGCACTATGGGTTGGGAAGATAACACACAGAACATGGAATACCACTAGACTCAAAGACACAAATTTAGAGCAGCACTACCCTTCTCCCTTTCCCCTAATACCTGCATTACTACCCAAATTCTGCCACTGGAGGACACCCAACCAGTCCCACCACTGATGACACCAACATGCCCTTCAAGGCCTGAGCGCTGGTGGGAGCTAAAGCCCAGTTCAAGGCTCCAGAACATTTCCATCTCCTGAATGAAGGTTTCTGCATGTTGCTTTATTTTGACATTGGAGAGGATGCTGCATTTGGTATGGCAGCTAAATACAAACCATTTGGGGGTCTTTCAAATGTCAGCATAGCACTAATATGAAATCAAACCTGTTTTTATTAGATACTCCTGATTCACCAGAGAAAACCTACAGATTAAAAAGTTATCAGGTTTATGATGTCGTCCTTTTTGGAGCTGAGGAGCAGCTGTTGCTACATAACAGCTCTGAGCATGATGAACATTTTGGGAGAAGGGGTAATTTTTAACTGGAAAAAGAATGTTACTATTCCAGAGGAAAATCTGGCCACTAACTTCATTTGACATGTGTAACAGACTGTGATAGTTTTTTGGGGACTGCACGATGCAAAGTAAAACGAAGCTGGTAATAAGCAACTTGGCATTTATTCTTTATGTAGGAATATTTGTTCCTCAAAGTCAGACTATGTGGAATATTAGCATTTGGATAAATTATTCAACACTTTCTAGAGAACGCAAGGGGAAAAAATCTTTTCAGCATTATAACATGACAATCTACAGGGTAGTAGAGAAAGAAGGCTGTCATTTTTTCTTCAATTACAAAAGGCAAATATTTATTATTTATAAGTATTCGCCTTGTATAGGCTTAAATGTTATTTATGAACCTGTTGCATAGTGATTTTCAATGTAACTCATTATTTTTAGCCTTAGGGTGTTGTAAAGGAGCATGGATATATTTAATGACACTCTGCTAGTCAGCGCAATTACACTGTAATCATTATGTAAAATGTGCTATTAATTAAACCAATTTCTAGTTAGAACATTCTCTTCTGCAGGGCTTAATCTTAATCTCTGGCAATCTTTCTCTCTGTTTTTCACCCATTAATTATGTGATTACTTTTTAAGTTACATATGATAAAATGTGTTTTTATTTTTAGGCTTCATATGCTCAATTATTTGTATTTATCACACCGTTTGCCTGAATTATTGAAAAGGCCTTATTTGCCAAACAAAAGAGAACTAAAAAGAAACAGAAGATGAGGCAGTTACCTGGGAGTCAACAGTCGTTTGATGGTTGACAATTGCTTCTGATATTCTTTTTAGAGGTTGTACGGCTGAATTTCATTTCCAGTTCGGAAGCATCTCCTCTTTATCCTAATTACCACACAGAAATCTATACCTATTTTTAAATGCTTCATTTAAACACAGAGGCAAATGTCCATATTTCCCCCCATTGGACTGGCTCTTTATGTTAGCATTTTGTTAAAAGAAACATAGTTATACTAAAACAATGCTCATTCTTAAAGGAATTGACATAAGCACCAACCAAATAATTATTCTGAAGGCATTATGGTATTTTTCAGTTACAAATGAATACTGTTAACAATTCCAGTTAAAATAATGGCATCTAGATGTCTACTACCCTTCAGAAAAGGAAAAAATCACCTAGTTTTTGGAGTCATCCTTGCTCTGCTCTGCAATGACCCCTTGTGGAAAAAAGACTTGAAACGAGGAGGAATCGGCTCTAAGGCCTCTGTATTCCCAGGAAATTTGATGTAAACGTTTTGCTCCTGCCAAGCTTGATGGTCAGGGATCACGGACTAATAAACCTGAATAGCGTGAGGTCCATTTTAATTAAGTCCCAAGCTTTAGGAGGTCTTCATCTCAGGAACTCCAAGTCAGTGTCCCTACTGTGGTCCATGCAGTGGATAAGGCTAAACTACCACCACCTGCCATGACGTTGCGTGTGGAACGATCTCTCCTGCTTAACCTTTGCAGTTGCTAAAATGTCACAGCACCATAGAATCATGGAATGGGTTGGGTTGGAAGGGACCTTAAAGCTCATCCAGTTCCAGCCCCTGCCATGGGCAGGGACACCTTCCATAGAGCAGCTTGCTCCAAGCCCCTGGGTCCAGCCTGGCCTTGAACACTGCCAGGGATGGGGCAGCCACAGCTTCTCTGGGCACCCTGTGCCAGCGCCTCAGCACCCTCACAGGGAACAGCTTCTGCCTAAGAGCTCATCTCAGTCTCCCCTCTGGCAGGTTAAAGCCATTCCCCTTGGCCTGTCCCTCCAGGTCCTTGTCCAAAGCCCCTCTCCAGGCTTTCTGTAGCTTCTTTAGGCACTGGGAGCTGCTCAAAAGTCTCCCCAGAGCCTTCTCTTCTCCAGGCTGAACAACCCTGTTAATCATAATGGGTGATGGCAATCAGAAATACCTATTAAAAAAAAAAACAAAACCAAAGCAAACCAAACTCCATCTTCTGGATTTGCACAGGTGTAAGCGAGGGGAATAGGGCTCTGCACGGTGTATGCACTTCCTCATCTCATCCCATACCGTGAAGGTTGTCACCTGCACCAGCAAACAAGAAGCAGATGGCCAAAAATCACATAATCATCAATCTAAACCACCCACTGAATCCACCACGTAATCCAGCAAGCAGTTGTCACTGTGCTAAGAGACACCCAGCAGAAGCTCAGGGTCCTGGTCCCAAACGACTAACGTCTTCTGTACTCTAGCTTTAATTAAAGAAGTAAAAAACTCAAGGAAAATTGTACCTAGCCAGTTAATAAGGTTTTGAGGGTTGGGGCAGAGCCACTTCAATATAAACTTCTTTCTCCTTAAAAGTATGAGAAGGATTTCATAGATTCCCTGAAATCCTCTGACATTTTCTAAGAGAAGTTCAAGTATAAAACCACATTCCTGCATCCCATCCTGCAGTCTGATCTCACTAAATGGCTGAATCCAGCCCAGCTTTCATCTGGCCTTACTTTATGTTTCATCTGAGGACAATGGGAGTCTTTCCATCACAGCACCAGGACCTGGACTGTGCCCTTCAGGACACATATGTAGCTCTGCCCCAGCTTCTTTTCTCAGAGGGAGCCAAGTACCTGAGCAGGAGTGAAGCGATTTGATTCTGCAGCAACATTCACTCAATGGGATACACTGGAGAGAAGGGAAGGGTGTAGGGGAAGCAGAGAGCACTTTCCCATGCTGTCTTGAAGGCAGATCCTGACCTATTCTGGTTGGATGTATAAACATCTCAGAAGGCTCATCAGTCAGGGCAAATATTCTTTTGTTTCTCCTCTATGTTGTTTTATAAAGAGCTTGTAACTCAGTTTCTCCCTGACCTTGCAGTGGCTGCTAAAGTAATTTGGTTTAAAGATGAAGTGTCCTTGAATACTTCCCTCTATACGTTAAGTGCAAATAATTTTTTCGGTATTTGGTGTGCATCTCTCTTCTGCTCCCAGCTATTTATTTCATGAACAAACCTATCAGTTGTGGACAATACAAGGAAACCTTGTTTTATGTTTTGAACAACTGATGGGTAGTAGACAGCACATCATCCCAGCAGCATCCCTTCTTTGTAGGGTACCATAGGATCCTGGTGGCAATTATGATGATGGCCTGTCAGGACTATGTGTGTCAGTTGGAAATACCAAATAGGTTTTCTTCCTTTTCTGGTGTAAAAGGTCCAAATGATCCCTTCTGTAGCCAAAAGCACGGCACGTGTAATGAGGGGGACAACTGGTGCGTACTCTGGAGGAAGAGTATGTGACCCCTTCACACTTTACAACAGGTTCGTTCAGCTCTCTGTGTGTGTTTCTTAGAGAGGGAGTCTTTACCTAGAAGAATTCATGCTTCTGGTTAGTGCTGCTGTTTCTGCTGTATCAACACTTTGTCTACTGCTTCCTTTCTGACTTGGGTTTTGTGGTGCAAGTCAATTATTAGAGCCCAAACAACCCCACCAACCAAACCCTGACGCAGGACTCAGCCATTTTCCTAGAGGAAAAAAACAACTCTTCCTCAGTAGAGGAGCAGATAAATGCTGCTGTAGTCAGCTCCCACTCAGAAACTTGGACTTAAGATCAAACCCTTTCAGTTTCATTTACAGGAACACAACACTGTCAACTACAGCTGCCCACCATGTTCTTTTGCTTGGCCACTGGCTTCCAACTCCTCCTGCCACATGCTGCCTTTTTAAATATCCTTAAAACACTGTTTTGCCCAGTGAGGGGGTATCTGCAGGGAAGCCAGACAGAGAAAAGCATGTTTTGAAGGTAGAAAGAGGACTTCAGGTACTATGTCTCTCATTCTGGAATTTTTCTTATGCTCCAAAACAAAGCAAAGATGTGCCACATCCTCAGCCACTGCCCACCTTCCCTGGCACAGCTCAGTGCTGGCACAGCTGGAGCAGTCCTTGTGCCACCCTCAACAGCCCCCAGCACCTCCTTGATCAAAGCAGGGTCCCAGTTCACACACAGGCCAGGCTCCTCACCAGCAGTAGGTGGCTTTCCCATTTGCACGGCACTCCAGCGCCAACTGGGAATCCCCATGAGACCCATTCCAGCAGTTTACTGGTTTCTCAGTGTTGCCTGAGGTAAAAAAAGCAGCTGCAAGGGAGAGGAGGGGTCAGTTCCAATGTACCTTGCTGTATCCACAGGACAGCAGTGCACCAAAAGGGCTTGATAACAGAGGTCATAAACTCCTTGATGGAAAAGTAGGAATTATGGCTTTGGGGCACAGTGCATATCCACTGCCCATCTTCTCAACATAAACCTGCCCAGCCCCAGTCTCACCCTACACACAGTAAATACATAGATACGTAGGAAAATGTGTAAGAATAATGTCCACAGATAGTCCATAATGTAAGTAGGAAAGGGATCATGAGTGAGGTCTCATCTGGGATCCCACATTACATTTCATCAAGCTGTTACCCTGCTGTGCTCACGGTGCAAGGAACATCTGAATTTCCTCATCTTTCCCCTTTCCCCATTTTTAACTTCATTTTCAGGCTGCTCTTTCCTGGATGAACCCAGGCTCCTCTTGCAGGCTCCAAGGGAGCCGTGAGCTCACTGAGCTGGCAGCAGGTAGCTTGCAAAGAACCCCTGGCGAACAGTTCGCCGCAACTCTATTTTTAATATACATTGCTGACCCTAATGATGGTCTATTGAGATGAGGGCAAGGAATGTCTGATCAAGTGGAGATTAATTTTTGACTGCGCTGTCTGGAAATGCATGAAAATGCACTCCTTTTTCTATTTAGACTCACAGGATGCCTTGATTGATTGACTAGTTTACAAATGAAGGTGATAAAATTAGGTTGAAGACCACATACATTTCTTAAAATGAGTCTGGCTGGTCGTGGAGACAATGAGGTTTGGACAGATTGTATTGCTGGTTTAGGCAATCTTCTGAACATGTCAAGATTTATAGACCTGTACTGTAATGTTACAATTGCAGCTCACTGATATAGGTTTCTTTGCAAATTCTTTCCCATTTTATTTGAAAAAGGCCATTAGAGAGTTATAGACTATTGAAAAAGCTTTCTCTTTGCTAACCCTTAATAAACTCTTCCAAACAAGGACTACTGCATTTTTGTATTAAATTTAGACCAAAATCTATAAAACATGTTCTGCCAGGTTTGGATAATTTGATTATTATTGTCTAAATGGAGTTATGGTTCATATTGGCTTGCAAGAGTGTACATAGTAAATAAAACCTAAGTTAAGGTTTGTACAAGATCTTAGGACACTGAGGCTTTTCCACTCTTCATTTGGATTACTGGATTTTTGGGAATGGTAGATATATTTCCCCAGGTTGAGAAATTATCCAAATAAAATCCTCCTAATGTAGTGCTGAAATTAATGTTGCATTGAGCTAGAAACAAATTACTATTAACAGTTCTTTATTCTTCGTGTTGCACAAATACCCACAGAAGCCCTGGGATTTCCCTAATAAAGCAGACAAGGTTTACCAAACAAATGAAAACAGACGGCGATGGGCTTCATGCAAAATTAAAACCCATGATGACATTAAAAATCATTACAGGAGAAGAGCAATAGATAAGATATCAAAGCTCTTTATGAATTAATAATAAATTCTATTTTATACATTTTGCCGTCAGACTAATGTTATCCAAGAACGTTGTCAGCAATGTCCTCGAGAGGGGACCTGGGTATGTTTAAAAAGGGAGCTCCCAGATTTTGTGTTCATGTCTTCTCTACCTGAAAAAAACCCACCAAAATGTGATGCTTCCATGTGTTTGGAGTGCTTGAGGACTGGGAAGATAGGATCAACTGGTTTGAACAACCAGTCAGCTATACACAGCTCTCAGGAGAGAAATTAATAAATATATTGATTTTTTGAGATAAATAATACTAAATATATTGATTTTTGGAGATAATAATAAATATCTTGACTTTTTATATTTATTGTGTCCATGAATATCATAAATACAGAGCTCAGCATGTCCTGTTTCACTAGAGAGAGTGGTGAGGACACCCTGACACAGGACAAGACTGGCTCCATTCTCTGGTGTGGAGGCCATACCTATGAAGAAGGGTGTGTGAGGCTCTGAGAGCAGCAGCTGCATTTTAGGGATGGGAGCCTCAAGGGAAATGCTGGATGCCACCAGGACTCATCAGACAGATGAAAGAGGCTGCTCTAATGAAGCCCTGTGGGAACATTTCCACCTCCCAAAGGAGCTTAGAGGTGGGAGGACCAAAGCCGCTTGGGCAGCCTGAGCCTCCCTCATTCTCTGGGCTGCAAAAAATGCATCCTTTGTTGGGGTAGGGCATAAAAAGCCCAACTGCATCTGCCCCAGGGGCAGGCTTCACCCTCACCCAGCAGCCCCTCGCTCCAAGCTTTGGCAGAGCTCCTCATTTCTCCACCTCCCCAGGACCTGCTGGGCCATGAAGCAGGATTTTCTCTCAGTTAATTTACCTGTGCCTTCAGGGGAGATCCGCCTTTGCCCAGCCTAAGCACAGCATCCCTTACTTCAAAGTTCACCCTTAAAAACCAACACTAATGGGGATTTTGGAAGGTGAGGATCACAAATCAGGGTAAAGATGAGGTTGCCCCTCTGCCGAATGGGTGTAGGAGTGCACAGCCATGCGCTGCAGACCCCATAGGCACGGCTACGTGCCAGCATCGCAGGGGAGAACATGGTTTCTCTGAGGTTTAGATTCTCAGTCGTGAAGAACTGTGAGGGGAAGAGTGGGGAGAGATGTGCCCGGGAAGTTCACAACATCAAAACATTACTCATCTAACACTTGGATATTGACAGCAGCAGGTCCATGAGCTGCTGCTTCTCCAAACATCCTGAGGTTGCAGCCGGCCCTCAACAGCTCGTGGGATGCTGCTCTGCCGTTTCTATTTCAACCAGTTGGTGTGTGGTTTCTCCTCCTTTGCTGGCTCCAGATTTTAAAAGAACATTGATAAGAGAAGAAACCACTAAATACATAAAGTCTGAAATAAGCCCACTACTAAAGACCCAGCGAGCAGATAGGTTGTTTTTGTGTAAAGCTCTGGTAATGTATAGGAAGGTTAGCAGAAGAGGGGATTTCTCAGGCTGGTGCACTGACCATGCTCTGAGCGTTTCAACCTGCTGAAGATGATCTGGGGTGATTTTAAATATAAAGGAACCCCTGTATATTGAGGGAAAAGCAGCACTAAGCAATAGAACAAATGCTTTCTAAATCTGATGCTAAATTTCCAATCAGAAATGAGCTAATTTTCAGTTCTTTGCTTCTCATGCGTAAAAATCAGATTGCCTATTTAAAACACAGCATTAAAGGAGAAGAAAATAAAAGCTGGCAAATCAGAAAAGACCTTGATTTTCCTGGCTTAAACATGATTACTTCACTCTATCTATTCTAACGCACGTGAAAGCAGGTTTACTCTCCTCCCACCATAATAAGAGCAACTCCTGTAATAGCTCTAAATGCTTCCTAGGAATGTATGAAATCTTCAAGCAGAGGTATTTAAAGGTTTAGATACATTTGAAATACAGCTATTTTTCAATCCTCTAAGCCAGCCAATCCAGGTGCCTGTTAGTCTACAAGTGTCTGCCATCTTTCTCTCATAGTCAGTGGGAATAGACTGATGGATCACTTCCCTGTGTCACTGCTCTAGACTGGTGACAATCAGCGAAATGATTGTGTCTGCCTCTACACATATCTGTAATTGATTGCCTAAACCCTAAGACTCTCTTTCCCAGTTGATATGATGGAACATTGGACCGAAATCACTCTCGATGAGGAGGAGTCAGGACCATTTGTTATTTACTTCTTTCCTTTCGCCTTTCTTCTACCCTGCTTGAATTGTCCCACAAGAGCACATTATGGTAATCAGACAGAATGTATGTATAGGAATCAATCAAAAGGAAAGCCGTCACAAGAGTTATGACATTACAAAGTCTGTTTGTAACTTTTGATTTATGGAAGATTTTCTGGTTTATAAATTGAGAGTGAGGCATGTTGGGATGGCTTAACCCTTGAACTCCTCAGTGGAGATAAAAAAGCAATGGAAAAGAAGAATACAGAATGAGCACAGCCTGTCTTCCCTTACTCGTAATCACTTGATTATAAAATGAGACTAATGTTATTTTCTTTATATTTCCAAGTTGTAAATGTTTTCATATGAAAGAAAGATGCTTCACAGGAAAACAAATAAAGAGACATCCTGCCAGAAGACTTTATAATCAAAGGCTATGAGTCTGTTAAGACTATGCATATGCTTAATTTTTGTGCTGTGGCATCCAACAGCAGTCCATCTCTGCTCACGAAAACATATGCTTAACTTCAGCTCTGAGCCTTAACCTGATTGAACTCAATGGGGTTTAAGCACACACTTATCTTTAGACTTTAGGAGCTTTGATAATGCTGATGAACTTAAACATCTGCTCCCCATCACTTTGCTTTTCACCTCTGCGTGGTCCCACTGCATTCAGGACCGAGACCCAGCTTTTCAGCATGCGCTTAACCGCGCAGTCATGAACAGAAAAGATGTATCAGACCAAGTGCATGCGCAAAGGTGTGCAGAGCTGGGTCTTAAAGGTAAATATAACATGTCAAAGGAATGCTCCTATAAGTGTGGAAAAGATATATTGAATATCTTACACAGTTATTTACGTTTCGGGAGATGTGTGTGCGCGTGCATTGATGAATGGCTCTGTTTGTATAACAAAAATACTTATATGTATATACTTGCATATACTTATTTTCTTCCCCCGTCTGCATTACCCTTTTGATGTTTTAAACATATTATTTTGGTAGTCAAAAGTGCATTTGGAAACTCTCAGCCCTACCACATCTTTAGTTACCACTAACCTTTCCTCTTTCAGGACCTCCATACACCACCTGGTTTCTAATGGGATACACCTCTTTGTTACACTGATTTAATGGCTGACATGGTGCTGTCTGAGCTAAGCAGTTGTTTTTCAGGAGGAAAATTGCTTTTCCATGACATTTTGCTTGAACACTTCCTCATAAAAATAGGCCTTGTTAAATAGCTGCTATATTCCAGATGGGAATGGATTTCAGCAAGGGATGCAATGGCTTCGGAATGTGTGTATACAATGGTCTAGTTCTCAAGAAATGTGAGAGGCCAATGTACTGGTAGGACTTCTGTATCTAGTTCAGAAGACCCATCTATTCTCTCCCTCTAAAACTACATTCTGCCTTCATGGAAAACATTATAGAAGTTGCTTTTTGGATCCTTTGCTGAAATGCATCCAAAACACTGGAAAGTCTAAGACTGGAAGTATGAGCTGGATACCCATCATCTTTTATATGGGACATTGTAGCTTTTACCACTCATAATGTTTAGAGGCACATCAGAACAGCAAAAGGGATGAAGTGGAGAGCAGCAGTATTCCCACTACTTGGAAAGATTTTGTGAAGTCTTTAGGGTATACAGAGGTATATCACCGGAGCGAAGTCATATTGCACTAAATTCCACATATAAATCTGGAGCTGCTTCATGTGACTTCAGTGGGATTAGAATTTAGGTTTTGTTATATATTGTGGCAACAATTTAGAGCTTTAGTCAAGGACCAGACCCTATTGTGCTGAGAGCTGGATGAAACCCAGCACGGAGGCTCTTCAAAGAGAACACTAAACCCCCCGGTTTACAGTAGCATGACTCCAGCTTTCAAAGTCATCCCAAAGAGCAGAATTTAGCTTAGCCCATGTTCAAAAAGTTGCACAGTTTTCATACATTTACCTGATAATCTTGCAATGGAATGTATTTAGCCATTCTGCTGACAGCTGTACCCATTTTATTGGCTAATGGCTAAAAGAAATCAGGTTTTCTTTTTAATAGCACAGCAGTCCTTCTCTGCTTAATCTCCTTCTTCAGCTTCAAACTGAAAGCTAATCAGATTGCAGATCCCACCGGGCACACTCTGTGTTTTTTTAATACATTAGGAAACCTCTATCACTATCACTGGAAAACTTAAAAAACCATTTAAAAACAAAAAAGAGGAATAAATGAAAATGTTATGAACCTGGAAAAGTTAATTAAGTCATTTTCAAAGAAAAGGCTTTTGATTCAGAATAAAATGCCATGTCACTTATTAAGAGTTAACATTTTTCCCCCAAAAAAGGTTCAACAATGAATTCAGAATCATTAACAAATTTAAGCAATATAAATGGATGCTGTGAAGTTCTGCTGTAAACTGTTACAGATAAGCTAAGTGGCACATCAAGGCCCAGTATAATGTTTGTACTCATTTCCCTGTGTCAGGATATCACCTTTGATCTTTTACAAGCCTATTTGCTCCTCATGGACAATACAAGAGAATAATTCAACCCCCTCCTCCTCATCATCATTTTTCTCCTGCTTAGAGATGCACTTGAACCAAAACTCCAGACCAAATCCTGAACTGTTAACATTTACAAAGCCCAAAGCTTGATTTGGATTTAAATTTTACTGCTGGCTTGAGTTACATATAACAATCCACAGCACCCTTTGGATCCAAGACTTGAAGATACACGTAGGATTTTGAGTTTACTCACTGCTCAATATTTCATGTTTAGAAAAAAATAAGCTGATGCTGAAACCTTATGAAAGGGAAGAAAATTATGACGATGGACAGAAACCACCAAACACCAGTTCCTATAGAGCAATGGTTCCAGCAGCAGGTAACTCAAGAAACCTCCATATCTATGTATCTGTCCCATGCCATCACTTCTCTCCCCATGGACCAAGGCTAGTGACAGCAGCTTTTGCTATGTCTATATGTCTATGTCTAACTGACCACAACCTGTACAGTACCTCTCCTTTTCGGGGCTACCAGGGTGAAAGCTGTGGGGTGCAGGCAAAGCTCCAAACTCTGCACCTGGAGGCAGATCATGAAAAATTAAAGTTTTTACCATTTGTTCCCTAAATACCAAAAAGCTGTTATTTAGGCTTCTGGAGCCCAAAAAACCAAACAAACGTATCTCATTTGAACCAAATGAAGCACCTTAACAGAGGGTCCTTCTTCTGTTTTCTTTGATTCTTCCCACCACTACACACATGTACTCTTGCACACCCTTCCCTGGCAGTACAGATCAGAAAGCCACACAGACAGCCAGTGTTTTGAGCAAGCTGCTCTAGTGGAAGGTGTCCCTGCCCATGGCAGTGGTTGGAACTGGATGAGCTCTAAGGTCCCTTCCAACCCAAACCAGTCTGGGATTCTATGACTCAGCAATCCTGGGCGAAAGCCTCCTGATCAGTGAGGTGCCACATCCTAATCCAAGTCTTGGAAACACTTTGGAAAATGAGCCCCTTGTTCAGATAAAATATAATAAAATAAAATAAGGACCAGAAAACCAATCATTTCAGAATCAGGAAACAGAACTGCAGCATCAGAATAATTTACTTTATGGGGCATTCTCAGAGTGTTAACCAGAGTATTTTCCTCTTCCATAGCCCTGCACTGCTGTGATCAGGACACTGTTATGACCTACAGAAGAGAGGAACTGCTCTCTGTGATATTTCATTCTTTTTGGTTAGCTTGGGGTAGTAATGAACAAGTCACAGCCAAGTGAATTAATCTCTCTGGCTCTCCAGAAATAAAACTTCATGCCCAGCAATTTAGTCTTCATTGCTTTTACACTGTGCCCTTTCAATAAGATTCTTCATAAAAAAGTAAAATTAAATTAAAACCAGTGGAAAGTGTGTTTTAACCACTCCAAAAACGCTCGTAGATTTTCCATTAGGCACATACACGTTCCAGCAGCAGGTAAAATTAGGTATCTGTGGTAAGCATCTTGCACATCATTAAGACTTACCAAAACAGATACTGCATGTTAAATTAACCTCACCAGCTGGTTCCTCATTGCTTATTTGGGGCCCGGGCATGATCATAGCAAACTTTCTTTTATTGCAATGCAATCAGGAGCAGTGGGAATGACTCTTAGCATGAGGACACAATCAGTTAGTATAACTAGACCCACAGTAACTCAGTTGTCCAGATTTGAGGTGGTACCAAAAGCCAGAGAGGAAATCTGAAGACCTGCTGCATGGCAGAAACCCTTTGGACTTTTGCTTCTTATGCCCTACCTATTGCTGGTATTTCTATGATTTATGGTTGTTATTATTTAAATTATCATTCTGGTATTTCCTGGAAAATTTAACTGCTTTCCACCCCACAGATCGTTCAAGCCACCACTCATCTCTAAAGCACATGAATTATCCCATGCCTATTAAGCACACACGAACTTCCAGTCGCTTGAACGCTATGTTGATTTAAACCCTGATAAGCACTGAATAGGAAATGTATATTTTAATAGTTACTTAGATCAATTAACCCTCATTAAACCAGTTGGTGTTTCATCAACATAAACCAAATATAATAAATATCTCCAGAGCCCAACTGTATTCTGAGTACATGCTAATTAATTTGAAACGTGGTGTTAGCGGTTTACCAATGATGGCATAAACATGTATCTATTACATCATTGTTAATCTCTGTAAATATGTTTTTAATAACCTCGTGGTATTTAGTCAGCATACAATAACTCTCTCATTAAGCTTAAATTAGATGCATGGTTAAGCATATTAAAAACACTTAATTTAAAATGTTGCAAACATTCTTCATATTAGGTTTCAATGTGGCTGCGGTTTCTTGGGATTCATAGAATAGAATCATAGAATCATAGAATGGTTTGGGTTGGAAGGGACCTTCAAAGCTCATCCAGTTCCAACCCCCCCGCAATGAGCAGGGACATCTTCAACCAGATCAGGTTGCTCAGAACCATATCCAGCCTGGCTTTGTATGTCTCCTGGGACGGATCACCCACCACTCCCTGGGCAACCTGCACCAGTGTTTTAGGTGGGATTGCAGGTGGCTGCCCAAGTTTGGCAAAATCCCTGGCCCTGTGGCTTTCTTCTCCATGTTCATTAAGAGTCTGATCTACCATTTTATAAATACAGAGCCACTCAATCCGTGTAGTGTTAAAGCCCAGACTGGACGAGGCTTTGAGAAAGCTGGTCTAGTGGAAGGTGTCCCTGCCTGTGGCGGAGGATTGGACCTGAATGAGCTTAAAGATCCCTTCCAACCCAAACCAGTCTGTGTTTCTATGTAAAAGAGACAATGATTTATTTATGGGCAAGAGCGTTCATGTGCCAAAGCAAACAGAAAACTTCGAGCAGATAAACTGCTTTCCAAAAAATAAAACAGAGGCTCTAATAATAAAAAAGGAAAAAAAAAAAAAAAAGGAAAAAGCCCTCTGCTGGAATAACAATGAAGGGAATGTTGCTGTACATGATTTTTCATTTATGGATAGCTGGAGACATTAATATACCTGCCTACGGGTTGTGCATTGCTGTTCCCAGCTCTGCAGGAAGGGACGTGATTTACAGCCCCCTGTGTTGTCCCTCTGCCCCAGCTCACTGCCTGTCTCACCAGCTCCAGTGGGAGCCAGGAATGCGCCATGGCAAGGCAGGCGCAGGTAGATGTGGCCTGGGATTTGCGGGGTTTGTGTACCCAGCAAGCCAATCGCTGGGAAGAGAGAGCAATAGCTGAAGCTTTTACTGCTCTTTAAGTTTCCTCATCGATTCCCACGGTAATTGATTATATCACAGAAGTTATATAAAAACCACATTAAATGCCAACTAAATCAAGACTTTCCAGGACTTTTTTTAAAAGCAATGAAATTCAGGACAAACAGTATGCTATGCATGGAGATCACCACCTGGAGAACAGAACTCTTCATTTCACACCCTGTCTTGCCAAATGGAACTAGAATGAAGTCGTGTGTTTTATTCATTTTATTATTTCCTGCGCTATTTATATTGGCATTTAGAAAACATACAGCAGAAAATTCAAATTTACAGCAATACTCTGCACTCCTGGATCGCCATCCATGGAATGATCTCCAAAGGCTTTATGGATGTGCCTGCACTTAAGCCTTATATTCTATACTGGGCGGTTCATAATAATGGATGTAAAAAAAATAGCACCAGAACTATTATCAAGGGGACTCCAATAGGTGCAGAAACTGAGGGACAGGAAACTCAAGAAACACTATGTCACCCAGAGAAGCTGTGGCTGCCTCATCCCTCGTAGTGCTCAAGGCCAGGTTGGATGGGGCTTGGAGCAACCTGCTCTAGTGGAAGGTGTACCTGCCTGGGGCAGGGGGTTGGAACTGAATGAACTTCAAGGTCCTTTCCAACCCAAACCATTCTAGGATTCTATGATTAGAAAAGCCCTGAAATTCTGCCTCTGCTTCCAACCAACACCAGCAGAAGATGCAGCCTCTTCATCTCCACAAATCAGTCCCCATAAAAGATTTCTGTATATATTTTCATGTCTGTGAAAAGTGGAGTCTATAGATTTGGGATTTCTGTGTGCATGCTATCCTCATGAGAATATCCTCCATGCCAGACAAGGCGGATGTCAGTGGACTCCTCCTGCTGAACAGATCACCACAAGTCATCAGGCTGCACGTGCAGCATGTGCTGGACATTCCAATTGGGTATTCTTTCCTTACATGTTTAATAAAAGACTTCTGAAGGTATTATGAAGCTAAAGGGATTTATCTTGCTGAAATTCTTATCCACAGCCTCTATTTTCTTTTCAGCTGTATGGCTTTGAATTTGAATTTCCTGATTTCCTAGTACTACACCTTTTCTTCACCTAAGTTTCGTTATAAATACCATGCACACCTCAGTCCAACTTAATCCAGTTTGATATTCTAGCTCTTCTGAGCCCGTTGATTCATGACTCTTTAAACCAGCAAATACACAGTATCTCTAAGCAGGATGAGTAAGTCAATGGAATGATGGATGGACAGGCAGACAGCTAGATAAGATCCACTTGAGATATGGGGCTTCTACTGAAATTCTTATTAGGATCAGTTAGTTCTGACAATTTTGAAGCCATTCAGGCAACACAGATTAAGGTTTAAGTTCATTATTGTACTATTTGCCTTCTGCTATTGTGAAAAAATGTCAGAGGAGGAAGAAGGAAAGAAAATCAGGGATGTACAGTCAAAATAGAAATGAGCAACACTATAAAAACAAGACGAGGGAATCAAAAGGAGAATTAAGTTAGGACAACAGTTAACATCTCTATATAGCATCCTTGCTTGTAACAATTAAGATCTCAGATATTTTTTAGAATGTTAGAAAAAATTTCCTTCCAGAAAAGGTTGCAATAAAATTAAAATAGGATCCTCTCTAGAGATAAAAATTACTTAAATGAAGAAGAGTATTATGGAATCAAACAAATGCTGTGAAAGTGATGAATAACTAGGAGGGTTTGTGGATGTGTAGATTTGGAAGGGTTTTGCACCTCCTCAGCTCACGTTACAGACAATGCACAGAAATCCCCATCTTTGCATTTGGAAGTTCCCTTCTCAGGGCAGCTATTGTGCTCTGAGAAGGAAGAAAGACGAGTTTTAGTACCAGCTTGTGTTCAAGGCAGATAGAAGCTAGACTTTAAGCTTGGGATGCCTTCAGCATGGTGGAAGCCCTCTATAGCACACATTACCCTTCCAGAATGAAGGCAAGCGGCCTGTGCCATCTTTGGCCTTGAATTGGAATCAAGCGGTTTGTTTGTTGTGGTAGTAGATTTGGCAAGTCCCTCTAAAATAATCCTACACAATGTGTCTTTCAGTACCTGAAAGGGACAGACTTGTTTCTAGAAACAGGATCAACTCAACAGTCTGGTGGGGGAAGGAAATGTCAGCAGCGTTCACACTTCCATATATATTATTTTTGTAAATCTGAGGTGCAAATTGTTTGTAGAATCTCAATTACACCCCCTATAATATTGTCATTTGCAATCAGCTCACTATGAAAACAGGGCTTTCAAAGGGTAAGAAAATCATTTGAACTTCTGATCTACAATGGATTTGAATATTCAGATAAGGTCAGTGGTCAGAGCAGGGGTGACAGCCGCGGTCAATAGATAGGTTCAGTGAGACAAAATCTTTTTGTCTATGTGGGAATAGCCTGAAGAAGAGAGGTTCTCAAGAGGGATCAGGGAGATTAAATTTAGCTGCATCACCATTTTACTTCCAGGATGCTTAAGGCATGATGGAAGACTTTGGTGTGACCACCACGCCAGTGTGCTGATCCTGCTGACGGTGTCACGCTGGTGCCACCAGGTCAGATGTTCTGCTTCACTATGAATATGAAGCCGATGGAGAGCGATGTCTTGTTTTGGCTTCCTGCTGATTGACTCTTGACAGGCTACAGGAAGACTTGAACAAAGCTGACCAGAACAAAAATGACAAGTGGTTCTAATGTTCTCAATTCCTGGGTTCTCAATGTGACATCTCTTTAAAGAGCCTGATACTCAGAAAATGCTGAGGCCTTGGCTTCTGACAACTAGGGTCTACATGTCACGGCTGAGCACCCAAAAATAGGGCACCCAGAACTACTAATAATACTTTAACATCATGGCTTTCCTTTCAACATCAGTGAGGAATCTGTCTCCTAATTAACTATAAACCAGAGCACTGCTTGAAATTTCCTGGTAAGCATGAGCAGTACTGTTAAGATCACACTTAAGAAGCTAAGGATGATTAACCTTTGCCTAGGTTATAAAATGGCCCATTTAAGAACTGTTGCTACTGAATATATCACCTTGATATCAATTGGATTATTGAGTGAGAATTTATACATGATGTTTGGTATGATGATATATGTACGGTTACAAACTGTTTATGAGAAGTGGAAAAGCCAATAAAAGATTAATGCAGACTTAAATAGATTTTTTCCCTCTTTACTTTCTTCTGGATTAATTCATGCATACGCAAGGCAGCTTTCATGTGCTTTAGAAAGGTGCCACCTTTCCAGTTGTACTAGAAAGACATCCTGCTGATGTTATCAATCAAATAACACTGGGACACACGCGGTGACATTTAGTTTTTATCTGCATTTCTTTGTTTTTATGAGCTCAGAATAAACTTTCCCAAAAGCTACTGAGAACAGGTTTGCAGCCTAAATCCAACTCCCTCCACAGGCATCTATTAAAGACAGGATCCCTAATTTTCTGAATCACAGCTTCAACCTGTAAACACCTTTATTTCAGTGCAATTTGTACCCATAAATATTTACCTGTCATAGGCTTTAGGTTACACCATAATCTGGGCTAGATCTGCCATTTCAGTGGACTGGGAGCCTAATCCTGCCACTAACCTGGATGAACTGGTGCAGCATGAACTGCACTTGTTTCTCCTCACAAGCTTTCTCTCCAGTTTGTTTCTCAGAGGGGAGGGAACAGCCTTTTATTTCGTGTTTGCTCCTGGGGCTGTATTTCATAACAGAACTAATTCCTCCTAGTAAAGCAAACAACGAAACAGGATAATGATGACACTGTGAGAGTTCCAGTTCTCCCAGAGTTCCGGAAGGCATCTGAAAGGGGAGGTTTTGGTTCAGACCCATCTCTGCTAATATGTACAGTCTTAAAGCCTAAAGACAAGACAGTCTTCTTTCAAATTTACAGCAGCCTGTGTTTAAAAACCTGACAAAACCAAAATGGGCTCTCCATAAACTATAGTGGCACAATTCGTGCAGCTGTAATGTAGGTTGTGTCAGCATTTCCATTATACTGTACACCGCTATTTTTCAGGGGTTTAGATCTTGGCTATAAAACTCCACCTGGGGCTGAGAGTTGGAAAGTTGGAATTTCAGCAGGGGAATGAGTTTTTTCAACTAAATTTGAAAAATAAATTCCATTCTAAGGGCAGACAGCCCCGAAGAGCTCTGCTTGAGGATGCTGCTCTTTTCCACGGCTTCACTTTCCTGATTTCGTCACTATTTTCACCACCTGTTCTAGAGATTAATACCTAGATTCATTCTGGCTTGAATTCCATCCACCTCTGTAGCTTCACATCTAACATTATCCCCATTTTACTTATATAAATTGTATTTTCATACTTATTTTTTTTGGCTTGTCCCTACTTTTATGCAGAGATGCCCATAAGGTGAACAGAGTGAATGTTGTTGTGACACTGACAACTGTATCATAGAATCATACAATCATAGATGGTTTCGGTTGGATCATCCAGTTCCAACTCCTGCCATGGGCAGGGACACCTTCCACTAGAGCAGCTTGCTCCAAGCCCCTGTGTCCAACCTGGCCTTGAACACTGCCAGGGATGGGGCAGCCACAGCTTCTCTGGGCACCCTGAGCCAGCGCCTCAGCACCCTCACAAGGAAGAACTTCTTCCTTATATCTATGTACCTGGAGGCTGTGCAGGATGTGACCCATCCACCATGAGGTTCAGGGAATGCAGAGCAGAAGCTCATTCAGGAAAAATAACCAACTCTGGTAATGGATGGGGAAAGGGCTGGTTGAAATCTGGTTGTCGAGCTCCCATCACTAACACACTATCACAGCAGACATGCAAAGCTATCGGCAGCTCTTCTTCTCTGGAAGGAATTCACTCTGGATTTGCTGTTATTTTCCTAAATGATCTATGGAAAGTATTTCAAACCAAGAACCACATAACCATAGAATTATAGTATAGTTTGGGTTGGATGCAACCTTCAAAAGTCATCTAGCCCAATCCCTTGCAATGAGCTGGGACATCTTCAACTAGGTAACCATCATGGAATATGTATCATGCAATATCTATTTTTCTTCCACACTGCAAGGGTTACCAGAAGTCTAAAATCAGAAAACAAGGAATAGAAAATAGGGATGAAGAAAACTCAAATTTACTGATACTTTCAGGCAATATAATACCCAGCTTGTGTTATATTTTTTCCCCTAATTCCGCTTAGAGACTGTGAAACTGCTGTAACTACAAATACAGGGCAGCACTTGTTGCTTTAAGTTCCAGGGGGCTGGTTAAGATGAAAGACATTAGAAAAACTAAAATCAAAGTTCACAAATAACAAGCTATGAAATTTGGTTAGTAGGTTTTTTCTATTGTAATGATACCCCATTCCCCAGTGCTTGATCAGAGATGTATGGAAGGAAATGCAATGTAAACACATAGAAGAAAATTGTCCCTTTTGATAAAAAAGCCCATGTGTTACATCCAATTACACCTAGTGACTATTTCTAAAGTAGTAATTCGTAGTGTCATACCCAAACAGCCTCTTGGCAGAGCCATGGCCTTGATGACTTACTAGGTTTCTAATTCCCACTCTTCACTTTTAGAACAACTAACACAGTACAGTTTCTACCTTCCGTTAGATTAATATTTGTGCTTGATTTTGGAACTACCAGCGTTAGGATATTTCATTTAGATAAAGGATCTAAATCTATTTTTCCCTTCAGCAGGCTTCAATAACTCCTACCAGTGCTGCAGGTGTAGAAGTGAAGGATTGCTCTGTGGAAGTTCTGCGGCCGAGGCCTCCACTGAGCCCTGGCACAATTAAATGCACTGTGCAAGGTCAGGATTTTGTCTTAAAGGCTGGAAGAGACGAGTCAGCAGAAACTCTTCCAGGCTGTGATAGCCGTGGAGAGCAGCAAGTGAAGTGTTCAGAATAATGAGCTCCTCAAGCCCCATGATACGTTATGTCTGATTCATCAGACAGTCAAAATGCAGATCCACAGCCAAGGAACACATTTGTTTTGGAAGGGATCTACTTATAACCAGAGAAAGGATTAGTCTCCTGTCTCGCCACAGACCTTTGGTGAGCATCCTCAGGCTGCCCTCTGAATATGGCAACCTAACTGTGGTTGGAATTCATGTGATTTCTTCCCAAATCACTTAGGTTTTCTGTGCTTCTGTCCAGAAGGCTCTTGTGTCCCTCAGGATCCCTTTGTGTCACCTTGGATTTATATAAAAACCTATTTCAAAGCTGGCCTAAGTAGGAATTTGCTCCATTCTCAGCCTCCTCTTCCTGCAATACCTTTTACTCCCACCTTGTCTTTTAAGAAGGCACACCACCTGTAACCATATGAAATCTACTCCTGAAAAGCCTAAAGATGTGCCTATCTTCCACCTTGAATTTCTGCATAAAACCACAAAGTATGTAAATGAACTCTCTTCCTCCCTCTCCAGGCTGCTGTCTATATAGATTTTCAAGCACCATGGTTGTATTCCATACAACTGCATCTCCGTTCAGTTGGAACAGATGGGAAAACCTTTTCAATTAATGGATTTCACTGTGTTGGAGGTTTACAGTGGAATAAGCATGCATTTCTGTTACTATAACAAAGCATAAGCCAGAATTTACATGGAAGGTTGATGGAAAAGCATTTAGATGATGGGAGAGGAGAAAGTTGGCCTGGACAGAATGGCAGTGGGGTGTGAAAGTGATAAATAGCAGGGATAGCACAGGTAACACGGGCAGGTTATTACTGACAGCAGAGAGAGGCAGCAGAGAAGAAACGAATTGGAGTTTTTACTGGATCCCAACTGTCCTGAAGTATCTTTATACACAAGGCTGGAATGCGGGTTTTTCCTATGGTTGAGAAGGAGGAGTGGAGATGGTGCTGTAGGAAGTGAAGCTGGGCAAGAAATGGGTAGAAAAGGGCTGTATGGAGAGCTAGAAGTCAGCTCACCTGATGGAATGAGAAAGCAGAGGAGGAAAATCAGGCAGGAGGGCAAGGGCAGAGCTCAGTGGGACTGGTCTCACCTGAAACTGCTCCTAGGACCTTGCATTTATAACCAGGACAACAGCAAGAACCCCCTGCTGTTTGTAACACTCCAGATAATTCAGTGCCTTGTTGAGAACTGCCCTACTCTCCCTGAGACCATCACACTGATGGGGTCAGAATGGTAACATGCCCCTTTGCCACAACAGCCTGTTTTACAGAGGGACTCCTGCCTGAAAACATGCCATTGCCATTGTAGAAGCAGACAACAGCAACTGCTTATGTCATATCAACCCATGCAAGAGCAGGTAAGGGGGGCTACACTAGTTGAAAAGTGCCAGAGAGCCATTGGGAAAGTCATAGCCTTGCAAACAGCCCTCTTTCTCATGATAGCAGATGGCGAGAGGTCATGGTAAAATGCTTCGCTTGCCCTCTGCACTGCACATGTCTATTGGTCCTCACCTGAAAAAAACCCTAACCTGAACAACTCTGAGAGCACCAGCCAACTTTAATGCGTTTAGAAGTTCTCCGTCAGGCTAAATAGCACGTGAATGAAGGGGAGCAATGCTAACAGCCAGGCGCTTTCAGAAAGACATCTTTTCTAAATCTAAAAAGCCATTACTTTCACCAACTGAGCATTTCAGAACAAGTAACTTAGTCATCATCTTGCACCATTTTTCTGTTCATATGTTGCTCATCAATGTAACGTGCGTACACAAAAATGTAATTGTTACTCCTAATTTCTATCATCTATCATCAGCTAATCACTCTTGGTCAGCCAACCTGAGGAGGACTTTAGGGTGTTGGTTCATGTAAAGCTCCCCATGACCAAAGTTTGGTTTGGGGTAGCTGATAAACTAATAAGGCCAAAAGATCTTCAGTCTTTGCAAACTCCCTGGAGAACACATCTGAATCAGCATTCTGTTTGGTGTGATCTGGGATAGAAAGCACATGGGATAAAGCTGCATTCTGGTTAGCCACCTTTGCCACAGCATACAGCCTTCACCATTGCAAAGATCCCAAAGGATCATTATAGCTTGGAAAGAAAACCCATAAAGCCTAAATGCTACACTGCAACCAGCTGTCAGTGAGCTTCGTTCTGTGGCCATGCGCCAGCCAGTAGCTACCTGAATGTAAAAGGCACCTCCAAAGGGCACTGCTGGCATTCTGAGTCTGTTCAAAATGTCTTTAAAGCAACTCTGCACCTCACACATCTGTGGTGTAAGTCAGCCAATGCTTTCTGTATTCCTTGCACTTAGGGCTGCTCTGTGATCACTGTGAGATCAAGATTGCCACTAGCAGAGCTTTAGGATGTCACTTCATTCTCCTTGGTCCTGTTTTTCTCTTTTTAAGGTATTTCACATAAAATAAAATAAGAATGTTAGCCAACATCACGTGGAAAAGCCCCAGCGCTTCTTCCACCTGCTGCTGAAAGGGATTCAACACGTGGATTACAGGCCCAGATCAGAGTCAGCCTTTCTGATTTCCAAACTATTTTGTACTACCACTGCCTCTTTCCTCTCCATATGGGAATACAGCCTGGTTTCCATGTTTCTCTCCTAAGGAGTATTCATTTCCAAGACAACTTACTTGTGCAGCTTGATGTTAGGCTGGGAACACCGGCTAGAAATTGCTGCTCAAGGATGCCTGTTGTTTTATAGCATTTTCTTTCCCCCTGTAACACAACTGGATGTTTGAGCCAGCGGCGGGAAAGACCATCATCTACCACATTTGTCACCAAGCTTGATAGATAGTATTCCCAAGCCAATGCCATAAATGCTGTTTGGAAATTGCACAGCCAGGCTGCTGCTGCTGCTGGTCTGGCCAAAAAGAATTAATTTATAATCATGAATATAAATTTCATAGATAGTATTATTGTCATTCCGCTTTTGAGTTATAGGACATATGGGGAGTGGCTTGTGGAGCAGAAGCAGTGTCACCATAATTCAGTGTAATTCCGTTGACAATCGTTCTATCTATCACACAGATATAAATCAATCAGTTGCCTACATTAAAGGGACAGACCTCACCTCTCAGAAGTAGGGGGAGGGGGCTCCAAAGTATTACTAGTTATGCTGACTAAGGCTGGGTTTATTGAAGACATCAGCCCCACTTCAGGAATGTATTTCCACTGTAGTCTGAATGATGCTTTCCCATGTGGCTTAAAAAAATCCCACATCACTCACTCAGGTCCATCTTCCATCTCCTCTGCTCCACATTACATTACGGGACTTCCTAAATGAATTAAAGTTGACAAACTACAGCAAACTTACTGTCCTAACTGAAATGACATTCATTCAGCTGGAGCCAAATATATCCAAAGGTCTCTCTGAAATGCCATGAATTAGGGAGCAGATCTTTCCTATTAATGTGTCTTAGTCCCTCCCAAAGGCTGCCAGCCTCAGGGAAAAATAAAAGACAGTAGAGCCTCAGTGCCACTGAGCAAGCATGTAATGGCTTTGCCAGCACACTGCTGGGAAGAAGAATGCAGGACTCTCAGGAAGTAATAGCTTGTACAGGAGGAAGAGCCTCAGTGACCGGTGCAAAGGCATTTTGGAAAGCAGAGTTCTATAGTTAAGCAACCTATTGTTCACCGTAATGAAGAAGCATGACTATTCATGAGTGTGTTACAGTGTGTGGTTTGCCAATTACCCAATCAAGGGACATGTTCATTCAGCCATGAGTGAGGGCAGTACCCATAATATTTTATTGCTATTAAGCCTCAACTTTGCATGTTTTTATATAGACTATAGGGTGTTTAATAGCCATGCAAAGCTATGACTTTCTTGCATACATTACAGATGGGCAGAAGAGGATAAATCCTACTGCAAGCTGCCCATGGTAACCCTCCCTTTATAATTGAGAAAATGGAGCTGTGCAATATTGTGTCCCTTGGAGTTGTTTGAATGGGTCATGCGTGCAAGATACCTCATCTGGTGTGTGAAAACGTTGAAAAGCTCTGCAGGAGGTGGTGTCACGGAGTCCCCTGCAGGAACAAGACCTTTAGGTTGAAATAAAGATGTCCTTTTTTTAAAGTCAGGAAGGAAATGTCCAGAAAAATAAAGTCATCCAAAATGATGTCATCCAAGATGAGAATAAGATGTTTTTGTCAGAAGGGGATTTAAATACATTCCTACAGTTTAGTAATATTTCAGATACTGATATCCTCAGAGACAGGGTCACAGTATGAAAACTGCTTTAATCAGAATATCCTCAGAGATAGAGTCACTCTATGAAAGCGGCTTTTGCTCTGAATCAGAACCAGGGAGATGTCTATGTTCTGTCCAATGCTTCATGACCAGGTGTACACGAGAAGAGGACATATTCCCAGGCTGAACCTGGATCAACTAACTTCCAAGCTTGGGACTGTTACAGTGTGAGGTTCTGCTTTGTATCCTCTCCAGTCCATATATTCATGGTTCACCAGTAGCCTTACACATGAAATTGAAGTGCTGACTATTTATTTATACTCTGGGATTTATACTCTGGTATATGCTTGTTCGCATTTGTTAATCACTTCTAGGAAACATCTGTGGTTTGAGCTCTGCCTTCCTCTTCAAGCACGGGGCAATTCCGATGCTTGACTTCCCTGTAATGCCAGATTTTTCCTGCTCCTTCACAGAGTGGAACCACTCAACGGTGTCAACTATTTTTTGACTTTGATAAAAATATATTGAGAGTCAAGATCATCTCTTAATAGTTCACATTTCTATTTAATAACCTGCTGCAATGTCAAAAGATACAAGCATCATATTGCAGTTCCAAGAAGTATTATGCACTGCCATCTTATCTATTGATGCACATCAGACATGTCCATGTTATTCCATATTCTTTCCATTCCAAAGAAAGGCTAAAGGAGACAGAGGGTGCAGATCTTGTTAGGTACAGCCTCTGACACCATCACTATCAATTGTCTTTTGCTAGCACTGATCATCACCTCAATTATCTGGTGTCCAGCCTACCTGATAGGTTTTTGCAAACTATAACTCTTCTGTAGATGAACATGGAATAATGACAGCTAGAGGCAGATGGACAGAATACAAAAGAGGTACACCTGCAAGTACCATGCACATACACATGGACACAAATGTCGCCCATGTCCCTAAATTAATCAAAAGCTGCAACAACTCAGCACATCCTGTTCTTTTCTGGAGATACAACATTACAGAATACAAACCAGAACCAACTGAGGAAAAAATGCCCTGAATGGGTCTTCTTTTCCTCACATTTATTGCATTCTCAAGGCTGTTAAATGTAGGAAAGAACTTGGAATACAGTAGAACACAGTAGCTAAAACCCCACCCGGTAAATAACATTTAGCAGCTCATTCAGAAACCATTATTGCATGTTTAAATAACAGGAAAAGAAAACTGGGTTTGTAAAACTGTATTGGGCACAATTTGAATTTAAAGGGATAATTTTTATAGTTCCAATGCCACAAACTCGAACCAAGGAGTGAAAATATCCAACAAGAACTTGTAGGAAGCACGCTGCCACTGCAGCTGTAAATTTTTACCCATGCAATATTCCCCACAACAGGAGAAAATGGATTTTAGTTTGATATTAATTGAAGTTTTGCCAGTATAAGGTTCATGAGGTTAATTTGAAAAGAATACATTCCCAATATATTTATAGCATTTAAATAAATAGGGATTACACTTCACACATCAATAACAGCTGTTAACTAATATTTTTATTCTATGTAAATTCTATCCATTCATCTCTGTTGTATAACAAATGACCATAATTATGGTGCTTCGTTGGTAGGAAGGTCATTGGTAATCTTGTAATTTCTCATTGGTGTAAAAAGAGAAAACAGAAATGTTTGTGATGAATGTATTCAACCTTTTGCATACTTTGGTGCTTGGGACTCGGCATTAAAATGCAGCAAGAAATTGAGTTCTTCACTTACACAGCATTTTTAATCTAGTGCTGTTGATTTGGTATAACTAAGGCATTTACAACGCTTTCTCAGGGGACTTTTCCCTGTGTATTTTGTATCTTCTTCCTTAGAAACTAATCAGGTTCAAACATTCAGAGCATCTCTCCCCTCCCCAAAAGCCCCACCAGAGCCAGACTTAACAAGCTCACGACAACCAGAAGCTCCAGCCTTTTCTTTTTAACTTGCACTCCATATATTTGGGATAACTGGAAAACAATCCTATCACTAACAAACATCATTATTTTGAAGTTTCAAAATCAAGTTGTAAAGAATGCTTGAATAAAAGTGAGATTGCTGATTAGTAGTCAAAAAAGCAGATTGCTGAGTAGTCTTTGAATTGAGATTACTGAGACTTGTAGATCTTTTTCCTACTTGTGACTTAATTTCATACAGAGATTTGTTTCTTACTGCCCAAAAGGGAAGAATCCCAGTGTTTCTTAGAGGACTCAGAGTATATTTATTTCTTAGAGGACTCAGAATGTATTTAGGAGGATGCATTTCCCTTCTTTAATATAGCTAATGTGATTCCTATATGAAAATCTGTAAAACTTATTAAAATATACAATATATTGTCTAATTCAAACACAAACATTCATCGTTCTTGTTGTATAAACACACATCTTGCTTTCCAGTGGAATACAGAATGATTGTATGGCCTTTATATACGGGAAATTAAGATGGTATATTGATTGCTAATTCATAGAGAGAATAATATAAGAAGGAACAGTGCCCTGTGCCTGGAGTATTGCAAACACTGCCTGTGGAAAGGTCCTCAGAAGCAGGGACTCATGCAAGGGGAATTCTTTTTAATGAAGCTTGATTTAATCCTATTATTCTAATAAAGTGTAATCAATTGACGCAGAAAATCCAAAGGTCTAGTTCAGCTGCCGGTTAGAGTTTGGTTGTTTTTAACGGAGTGGATACAATGAAAGGAGAAGGCAGTTAATAAGCTTTTGGTCCGCTAATCCACACTTCCTGGAGCAAGTTTGAGGTTTGAAGGAGGGCAATTTGGAAGCTGTCTTAGCATAAATCTAAAGCAAGTCTGCGGCTGTCTAGGGGGAGCAAGCCCCTCAGCATTCACCAAGACACGCTTCAAGGAGATTCTACTCTTAATCCAATTTACTCAGCCGAGTAAGTCCCACTGCTTCAGCTTGCCAACAAATTAAAATCCAGCTTCATAAAAACACCTTGAATTTGGAAGGTATTGGCTGGCCTGCTAGACTTGAAACTTCATTTATTCTGGCTAACTTCTCAATTATCTTCCCAGCAGTGGAGATGTGTAAAAGTGCAAAAATCAATAGGATTCTATTCCCTTTCTATTGGAAAGGGAAAAATTAATGAGATAGGACACTCTCTTAATCAGAAATAAATGTTTTAATTCAGATAATGACATAGTTTTCCCTCGCTGAAGGATGACAAATGCTGGGCTGCACCCCCAGCAGAAGCAGTTTCAATTTTATTGTAAATATAAAAGGTATTGATCGGTGAGATGCACAAACCCTATTGCTTACAAAAGCCATTCAGGGGGACTGGGAAAACTATTAAGCACTGGGTCAGAAATCAATAAACAACACTGAAATGTAGCAGAGGTCGCCCTAAGGCTTCGTGGCATCTTAGAAAGCCAAGTGGCAGAAATAGTGACAGAAATGTCTCTTGTGGAGCAATGTTAGGGATGAAGGGGTCATGCATTTAATCTCTTCAGAGCTTTGACAGGTCTGTGGAACAGAACTAATGTAGTCTTTCCTCCCTGCCTTTGATTTAAATACATGCTGATTCATCCGACAGCTGAGTGCAATGATTGTTTTGGGTCGTGCAAATATATTGGCTCAGAAAATATTGGAGGAGTATTTTGGTTCAGTTCTGCTGTGTTAATGGGGGTTTAATTGGAGCTTTGTTTGCCCTCTTTAGAAAGATGCGAATATGAGAGAGCAAATAAGCCTCTGAAGTAAGAATCTTCCAGCATGCAACTTTAAAGATAAATTCAGAGATTACATTCAAAGAGGTGAGATTTAGAGATAAAAATAAAAAAACAAGTATTTTTGCACCATAAAAGTTATCCAACATGACATTATTTGGAACACTAGAGTGAGCAGCTAATTTTTTCCTTTCTTCTTAAAAGGTGCTTTCATTATCAAAGGTTACTTCCTGTGCCAAAAATCACTTACCATCACTGAACAAATCACAATCACCCCAAGTACTTGCTCTCTGGTGGTCTTTAGTTTGAAAGTGTCATATCTGATCCCAACCTGAATCTCCTAAATCACCCCAAGGACCACGCTTAGCGTGCGCTGAGACTGCTCTGTAAATACACAGCAGAAACCACCTGGAATGAAGAGAGACCAGCACAAGCCGTGTCTGTTCACCGAGGTGGGAGCTGATTTTTCATGGAAGACATTGATTTGAAAGGCTTAACGCAGAGCATTGAAACTTTTAACAACATCATTCCACAAGCAGAGTCAGAGCCCACAGAAAATAAACCCGAGTGACTGTACCTTCTGCTCCGGGAAATGCAGGTTCCCCCCTGACATGGGTATGATTATAAGATTGGTTAGGGTCAGGTTACCCATCAGTAGGTGAAGTGTTCAGGTGCTGAGGATTTCAGTTTCATCTCACCTCAGATATTATGTCAGCTCCATGTCATTTTCATCACAGGGAATGATTTGAGGGCTTGCTGTGTCCCCTGTTATTGCGGTCACTTGACCCCAGATGTAACTTCTGTTTAATACCAGCGTTTTAACAAAGCCTCGGAGTAGCACACACACAACGAGCCACCACTTGACCTTTCCCTGCCTGGAAGATGCCAATTGGCTCTGGCCTTGGGTTCCGCTGCCCCCTCCATTTGCAACAAATGAATGTTAAAGCTTCAATGAATTGACTCACATTTGAAGTTATATTTTTTCATTGCCACAAGCGCTTCAGAATTGAATCCCCTTTTGATCTTTTGTCCTGAAGTAATGGTGTTTTTCCTGTTGCATTTGCTTTGGGAGCATAGATAGGGGTTTGTTCTTAAAAACAATATTCCACTCTGCTATGTGCCAGTATTAAGCACATGGTAGTAAGGGAGGACATGTAAAGAGCAAAGTGGCTTTGCTCTAGAAAAAGAATCATGTTATATTTCTTAATGAAACTGGTTCCTCTTCTTTATTAAGCAAACCTCAATAAATTTGGAAAGTAAGTAAAAAAAGCTATTTCAGACCATTCAGAAGTATATGTTACTTTAAGTCACAGGATAGCTGTGATACAGTGCCCCTACCTATGCAAATGCATTGATTGCTCTCACTCAGCAATTCATTCAGCACAGCTCATGGCATATAAAAAAGTCACGAGAGTGGCTTCCTGAGATGTGGCCAGTGAGGAACACAGGCTTTTTGCATTCATTATTACTCTGACTTTGAAATCTGCTCAAGCCAACAGCAGTTTTGGGGATGCTCCTCAGAACTCCTGTTTTTTTAAGTGCCCCTTCTCATGCTGAACAAGCCACTGTGGTCAACATCTAGATGCTATTAAAAGGCTGCTCTGCTTTACCAGCATTTTTCCATGCCTTCTGGGTTACAAGAGTGAAGCAAATGTTTATGAATGAGGAGATACAGGGAGAGTGGAAGCAGGTTTGTCAGTACTGTGCCAAATAGTAAAATTTGGCTGAGCCTGATTTTTAAAGGTGCAAGATTGAGGATGCTTTGAAAATCACGTGTCTGAACATGGATTCAGGAGCAGTTTTAACCCCGGGTTTCGTTCAGAAGGAGCCCAGCTGCAAGCTCCAACACTGCTCTGCAATGCAAACCAAGGTGCCATAGGTGAATTCCTTGATCCAAAGTTAAATGCCAGTACAGGTACAGCCTCACGCCACTTTGCCAACAGCCAGCATGCAGGGACCAAAGACTCCACAGATGTTCAGCTCTACAGTTCGCTACTTATATTACTTGGAAGAAGTCTCTAAAGCAGTATGTGTTGAGGTGGAGAGGGCTTTTTTGGTGAAGCAGATACCATTACACAGGGACGATCACAAGGCCTGTATGATCCACCCCAGCCAGCCTATTTCCCAGCAGACCTCACGAGCTAGGAACAAACTCAACCATCTGAGATGAAGGCCCATAACAAATGTTCTCATCAACGTTACCTCCCTAAAAAGTCCTGAATTAAATTAGAGTAATTATCTTTAAAATTAAAACACAGAATGCAGTGCGCTGTCTTCTGAAAGGAAGGCACAGGATAGCACAATCAGTCATTCAGTTCAGCGAGCAGTCTGGCCTTCCCTACTTTACCCTAATGACTACTCTGGGTCTCTCCATAATCCATCTCCATATCCCTTATGCCAGGCCCACCAAGCTTTAATATATGAAATTTTTACAAATAATGGTTTAAAAATATGGCAATTTTAGCAGGACAAAAGCAATTTCCCAAAAATTCACATTTCCAAGCATTGACTCCAGATGCAAAGTTTTATGAAAACACACTAAATGCTGCATGACCAAGGCAAAATCATGAGGGCTGGAACTGCTGCAGTTGCTAATGCTGCTTGGGAGATTTCTGGACTGGAAGCATTCAGTGTAACACATCCCTTATTTCCTTAGGCTGACTTCTAATGAAAATTGCTGATAAAAGGGAAAGAGAGAGGGCCAGTGACTCTTGGTCATCACTGAGATCCTTCAAAAAGCGTTGGAAAATGCCACACTTTTGACATTTATAATATTGACAGTTTTTCATTTAATACATTATGCTGTTTGTTTTTAAGCGATCGCCTTGTTAAAACCATGTTTTATGACAAAAAACAAATGTGACTGGGATGATTCCTTCCATTATTCACACAGTTGGGTTTACCGTGAGTCAAAAGAGAAAGCAGAGCAAAGAGCCAAACATCTCTCACCTGACACTGTCTGGTGAATCATAGAATCATAGGATCTTGGAATGGTTTGGGTTGGAAGGGACCTTCCAGCTCATCCACAGGCAGGGACACCTTCCATAGAGCAGCTTGCTCCAAGCCCCTGTGTCCAACCTGGCTTTGAGCACTGCCAGGGATGGGGCAGTCACAGCTTCTCTGGGCACCCTGTGCCAGCGCCTCAGCACCCTCACAGGGAAGAACTTCTGCCTAAGAGCTCATTTCAATCTCCCCTCTGGCAGGTTAAAGCCATTCCCCTTGGCCTGTCCCTACAGGCCCTTGTCCAAAGCCCCTCTCCAGCTTTCCTGCAGCGCCTTCAGGCACTGGAGCTGCTCTAAGGTCTCCCCTTCAGGAGCCTTCTCTTTCCAGGCTGAGCCAGCCCAGCTCTCTCAGTCTGTTTCCATAGGAGAACATCATCACCAGTGTCCCAAGACAAAAGGAGGTGTTGCACGATCCCTCAGCAGTGTCAGACCTGACTCCTTGTAACTGAAGTGTGTCAACTAGCCCACCTCAGCTTGAGGATTCCTGACCCACACATTTTCTTTGCTTTTTAGCTTTTCCAGCATGGGAGGAAGCTCTGAGTAATGGATTTTCATGGCATAAAGAAGCAGCTGAGCATTTCCTCTTCAGGTATGTCTTGTACAACCCACCATATGCTATAGGTGCCCAGAGAGGAGACTGGGGAAGGGTTTGGAGAAGAAAGAATAAGCAGAATTCTCTTGTTACACAAAAGATGACAAACCCGAGACCACGCATCTCCTGCTCCTCTTTTAGGACCTTTGTGTTTCAGATGGTGACCCAAAGACAGGGAATTTCTCCTGCTAAATAAAATCCTGATCAATGCATTTAATAGCTATCCTGTGTACAAATATATCTTCACATTTATTTAATAGAGAAACCAACTGGAGGTTATTATTTTGCTATTCTAATCTTTTATAGAATAGAGAACACTTAAATCAATAACCATTAATTAGAATAACGCGGCAGGTGGAGTGTGTGTAGAACAATACAGGGCACTCAATAGGCTCCTGCTAAACTCAATGTCCAACCACCTATTTCCAGCTGAGACAGGAAAGCCAGGTTATACAGAAGAAATACTGGCTATTTCCTTGAAAAGCCTTTAAGAAAATGTGCAGCTTTGACTCCAGACTTCTCCCCCTTCCTGGCAGTGTTCTCATGCTTCCCCCAGCCCACCCTTGCCACCCTGAACTCCAACCTTATTTATGGCAATAGTGATAAAAGTTTCTTTAAATGTAATGAGATTAAATGTGCCCTTCTCTTGCATTAAATGAGGAATTTTAACAGTGTATTCTGGAAGAAGGACAAATTTAAGCATGAGCTTAGACTTTAATAATTTGCTGAATTAGCACTTAAATCTTTCATCTTCTTTCAGGCTTTAAGGGCTGTACTTTGACTGCAAGAGTTTCACTGAAGAGAACCCAATCATCAGTAGTATAAACAACACCAGAAGCAGGAATGTGAATTAATTTATAGTCCTTGGTCTATTCTTCGACTCTTTTACATTTTGCTTCCCTTCGAATTAGGAATAGCACCCATCTAAAGAGCCATTTATACTTGTTCTTTTTCCTATAAGCATTGTCAATTATTTAACATTGAAAAGGTAACAATTATAAAGCACTTACAGATATCTTTAAGATTTCAAAATGCAACTTAACTCCTGGTTTTGATTCACTCCATTAAATTAACTATATTTCATCAGCTAACACAGTGCAGCCTCTGCTGTGCCATCCGCTAACACATGGCAGCCTTTTAGCAAAGTGAAGAACGCTGCTGAGCTGACTTGGGAGACAACACTGGGTGGGACATTGAGGGAATGTAAGACCTTCCTACTACAACAATTTATGGTGTAGATGTTGATTTTCTTGGCTGAAATCTGCTGGATAGAATCCTCCAAGCATTTCTGCTCAGTAGTGGGGATGCCCTGGGGGTGAAACCCCTTGCAGAGACCCTGGTTGTGGCAGAACTGGAGCAATGGCAACTACTCCCTGGCTATGTCAGCCCTCCTGTACTGCAGCAAAGCATGTTGCTGCACCCCAGCACTCTGCAGTGCTTTTGATTTGATTTTAGCAACCGAAATTTCTGGCCATCCCTTAACAAAAAAAACCCCGATTTTATTAATTTATATTGGAGAAGTTGAAGGCAGGGGTCAAACATCTTAGAGGATAATGCTGTGCTGTTAGCCAGACCAGCCCAAGCCTGACCATATCTGCAGATGGGAGACTTTCTCTCTATAAAAGAAGCTACAGTGAACACGTGGGTTTGGGTGCCCTTGACATTTATAATTTACAAGAGGATGATTATGAGCAACAATATCCACACTCACTTTAAGACCGAAATAGTAAATGTCACTTTGTGCTATCCCTACCTGGATGTGATGCCAGCAGACATCTGAGAAATTGCAAGGATCCTGGAGATAAATCAACCCACAACTCCATATTCAGTTTTACCCTGCTCTGTTGGGACATGGCAGACCCCCAGAAAGGCAAGATGTCTTTCCTAAAATAAATGGGTTTTTAGTACTGTGAATGTGCCCATTAATTTCAAATAAGATGTTGGGTACATAAAGTTTTTGGAGTTCTAGGATAATATTTCCCTACTTATATACAGCATGGAGAGAAAGAGATTAGATAGAAAAAGAATTTTCCACACTATCCAACCGAAGGCAATTGCAGCAACATGTGGAACATAAATAGAATAGCTTGGAAATGTATTTTCCCTGTGTAGAAAGTTACTAATGGAAAAAAAAATTCATTTATACTGTTTGTCCTGAAAATATTTCAAGATAAAGGTTTCGAATGGTTCCCCGTGTTCTGAAACCAGATTAAAATTAATGATTCCATTATTTGTTTTCTTCTCCCCTTTGATACGGAAAAGAACAGTGTGCTTAGAAACAAATGAATTCTTTTGAAGCAAGGATCCTGGAGCATGGAAGATGGACGCCCAGAAAAAGATCATCTAAAGCTTTGCTTCCACTTTTTCTCCTAAATGACATAAACCAGAAGGTTCCCCCACAGTAAAGAAGTTCCAAGAGAAAATACCAAAAGACCTGGTTACAGGGCTCGTATAGCCCCAGTCATAGTCATTTCTGTGGCACTATAAAAATATGGTCACTTTATATGCAGTGTGTATATATATATATATATATATGAGTATATATCGTATGCATATATATACTATAAATGTAGTGTAGATATTTCTGTATATATATACATATAGATATATAGTGTGTGTATATATCTATCTATGAGTTGGGGCTTGGAACAACCTGCTCTACTGGAAGGTGACCCTGCCCATGGCAGGGGGTTGGAACTGGATCAGCTTTCAGGTCCTTTCTTACCCAAACCATTCTATGGTTCTACGATACGCATGAGTACAGAAGATTTGAGTTAGGTGGCCCCTTTATAAGGTCCTTGTCCTGAGAGCCCTATTTACAAACATAGTATTTCTTCCTAGTGAGATAGTGCCCATTGGGTAAGAATTGTAGCTGGGAGGGTCCAACCTTTCAGTTTTGATTTTTCTTCCTGTGTCCAGCCTGCACCTAAATCTGCAATCCTGGACTCCTTTGTCAGGATGGTGCTGAAAGCCTGTACTGCTAAAGAGATTGACCTGAAATCTTTTCTAGCAGGAATTACTTTTGATGAACAGATTTTGATTTTTTTGGTGTGAAATGGCCAGGACTTAAAAAACACATACCCGTAGCTCTGTATGGAGGGGACAATCAAACCTTCCTTGGATCTCAGCCCATTGGCCAAGCCTACCTTGAGCCAAGAGGCAAAGTGGTTGGCTGGCCCCCTTGCTTTGTGGGCCCAGCCAGGAGAAGGCACTGCTGAAGCAGAGCTCGCCGCCACATCATGAGCCAGGGCCTGAGGCTGGTGCTGGTTTGGGTTTTGGTTGGGATTTTTCTTTTTGTTTGGGGGTTTTTTATTTGTTATTTTGTCCTTTTTTTTTACTTGCAATTTGAAATTCTTGACTACTAATCTTTTGGCATAAGAATATCATTTGCTTGTTGCTTGTGAAATATATCCATGGAATAAGAAATTCAAAGTCTTCATGTATAAAAGCTTCAGAGGAAAAGATGAACAATAATCACTAGATGTAAAATTAAAGAAGACAATAAATACTGAAGTGCTAAAGAGCAGTGCAGAACTGCAACTAGCAATGGAAGAACATCATGCTGGTACCCATTGTACCCTTATTAGGTAACACTATATTTAGCCAAACCCAACCAATATAAAACAATATGAAAAGACACCATAGATTTGTAAATAAAGATACATATGTCTATGTCTATGAATATGATTTTGTCTTCTTACTATTAAATGTAGGCATAATTTCTCATGTTGCCACCCTGCTTCCCCCCATGGACACGCACTGGAGCGAATTTACCCACAAGTGCACATTTTCCAGAGGAAGCTGTTGCTTTTGC
>CM054382.1:67900000-68222500 GCA_028858755.1 Ara ararauna
TGTTTTGAGATTGGAGGACTTGTTTTGAGATTGGAGGACTTGTTTTGAGATTGGAGGACTTGTTTTGAGATTGGAGGACTTGTTTTGAGATTGGAGGACTTGTTTTGAGATTGGAGGACTTGTTTTGAGATTGGAGGACTTGTTTTGAGATTGGAGGACTTGTTTTGAGATTGGAGGACTTGTTTTGAGATTGGAGGACTTGTTTTGAGATTGGAGGACTTGTTTTGAGATTGGAGGACTTGTTTTGAGATTGGAGGACTTGTTTTGAGATTGGAGGACTTGTTTTGAGATTGGAGGACTTGTTTTGAGATTGGAGGACTTGTTTTGAGATTGGAGGACTTGTTTTGAGATTGGAGGACTTGTTCTGAGTTTGATGTGGTTCTTCTGATATTTTAGGACTTTTACAGAGCTTGGAGGACTTGTTCAGAGCTTGGAGGACTTGTTCTCTTTTAGGAGCATTTGGTCTGTGATTGGAGAATTTGTTCTGTGCCTGGAGAGCTTGCACTGTGATTGAAAAATTTTTTCTGGGCTTGGAGGAATTGTTGTGAGTTTGGGGGACTTGTTCAGAGCTTGGAGGACTCGTTCAGGGCTTGGAGGACTTGTTCTCTTTTAGGAGCATTTGGTCTGTTATTGGAGAATTTGTTCTCTGCCTGGAGAACTTTCACTATATTTGGAGGACATGTTGAGAGCCTGGAGGACATGTTGAGAGCCTGGAGGACATGTTGAGAGCCTGGAGGACATGTTGGGAGCCTGGAGGACATGTTGGGAGCCTGGAGGACATGTTGGGAGCCTGGAGGACATGTTGGGAGCCTGGAGGACATGTTGGGAGCCTGGAGGTCATGGGGGAAGAATGGAGGACATGTTGAGAGCCTGGAGGACATGTTGAGAGCCTGGAGGACACGTTGAGAGCCTGGAGGACATGTTCTCTTATCGGAGCATTTGGTATGTCATTGGGGGACTTGTTCTGTGCCTGGTGAACATGAACTATGATGATTGGAGGACTTGTTTTGAGATTGGAGGACTTGTTTTGAGATTGGAGGACTTGTTTTGAGATTGGAGGACTTGTTTTGAGTTTGGAGTTCTTGTTTTGAGTTTGGAGTTCTTGTTTTGAGATTGGAGGACTTGTTTTGAGATTGGAGGACTTGTTTTGAGATTGGAGGACTTGTTTTGAGATTGGAGGACTTGTTTTGAGATTGGAGGACTTGTTTTGAGATTGGAGGACTTGTTGTGAGATTGGAGGACTTGTTGTGAGATTGGAGGACTTGTTGTGAGATTGGAGGACTTGTTGTGAGATTGGAGGACTTGTTGTGAGATTGGAGGACTTGTTCTGAGTTTGATGTGGTTGTTCTGATATTTTAGGACTTTTACAGAGCTTGGAGGAGTTGTTCAGAGCTTGGAGGACTTGTTCTCTTTTAGGAGCATTTGGTCTGTGATTGGAGAATTTGTTCTGTGCCTGGAGAGCTTGCACTGTGATTGAAAAATTTTTTCTGGGCTTGGAGGAATTGTTCTGAGTTTGGGGGACTTGTTCTGAATCTGGGGGACTTGTTCAGAGCTTGGAGGACTTGTTCAGAGCTTGGAGGACTTGTTCAGAGCTTGGAGGACTTGTTCAGAGCTTGGAGGACTTGTTCAGGGCTTGGAGGACTTGTTCTCTTTTAGGAGCATTTGGTCTGTGATTGGAGAATTTGTTCTCTGCCTGGAGAACTTTCACTATATTTGGAGGACATGTTGAGAGCCTGGAGGACATGTTGAGAGCCTGGAGGACATGTTGAGAGCCTGGAGGACATGTTGAGAGCCTGGAGGACATGTTGAGAGCCTGGAGGACATGTTGAGAGCCTGGAGGACATGTTGAGAGCCTGGAGGACATGTTGAGAGCCTGGAGGACATGTTGAGAGCCTGGAGGACATGTTGAGAGCCTGGAGGACATGTTGAGAGCCTGGAGGACATGTTGAGAGCCTGGAGGACATGTTGAGAGCCTGGAGGACATGTTGAGAGCCTGGAGGACATGTTGAGAGCCTGGAGGACATGTTGAGAGCCTGGAGGACATGTTGAGAGCCTGGAGGACATGTTGAGAGCCTGGAGGACATGTTGAGAGCCTGGAGGACATGTTGAGAGCCTGGAGGACATGTTGAGAGCCTGGAGGACATGTTCTCTTATCGGAGCATTTGGTATGTCATTGGGGGACTTGTTCTGTGCCTGGTGAACATGAACTATGATGATTGGAGGACTTGTTTTGAGATTGGAGGACTTGTTTTGAGATTGGAGTTCTTGTTTTGAGTTTGGAGTTCTTGTTTTGAGTTTGGAGTTCTTGTTTTGAGATTGGAGGACTTGTTCTGAGTTTGATGTGGTTGTTTTGATATTTTAGGAATTGTTCTGAGCTTGGAGGACTTGTTCAGGGCTTGTAGGACTTGTTCTCTTTTAGGAGCATTTGGTCTGTGATTGGAGAATTTCTTCTGTGCCTGGAGAGCTTGCACTGTGATTGAAAAATTTTTTCTGGGCTTGGAGGGATTGTTCTGAGTTTGGGGGACTTGTTCTGAATCTGGGGGACTTGTTTTGAGTTAGGGGAATTGTTCAGAGCTTGGAGGACTTGTTCAGGGCTTGGAGGACTTGTTCTCTTTTAGGAGCTTTTGGTCTGTGATTGGAGAATTTGTTCTGTGCCTGGAGAGCTTGCACTGTGATTGAAAAATTTTTTCATGGCTTGGAGGAATTGTTCTGAGTTTGGGGGACTTGTTCTGAATCTGGGGGACTTGTTTTGAGTTACGGGAATTGTTCAGAGCTTGGTGGCCTTGTTCAGGGCTTGGAGGACTTGTTTTCTTTTAGGAGCATTTGGTCTGTGATTGGAGAAATTGTTCTCTGCCTGGAGAACTTGCACTATATTTGGAGGACATGTTGGGAGCCTGGAGGACATGTTGGGAGCCTGGAGGACATGTTGGGAGCCTGGAGGACATGTTGGGAGCCTGGAGGACATGTTGGGAGCCTGGAGGACATGTTGGGAGCCTGGAGGACATGTTGGGAGCCTGGAGGACATGTTGGGAGCCTGGAGGACATGTTGGGAGCCTGGAGGACATGTTGGGAGCCTGGAGGACATGTTGGAAGAATGGAGGACATGTTGGAAGAATGGAGGACATGTTGGAAGAATGGAGGACATGTTGAGAGCCTGGAGGACACGTTGAGAGCCTGGAGGACATGTTCTCTTATCGGAGCATTTGGTATGTCATTGGGGGACTTGTTCTGTGCCTGGTGAACATGAACTATGATGATTGGAGGACTTGTTTTGAGATTGGAGTTCTTGTTTTGAATTTGGAGGACTTGTTTTGAGATTGGAGGACCTGTTTTGAGATTGGAGGACCTGTTTTGAGATTGGAGGACCTGTTTTGAGATTGGAGGACCTGTTTTGAGATTGGAGGACTTGTTTTGAGATTGGAGGACTTGTTTTGAGATTGGAGGACTTGTTTTGAGATTGGAGGACTTGTTTTGAGATTGGAGGACTTGTTGTGATATTGGAGGACTTGTTCTGAGTTTGATGTGGTTGTTCTGATATTTTAGGACTTTTACAGAGCTTGGAGGACTTGTTCAGGGCTTGGAGGACTTGTTCTCTTTTAGGAGCATTTGGTCTGTGATTGGAGAATTTGTTCTCTGCCTGGAGAACTTTCACTATATTTGGAGGACATGTTGCGAGCCTGGAGGACATGTTGCGAGCCTGGAGGACATGTTGAGAGCCTGGAGGACATGTTGGGAGCCTGGAGGACATGTTGGGAGCCTGGAGGACATGTTGGGAGCCTGGAGGACATGTTGAGAGCCTGGAGGACATGTTGAGAGCCTGGAGGACATGTTGAGAGCCTGGAGGACATGTTCTCTTATCGGAGCATTTGGTATGTCATTGGGGGACTTGTTCTGTGCCTGGTGAACATGAACTATGATGATTGGAGGACTTGTTTTGAGATTGGAGGACTTGTTTTGAGATTGGAGGTCTTGTTTTGAGATTGGAGGACTTGTTGTGAGATTGGAGGACTTGTTGTGAGATTGGAGGACTTGTTGTGAGATTGGAGGACTTGTTGTGAGATTGGAGGACTTGTTGTGAGATTGGAGGACTTGTTGTGAGATTGGAGGACTTGTTGTGAGTTTGATGTGGTTCTTCTGATATTTTAGGACTTTTACAGAGCTTGGAGGACTTGTTCAGAGCTTGGAGGACTTGTTCTCTTTTAGGAGCATTTGGTCTGTGATTGGAGAATTTCTTCTGTGCCTGGAGAGCTTGCACTGTGATTGAAAAATTTTTTCTGGGCTTGGAGGAATTGTTCTGAGTTTGGGGGACTTGTTCTGAATCTGGGGGACTTGTTTTGAGTTAGGGGAATTGTTCAGAGCTTGGAGGACTTGTTCAGAGCTTGGAGGACTTGTTCAGGGCTTGGAGGACTTGTTCTCTTTTAGGAGCATTTGGTCTGTGATTGGAGAATTTGTTCTCTGCCTGGAGAACTTTCACTATATTTGGAGGACATGTTGAGAGCCTGGAGGACATGTTGAGAGCCTGGAGGACATGTTGAGAGCCTGGAGGACATGTTGAGAGCCTGGAGGACATGTTGAGAGCCTGGAGGACATGTTGAGAGCCTGGAGGACATGTTGAGAGCCTGGAGGACATGTTGAGAGCCTGGAGGACATGTTGAGAGCCTGGAGGACATGTTGAGAGCCTGGAGGACATGTTGAGAGCCTGGAGGACATGTTGAGAGCCTGGAGGACATGTTGAGAGCCTGGAGGACATGTTGAGAGCCTGGAGGACATGTTGAGAGCCTGGAGGACATGTTGAGAGCCTGGAGGACATGTTGAGAGCCTGGAGGACATGTTGAGAGCCTGGAGGACATGTTGAGAGCCTGGAGGACATGTTGAGAGCCTGGAGGACATGTTGAGAGCCTGGAGGACATGTTCTCTTATCGGAGCATTTGGTATGTCATTGGGGGACTTGTTCTGTGCCTGGTGAACATGAACTATGAAGATTGGAGCACTTGTTTTGAGATTAGATTACCTGTTTTGAGATTGGAGGACTTGTTTTGAGCTTGGAGGACTTGTTCAGATCTTGGAGGACTTCTTCAGAGCTTAGAGGAATTGTTCAGAGCTTGGAGGCCTTGTTCTCTTTTAGGAGCATTTGGTCTGTGATTGGAGAATTTGTTCTGTGCCTGGAGAGCTTGCACTGTGATTGAAAAATTTTTTCATGGCTTGGAGGAATTGTTCTGAGTTTGGGGGACTTGTTCTGAATCTGGGGGACTTGTTTTGAGTTACGGGAATTGTTCAGAGCTTGGTGGCCTTGTTCAGGGCTTGGAGGACTTGTTTTCTTTTAGGAGCATTTGGTCTGTGATTGGAGAAATTGTTCTCTGCCTGGAGAACTTGCACTATATTTGGAGGACATGTTGGGAGCCTGGAGGACATGTTGGGAGCCTGGAGGACATGTTGGGAGCCTGGAGGACATGTTGGGAGCCTGGAGGACATGTTGGGAGCCTGGAGGACATGTTGGGAGCCTGGAGGACATGTTGGAAGAATGGAGGACATGTTGGAAGAATGGAGGACATGTTGAGAGCCTGGAGGACATGTTGAGAGCCTGGAGGACACGTTGAGAGCCTGGAGGACACGTTGAGAGCCTGGAGGACATGTTGAGAGCCTGGAGGACACGTTGAGAGCCTGGAGGACATGTTCTCTTATCGGAGCATTTGGTATGTCATTGGGGGACTTGTTCTGTGCCTGGTGAACATGAACTATGATGATTGGAGGACTTGTTTTGAGATTGGAGTTCTTGTTTTGAATTTGGAGGACTTGTTTTGAGATTGGAGGACCTGTTTTGAGATTGGAGGACCTGTTTTGAGATTGGAGGACCTGTTTTGAGATTGGAGGACCTGTTTTGAGATTGGAGGACTTGTTTTGAGATTGGAGGACTTGTTTTGAGATTGGAGGACTTGTTTTGAGATTGGAGGACTTGTTTTGAGATTGGAGGACTTGTTTTGAGATTGGAGGACTTGTTGTGATATTGGAGGACTTGTTCTGAGTTTGATGTGGTTGTTCTGATATTTTAGGACTTTTACAGAGCTTGGAGGACTTGTTCAGGGCTTGGAGGACTTGTTCTCTTTTAGGAGCATTTGGTCTGTGATTGGAGAATTTGTTCTCTGCCTGGAGAACTTTCACTATATTTGGAGGACATGTTGGGAGCCTGGAGGACATGTTGGGAGCCTGGAGGACATGTTGGGAGCCTGGAGGACATGTTGGGAGCCTGGAGGACATGTTGGGAGCCTGGAGGACATGTTGAGAGCCTGGAGGACATGTTGAGAGCCTGGAGGACACGTTGAGAGCCTGGAGGACATGTTCTCTTATCGGAGCATTTGGTATGTCATTGGGGGACTTGTTCTGTGCCTGGTGAACATGAACTATGATGATTGGAGGACTTGTTTTGAGATTGGAGGACTTGTTTTGAGATTGGAGGACTTGTTGTGAGATTGGAGGACTTGTTGTGAGATTGGAGGACTTGTTGTGAGATTGGAGGACTTGTTGTGAGATTGGAGGACTTGTTGTGAGATTGGAGGACTTGTTGTGAGATTGGAGGACTTGTTGTGAGATTGGAGGACTTGTTGTGAGTTTGATGTGGTTCTTCTGATATTTTAGGACTTTTACAGAGCTTGGAGGACTTGTTCAGAGCTTGGAGGACTTGTTCTCTTTTAGGAGCATTTGGTCTGTGATTGGAGAATTTCTTCTGTGCCTGGAGAGCTTGCACTGTGATTGAAAAATTTTTTCTGGGCTTGGAGGAATTGTTCTGAGTTTGGGGGACTTGTTCTGAATCTGGGGGACTTGTTTTGAGTTAGGGGAATTGTTCAGAGCTTGGAGGACTTGTTCAGAGCTTGGAGGACTTGTTCAGGGCTTGGAGGACTTGTTCTCTTTTAGGAGCATTTGGTCTGTGATTGGAGAATTTGTTCTCTGCCTGGAGAACTTTCACTATATTTGGAGGACATGTTGAGAGCCTGGAGGACATGTTGAGAGCCTGGAGGACATGTTGAGAGCCTGGAGGACATGTTGAGAGCCTGGAGGACATGTTGAGAGCCTGGAGGACATGTTGAGAGCCTGGAGGACATGTTGAGAGCCTGGAGGACATGTTGAGAGCCTGGAGGACATGTTGAGAGCCTGGAGGACATGTTGAGAGCCTGGAGGACATGTTGAGAGCCTGGAGGACATGTTGAGAGCCTGGAGGACATGTTGAGAGCCTGGAGGACATGTTGAGAGCCTGGAGGACATGTTGAGAGCCTGGAGGACATGTTGAGAGCCTGGAGGACATGTTCTCTTATCGGAGCATTTGGTATGTCATTGGGGGACTTGTTCTGTGCCTGGTGAACATGAACTATGATGATTGGAGGACTTGTTTTGAGATTGGAGGACTTGTTTTCAGATTGGAGGACCTGTTTTGAGATTGGAGGACCTGTTTTGAGATTGGAGGACTTGTTTTGAGATTGGAGGACTTGTTTTGAGATTGGAGGACTTGTTTTGAGATTGGAGGACTTGTTTTGAGATTGGAGGACTTGTTTTGAGATTGGAGGACTTGTTTTGAGATTGGAGGACTTGTTTTGAGATTGGAGGACTTGTTTTGAGATTGGAGGACTTGTTTTGAGATTGGAGGACTTGTTTTGAGATTGGAGGACTTGTTTTGAGATTGGAGGACTTGTTTTGAGATTGGAGGACTTGTTTTGAGATTGGAGGACTTGTTTTGAGATTGGAGGACTTGTTTTGAGATTGGAGGACTTGTTTTGAGATTGGAGGACTTGTTGTGAGATTGGAGGACTTGTTGTGAGATTGGAGGACTTGTTGTGAGATTGGAGGACTTGTTCTGAGTTTGATGTGGTTCTTCTGATATTTTAGGACTTTTACAGAGCTTGGAGGACTTGTTCAGAGCTTGGAGGACTTGTTCTCTTTTAGGAGCATTTGGTCTGTGATTGGAGAATTTGTTCTGTGCCTGGAGAGCTTGCACTGTGATTGAAAAATTTTTTCTGGGCTTGGAGGAATTGTTGTGAGTTTGGGGGACTTGTTCAGAGCTTGGAGGACTCGTTCAGGGCTTGGAGGACTTGTTCTCTTTTAGGAGCATTTGGTCTGTTATTGGAGAATTTGTTCTCTGCCTGGAGAACTTTCACTATATTTGGAGGACATGTTGAGAGCCTGGAGGACATGTTGAGAGCCTGGAGGACATGTTGAGAGCCTGGAGGACATGTTGGGAGCCTGGAGGACATGTTGGGAGCCTGGAGGACATGTTGGGAGCCTGGAGGACATGTTGGGAGCCTGGAGGTCATGGGGGAAGAATGGAGGACATGTTGAGAGCCTGGAGGACATGTTGAGAGCCTGGAGGACACGTTGAGAGCCTGGAGGACATGTTCTCTTATCGGAGCATTTGGTATGTCATTGGGGGACTTGTTCTGTGCCTGGTGAACATGAACTATGATGATTGGAGGACTTGTTTTGAGATTGGAGGACTTGTTTTGAGATTGGAGGACTTGTTTTGAGATTGGCGGACTTGTTTTGAGATTGGAGGACTTGTTTTGAGATTGGAGTTCTTGTTTTGAGTTTGGAGTTCTTGTTTTGAGATTGGAGGACTTGTTTTGAGATTGGAGGACTTGTTTTGAGATTGGAGGACTTGTTTTGAGATTGGAGGACTTGTTGTGAGATTGGAGGACTTGTTGTGAGATTGGAGGACTTGTTGTGAGATTGGAGGACTTGTTCTGAGTTTGATGTGGTTGTTCTGATATTTTAGGACTTTTACAGAGCTTGGAGGAGTTGTTCAGAGCTTGGAGGACTTGTTCTCTTTTAGGAGCATTTGGTCTGTGATTGGAGAATTTGTTCTGTGCCTGGAGAGCTTGCACTGTGATTGAAAAATTTTTTCTGGGCTTGGAGGAATTGTTCTGAGTTTGGGGGACTTGTTCTGAATCTGGGGGACTTGTTCAGAGCTTGGAGGACTTGTTCAGAGCTTGGAGGACTTGTTCAGAGCTTGGAGGACTTGTTCAGAGCTTGGAGGACTTGTTCAGGGCTTGGAGGACTTGTTCTCTTTTAGGAGCATTTGGTCTGTGATTGGAGAATTTGTTCTCTGCCTGGAGAACTTTCACTATATTTGGAGGACATGTTGAGAGCCTGGAGGACATGTTGAGAGCCTGGAGGACATGTTGAGAGCCTGGAGGACATGTTGAGAGCCTGGAGGACATGTTGAGAGCCTGGAGGACATGTTGAGAGCCTGGAGGACATGTTGAGAGCCTGGAGGACATGTTGAGAGCCTGGAGGACATGTTGAGAGCCTGGAGGACATGTTGAGAGCCTGGAGGACATGTTCTCTTATCGGAGCATTTGGTATGTCATTGGGGGACTTGTTCTGTGCCTGGTGAACATGAACTATGATGATTGGAGGACTTGTTTTGAGATTGGAGGACTTGTTTTGAGATTGGAGGACTTGTTTTGAGATTGGAGGACTTGTTTTGAGTTTGGAGTTCTTGTTTTGAGTTTGGAGTTCTTGTTTTGAGATTGGAGGACTTGTTCTGAGTTTGATGTGGTTGTTTTGATATTTTAGGAATTGTTCTGAGCTTGGAGGACTTGTTCAGGGCTTGTAGGACTTGTTCTCTTTTAGGAGCATTTGGTCTGTGATTGGAGAATTTCTTCTGTGCCTGGAGAGCTTGCACTGTGATTGAAAAATTTTTTCTGGGCTTGGAGGGATTGTTCTGAGTTTGGGGGACTTGTTCTGAATCTGGGGGACTTGTTTTGAGTTAGGGGAATTGTTCAGAGCTTGGAGGACTTGTTCAGGGCTTGGAGGACTTGTTCTCTTTTAGGAGCTTTTGGTCTGTGATTGGAGAATTTGTTCTCTGCCTGGAGAACTTTCACTATATTTGGAGGACATGTTGAGAGGCTGGAGGACATGTTGAGAGCCTGGAGGACATGTTCTCTTATCGGAGCATTTGGTATGTCATTGGGGGACTTGTTCTGTGCTTGGTGAACATGAACTATGATGAGATTGGAGGACTTGTTTTGCGATTGGAGGACTTGTTTTGAGATTGGAGGACTTGTTTTGCGATTGGAGGACTTGTTTTGCGATTGGAGGACTTGTTTTGCGATTGGAGGACTTGTTCTGAGATTGAAGGACTTGTTTTGAGATTGGAGGACTTGTTTTGCGATTGGAGGACTTGTTTTGCGATTGAAGGACTTGTTTTGAGATTGGAGGACTTGTTTTGAGATTGGAGGACTTGTGTTGAGATTGCAGGACTTGTGTTGAGATTGCAGGACTTGTGTTGAGATTGGAGGACTTGTGTTGAGATTGCAGGACTTGTGTTGAGATTGGAGGACTTGTGTTGAGATTGGAGGACTTGTGTTGAGATTGGAGGACTTGTGTTGAGATTGGAGGACTTGTGTTGAGATTGGAGGACTTGTGTTGAGATTGGAGGACTTGTGTTGAGATTGGAGGACTTGTGTTGAGATTGGAGGACTTGTGTTGAGATTGGAGGACTTGTGTTGAGATTGGAGGACTTGTGTTGAGATTGGAGGACTTGTGTTGAGATTGGAGGACTTGTGTTGAGATTGGAGGACTTGTGTTGAGATTGGAGGACTTGTGTTGAGATTGGAGGACTTGTGTTGAGATTGGAGGACTTGTGTTGAGATTGGAGGACTTGTGTTGAGATTGGAGGACTTGTGTTGAGATTGGAGGACTTGTGTTGAGATTGGAGGACTTGTGTTGAGATTGGAGGACTTGTTTTCTTTTAGGAGCATTTGGTCTGTGATTGGAGAATTTGTTCTGTGCCTGGAGAGCTTGCACTGTGATTGAAAAATTTTTTCTGGGCTTGGAGGAATTGTTCTGAGTTTGGGGGACTTGTTCTGAATCTGGGGGACTTGTTTTGAGTTACGGGAATTGTTCAGAGCTTGGAGGACTTGTTCAGGGCTTGGAGGACTTGTTTTCTTTTAGGAGCATTTGGTCTGTAATTGGAGAAATTGTTCTCTGCCTGGAGAACTTGCACTATATTTGGAGGACATGTTGGGAGCCTGGAGGACATGTTGGAAGAATGGAGGACATGTTGGAAGAATGGAGGACATGTTGGAAGAATGGAGGACATGTTGGAAGAATGGAGGACATGTTGGAAGAATGGAGGACATGTTGAGAGCCTGGAGGACACGTTGAGAGCCTGGAGGACATGTTCTCTTATCGGAGCATTTGGAATGTCATTGGGGGACTTGTTCTGTGCCTGGTGAACATGAACTATGAAGATTGGAGGACTTGTTTTGAGTTTGGAGTTCTTGTTTTGAGTTTGGAGTTCTTGTTTTGAGTTTGGAGTTCTTGTTTTGAGATTGGAGGACTTGTTTTCAGATTGGAGGACTTGTTTTGAGATTGGAGGACCTGTTTTGAGATTGGAGGACTTGTTTTGAGATTGGAGGACTTGTTTTGAGATTGGAGGACTTGTTTTGAGATTTGAGGACTTGTTTTGAGATTGGAGGACTTGTTTTGAGATTGGAGGACTTGTTTTGAGATTGGAGGACTTGTTTTGAGATTGGAGGACTTGTTTTGAGATTGGAGGACTTGTTCTGAGATTGGAGGACTTGTTCTGAGATTGGTGGACTTGTTCTGAGTTTGATGTGGTTGTTCTGATATTTTAGGACTTTTACAGAGCTTGGAGGACTTGTTCAGAGCTTGGAGGACTTGTTCTCTTTTAGGAGCATTTGGTCTGTGATTGGAGAATTTGTTCTGTGCCTGGAGACCTTCCACTGTGATTGAAAAATTTTTTCTGGGCTTGGAGGAATTGTTCTGAGTTTGGGGGACTTGTTCAGAGCTTGGAGGACTCGTTCAGGGCTTGGAGGACTTGTTCTCTTTTAGGAGCATTTGGTCTGTTATTGGAGAATTTGTTCTCTGCCTGGAGAACTTTCACTATATTTGGAGGACATGTTGAGAGCCTGGAGGACATGTTGAGAGCCTGGAGGACATGTTGGGAGCCTGGAGGACATGTTGGGAGCCTGGAGGACATGTTGGGAGCCTGGAGGACATGTTGGGGGCCTGGAGGACATGTTGGGAGCCTGGAGGACATGTTGGGAGCCTGGAGGACATGTTGGGAGCCTGGAGGACATGTTGAGAGCCTGGAGGACACGTTGAGAGCCTGGAGGACATGTTCTCTTATCGGAGCATTTGGTATGTCATTGGGGGACTTGTTCTGTGCCTGGTGAACATGAACTATGATGATTGGAGGACTTGTTTTGAGATTGGAGGACTTGTTTTGAGATTGGAGGACTTGTTGTGAGATTGGAGGACTTGTTTTGAGTTTGGAGTTCTTGTTTTGAGATTGGAGGTCTTGTTTTGAGATTGGAGGTCTTGTTTTGAGATTGGAGGTCTTGTTTTGAGATTGGAGGACTTGTTTTGAGATTGGAGGACTTGTTTTGAGATTGGAGGACTTGTTTTGAGATTGGAGGACTTGTTCTGAGTTTGATGTGGTTGTTTTGGTATTTTAGGACTTGTTCTGAGCTTGGAGGACTTGTTCAGAGCTTGGAGGAATTGTTCTCTTTTAGGAGCATTTGGTCTATGATTGGGGAAATTGTTCTGTGCCTGGAGAGCTTGCACTGTGTTTGAAGAAATTTTTCTGGGCTTGGAGGACTTGTTCAGAGCTTGGAGGACTTGTTCAGAGCTTGGAGGACTTGTTCAGAGCTTGGAGGACTTGTTCAGAGCTTGGAGGACTTGTTCAGAGCTTGGAGGACTTGTTCAGAGCTTGGAGGACTTGTTCAGAGCTTGGAGGACTTGTTCAGAGCTTGGAGGACTTGTTCAGAGCTTGGAGGACTTGTTCAGAGCTTGGAGGACTTGTTCAGAGCTTGGAGGACTTGTTCTCTTTTAGGAGCATTTGGTCTGTGATTGGAGAATTTGTTTTGTGCCTGGAGAGCTTGCACTGTGATTGAAAAATTTTTTCTGGGCTTAGGAGGAATTGTTCTGAATTTGGGGGACTTGTTCTGAATCTGGGGGACTTGTTTTGAGCTAGGGGAATTTTTCAGAGCTTGGAGGACTTGTTCAGGGCTTGGAGGACTTGTTCTCCTTTAGGAGCATTTGGTCTGTGATTGGAGAAATTGTTCTCTGCCTGGAGAACTTGCACTATATTTGGAGGACATGTTGGGAGCCTGGAGGACATGTTGGGAGCCTGGAGGACATGTTGGGAGCCTGGAGGACATGTTGGGAGCCTGGAGGACATGTTGGGAGCCTGGAGGACATGTTGGGAGCCTGGAGGACATGTTGGGAGAATGGAGGACATGTTGAGAGCCTGGAGGACATGTTGAGAGCCTGGAGGACACGTTGAGAGCCTGGAGGACATGTTCTCTTATCGGAGCATTTGGTATGTCATTGGGGGACTTGTTCTGTGCCTGGTGAACATGAACTATGATGATTGGAGGACTTGTTTTGAGATTGGAGGACTTGTTCTGAGATTGCAGGTCTTGTTTTGAGTTTGGAGTTCTTGTTTTGAGATTGGAGGACTTGTTTTGAGATTGGAGGACTTGTTTTGAGATTGGAGGACTTGTTTTGAGATTGGAGGACTTGTTTTGAGATTGGAGGACTTGTTGTGAGATTGGAGGACTTGTTCTGAGTTTGATGTGGTTGTTCTGATATTTTAGGACTTTTACAGAGCTTGGAGGACTTGTTCAGAGCTTGGAGGACTTGTTCTCTTTTAGGAGCATTTGGTCTGTGATTGGAGAATTTGTTCTGTGCCTGGAGACCTTGCACTGTGATTGAAAAATTTTTTCTGGGCTTGGAGGAATTGTTCTGAGTTTGGGGGACTTGTTCTGAATCTGGGGGAATTGTTTTGAGTTAGGAGAATTGTTCAGAGCTTGGAGGACTTGTTCAGAGCTTGGAGGACTTGTTCAGGGCTTGGAGGACTTGTTCTCTTTTAGGAGCATTTGGTCTGTGATTGGAGAATTTGTTCTCTGCCTGGAGAACTTTCACTATATTTGGAGAAGATGTTGAGAGCCTGGAGGACATGTTGAGAGCCTGGAGGACATGTTGAGAGCCTGGAGGACATGTTGAGAGCCTGGAGGACATGTTGAGAGCCTGGAGGACATGTTGAGAGCCTGGAGGACATGTTGAGAGCCTGGAGGACATGTTGAGAGCCTGGAGGACATGTTGAGAGCCTGGAGGACATGTTCTCTTATCGGAGCATTTGGTATGTCACTGGGGGACTTGTTCTGTGCTTGGTGAACATGAACTATGATGAGATTGGAGGACTTGTTTTGCGATTGGAGGACTTGTTTTGCAATTGGTGGACTTGTTTTGCGATTGGAGGACTTGTTCTGAGATTGAAGGACTTGTTTTGAGATTGGAGGACTTGTTTTGCGATTGGAGGACTTGTTTTGCGATTGGAGGACTTGTTGTGAGATTGGAGGACTTGTTTTGAGATTGGAGGACTTGTTTTGAGATTGGAGGACTTGTTTTGAGATTGGAGGACTTGTTTTGAGATTGGAGGACTTGTTTTGAGATTGGAGGACTTGTTTTGAGATTGGAGGACTTGTTTTGAGATTGGAGGACTTGTTTTGAGATTGGAGGACTTGTTTTGAGATTGGAGGACTTGTTTTGAGATTGGAGGACTTGTTTTGAGATTGGAGGACTTGTTTTGAGATTGGAGGACTTGTTTTGAGATTGGAGGACTTGTTTTGAGATTGGAGGACTTGTTTTGAGATTGGAGGACTTGTTCTGAGTTTGATGTGGTTGTTTTGATATTTTAGGAATTGTTCTGAGCTTGGAGGACTTGTTCAGGGCTTGGAGGACTTGTTCTCTTTTAGGAGCATTTGGTCTGTGATTGGAGAATTTCTTCTGTGCCTGGAGAGCTTGCACTGTGATTGAAAAATTTTTTCTGGGCTTGGAGGAATTGTTCTGAGTTTGGGGGACTTGTTCTGAATCTGGGGGACTTGTTTTGAGTTAGGGGAATTGTTCAGAGCTCAGAGGACTTGTTCAGGGCTTGGAGGACTTGTTCTCTTTTAGGAGCATTTGGTCTGTGATTGGAGAATTTGTTCTCTGCCTGGAGAACTTTCACTATATTTGGAGGACATGTTGAGAGCCTGGAGGACATGTTGAGAGCCTGGAGGACATGTTGAGAGCCTGGAGGACATGTTGAGAGCCTGGAGGACATGTTGAGAGCCTGGAGGACATGTTGAGAGCCTGGAGGACATGTTGAGAGCCTGGAGGACATGTTGAGAGCCTGGAGGACATGTTGAGAGCCTGGAGGACATGTTGAGAGCCTGGAGGACATGTTGAGAGCCTGGAGGACATGTTGAGAGCCTGGAGGACATGTTGAGAGCCTGGAGGACATGTTGAGAGCCTGGAGGACATGTTCTCTTATCGGAGCATTTGGTATGTCATTGGGGGACTTGTTCTGTGCCTGGTGAACATGAACTATGAAGATTGGAGCACTTGTTTTGAGATTAGATTACCTGTTTTGAGATTGGAGGACTTGTTTTGAGCTTGGAGGACTTGTTCAGATCTTGGAGGACTTCTTCAGAGCTTAGAGGAATTGTTCAGAGCTTGGAGGCCTTGTTCTCTTTTAGGAGCATTTGGTCTGTGATTGGAGAATTTGTTCTGTGCCTGGAGAGCTTGCACTGTGATTGAAAAATTTTTTCATGGCTTGGAGGAATTGTTCTGAGTTTGGGGGACTTGTTCTGAATCTGGGGGACTTGTTTTGAGTTACGGGAATTGTTCAGAGCTTGGTGGCCTTGTTCAGGGCTTGGAGGACTTGTTTTCTTTTAGGAGCATTTGGTCTGTGATTGGAGAAATTGTTCTCTGCCTGGAGAACTTGCACTATATTTGGAGGACATGTTGGGAGCCTGGAGGACATGTTGGGAGCCTGGAGGACATGTTGGGAGCCTGGAGGACATGTTGGGAGCCTGGAGGACATGTTGGGAGCCTGGAGGACATGTTGGGAGCCTGGAGGACATGTTGGGAGCCTGGAGGACATGTTGGGAGCCTGGAGGACATGTTGGGAGCCTGGAGGACATGTTGGGAGCCTGGAGGACATGTTGGGAGCCTGGAGGACATGTTGGGAGCCTGGAGGACATGTTGAGAGCCTGGAGGACACGTTGAGAGCCTGGAGGACATGTTCTCTTATCGGAGCATTTGGTATGTCATTGGGGGACTTGTTCTGTGCCTGGTGAACATGAACTATGATGATTGGAGGACTTGTTTTGAGATTGGAGTTCTTGTTTTGAATTTGGAGGACCTGTTTTGAGATTGGAGGACCTGTTTTGAGATTGGAGGACCTGTTTTGAGATTGGAGGACCTGTTTTGAGATTGGAGGACCTGTTTTGAGATTGGAGGACCTGTTTTGAGATTGGAGGACTTGTTTTGAGATTGGAGGACTTGTTTTGAGATTGGAGGACTTGTTTTGAGATTGGAGGACTTGTTTTGAGATTGGAGGACTTGTTTTGAGATTGGAGGACTTGTTTTGAGATTGGAGGACTTGTTGTGATATTGGAGGACTTGTTCTGAGTTTGATGTGGTTGTTCTGATATTTTAGGACTTTTACAGAGCTTGGAGGACTTGTTCAGGGCTTGGAGGACTTGTTCTCTTTTAGGAGCATTTGGTCTGTGATTGGAGAATTTGTTCTCTGCCTGGAGAACTTTCACTATATTTGGAGGACATGTTGCGAGCCTGGAGGACATGTTGAGAGCCTGGAGGACATGTTGAGAGCCTGGAGGACATGTTGGGAGCCTGGAGGACATGTTGGGAGCCTGGAGGACATGTTGGGAGCCTGGAGGACATGTTGGGAGCCTGGAGGACATGTTGAGAGCCTGGAGGACATGTTGAGAGCCTGGAGGACATGTTGAGAGCCTGGAGGACACGTTGAGAGCCTGGAGGACATGTTCTCTTATCGGAGCATTTGGTATGTCATTGGGGGACTTGTTCTGTGCCTGGTGAACATGAACTATGATGATTGGAGGACTTGTTTTGAGATTGGAGGTCTTGTTTTGAGATTGGAGGTCTTGTTTTGAGATTGGAGGACTTGTTGTGAGATTGGAGGACTTGTTGTGAGATTGGAGGACTTGTTGTGAGATTGGAGGACTTGTTGTGAGATTGGAGGACTTGTTGTGAGATTGGAGGACTTGTTGTGAGATTGGAGGACTTGTTGTGAGATTGGAGGACTTGTTGTGAGTTTGATGTGGTTCTTCTGATATTTTAGGACTTTTACAGAGCTTGGAGGACTTGTTCAGAGCTTGGAGGACTTGTTCTCTTTTAGGAGCATTTGGTCTGTGATTGGAGAATTTCTTCTGTGCCTGGAGAGCTTGCACTGTGATTGAAAAATTTTTTCTGGGCTTGGAGGAATTGTTCTGAGTTTGGGGGACTTGTTCTGAATCTGGGGGACTTGTTTTGAGTTAGGGGAATTGTTCAGAGCTTGGAGGACTTGTTCAGAGCTTGGAGGACTTGTTCAGGGCTTGGAGGACTTGTTCTCTTTTAGGAGCATTTGGTCTGTGATTGGAGAATTTGTTCTCTGCCTGGAGAACTTTCACTATATTTGGAGGACATGTTGAGAGCCTGGAGGACATGTTGAGAGCCTGGAGGACATGTTGAGAGCCTGGAGGACATGTTGAGAGCCTGGAGGACATGTTGAGAGCCTGGAGGACATGTTGAGAGCCTGGAGGACATGTTGAGAGCCTGGAGGACATGTTGAGAGCCTGGAGGACATGTTGAGAGCCTGGAGGACATGTTGAGAGCCTGGAGGACATGTTCTCTTATCGGAGCATTTGGTATGTCATTGGGGGACTTGTTCTGTGCCTGGTGAACATGAACTATGAAGATTGGAGCACTTGTTTTGAGATTAGATTACCTGTTTTGAGATTGGAGGACTTGTTTTGAGCTTGGAGGACTTGTTCAGATCTTGGAGGACTTCTTCAGAGCTTAGAGGAATTGTTCAGAGCTTGGAGGCCTTGTTCTCTTTTAGGAGCATTTGGTCTGTGATTGGAGAATTTGTTCTGTGCCTGGAGAGCTTGCACTGTGATTGAAAAATTTTTTCATGGCTTGGAGGAATTGTTCTGAGTTTGGGGGACTTGTTCTGAATCTGGGGGACTTGTTTTGAGTTACGGGAATTGTTCAGAGCTTGGTGGCCTTGTTCAGGGCTTGGAGGACTTGTTTTCTTTTAGGAGCATTTGGTCTGTGATTGGAGAAATTGTTCTCTGCCTGGAGAACTTGCACTATATTTGGAGGACATGTTGGGAGCCTGGAGGACATGTTGGGAGCCTGGAGGACATGTTGGGAGCCTGGAGGACATGTTGGGAGCCTGGAGGACATGTTGGGAGCCTGGAGGACATGTTGGGAGCCTGGAGGACATGTTGGAAGAATGGAGGACATGTTGGAAGAATGGAGGACATGTTGAGAGCCTGGAGGACATGTTGGAAGAATGGAGGACATGTTGAGAGCCTGGAGGACATGTTGAGAGCCTGGAGGACACGTTGAGAGCCTGGAGGACATGTTCTCTTATCGGAGCATTTGGTATGTCATTGGGGGACTTGTTCTGTGCCTGGTGAACATGAACTATGATGATTGGAGGACTTGTTTTGAGATTGGAGTTCTTGTTTTGAATTTGGAGGACTTGTTTTGAGATTGGAGGACCTGTTTTGAGATTGGAGGACCTGTTTTGAGATTGGAGGACCTGTTTTGAGATTGGAGGACCTGTTTTGAGATTGGAGGACTTGTTTTGAGATTGGAGGACTTGTTTTGAGATTGGAGGACTTGTTTTGAGATTGGAGGACTTGTTTTGAGATTGGAGGACTTGTTTTGAGATTGGAGGACTTGTTGTGATATTGGAGGACTTGTTCTGAGTTTGATGTGGTTGTTCTGATATTTTAGGACTTTTACAGAGCTTGGAGGACTTGTTCAGGGCTTGGAGGACTTGTTCTCTTTTAGGAGCATTTGGTCTGTGATTGGAGAATTTGTTCTCTGCCTGGAGAACTTTCACTATATTTGGAGGACATGTTGCGAGCCTGGAGGACATGTTGAGAGCCTGGAGGACATGTTGGGAGCCTGGAGGACATGTTGGGAGCCTGGAGGACATGTTGGGAGCCTGGAGGACATGTTGGGAGCCTGGAGGACATGTTGAGAGCCTGGAGGACATGTTGAGAGCCTGGAGGACATGTTGAGAGCCTGGAGGACACGTTGAGAGCCTGGAGGACATGTTCTCTTATCGGAGCATTTGGTATGTCATTGGGGGACTTGTTCTGTGCCTGGTGAACATGAACTATGATGATTGGAGGACTTGTTTTGAGATTGGAGGACTTGTTTTGAGATTGGAGGTCTTGTTTTGAGATTGGAGGACTTGTTGTGAGATTGGAGGACTTGTTGTGAGATTGGAGGACTTGTTGTGAGATTGGAGGACTTGTTGTGAGATTGGAGGACTTGTTGTGAGATTGGAGGACTTGTTGTGAGATTGGAGGACTTGTTGTGAGATTGGAGGACTTGTGAGATTGGAGGACTTGTTGTGAGATTGGAGGACTTGTTGTGAGTTTGATGTGGTTCTTCTGATATTTTAGGACTTTTACAGAGCTTGGAGGACTTGTTCAGAGCTTGGAGGACTTGTTCTCTTTTAGGAGCATTTGGTCTGTGATTGGAGAATTTCTTCTGTGCCTGGAGAGCTTGCACTGTGATTGAAAAATTTTTTCTGGGCTTGGAGGAATTGTTCTGAGTTTGGGGGACTTGTTCTGAATCTGGGGGACTTGTTTTGAGTTTGGGGAATTGTTCAGAGCTTGGAGGACTTGTTCAGAGCTTGGAGGACTTGTTCAGGGCTTGGAGGACTTGTTCTCTTTTAGGAGCATTTGGTCTGTGATTGGAGAATTTGTTCTCTGCCTGGAGAACTTTCACTATATTTGGAGGACATGTTGAGAGCCTGGAGGACATGTTGAGAGCCTGGAGGACATGTTGAGAGCCTGGAGGACATGTTGAGAGCCTGGAGGACATGTTGAGAGCCTGGAGGACATGTTGAGAGCCTGGAGGACATGTTGAGAGCCTGGAGGACATGTTGAGAGCCTGGAGGACATGTTGAGAGCCTGGAGGACATGTTGAGAGCCTGGAGGACATGTTGAGAGCCTGGAGGACATGTTGAGAGCCTGGAGGACATGTTGAGAGCCTGGAGGACATGTTGAGAGCCTGGAGGACATGTTCTCTTATCGGAGCATTTGGTATGTCATTGGGGGACTTGTTCTGTGCCTGGTGAACATGAACTATGATGATTGGAGGACTTGTTTTGAGATTGGAGGACCTGTTTTGAGATTGGAGGACTTGTTTTGAGATTGGAGGACTTGTTTTGAGATTGGAGGACTTGTTTTGAGATTGGAGGACTTGTTTTGAGATTGGAGGACTTGTTTTGAGATTGGAGGACTTGTTTTGAGATTGGAGGACTTGTTTTGAGATTGGAGGACTTGTTTTGAGATTGGAGGACTTGTTTTGAGATTGGAGGACTTGTTTTGAGATTGGAGGACTTGTTTTGAGATTGGAGGACTTGTTTTGAGATTGGAGGACTTGTTGTGAGATTGGAGGACTTGTTGTGAGATTGGAGGACTTGTTCTGAGTTTGATGTGGTTCTTCTGATATTTTAGGACTTTTACAGAGCTTGGAGGACTTGTTCAGAGCTTGGAGGACTTGTTCTCTTTTAGGAGCATTTGGTCTGTGATTGGAGAATTTGTTCTGTGCCTGGAGAGCTTGCACTGTGATTGAAAAATTTTTTCTGGGCTTGGAGGAATTGTTGTGAGTTTGGGGGACTTGTTCAGAGCTTGGAGGACTCGTTCAGGGCTTGGAGGACTTGTTCTCTTTTAGGAGCATTTGGTCTGTTATTGGAGAATTTGTTCTCTGCCTGGAGAACTTTCACTATATTTGGAGGACATGTTGAGAGCCTGGAGGACATGTTGAGAGCCTGGAGGACATGTTGGGAGCCTGGAGGACATGTTGGGAGCCTGGAGGACATGTTGGGAGCCTGGAGGACATGTTGGGAGCCTGGAGGACATGTTGGGAGCCTGGAGGTCATGGGGGAAGAATGGAGGACATGTTGAGAGCCTGGAGGACATGTTGAGAGCCTGGAGGACACGTTGAGAGCCTGGAGGACATGTTCTCTTATCGGAGCATTTGGTATGTCATTGGGGGACTTGTTCTGTGCCTGGTGAACATGAACTATGATGATTGGAGGACTTGTTTTGAGATTGGAGGACTTGTTTTGAGATTGGAGGACTTGTTTTGAGATTGGAGGACTTGTTTTGAGTTTGGAGTTCTTGTTTTGAGTTTGGAGTTCTTGTTTTGAGATTGGAGGACTTGTTTTGAGATTGGAGGACTTGTTTTGAGATTGGAGGACTTGTTTTGAGATTGGAGGACTTGTTTTGAGATTGGAGGACTTGTTGTGAGATTGGAGGACTTGTTGTGAGATTGGAGGACTTGTTGTGAGATTGGAGGACTTGTTCTGAGTTTGATGTGGTTGTTCTGATATTTTAGGACTTTTACAGAGCTTGGAGGAGTTGTTCAGAGCTTGGAGGACTTGTTCTCTTTTAGGAGCATTTGGTCTGTGATTGGAGAATTTTTTCTGTGCCTGGAGAGCTTGCACTGTGATTGAAAAATTTTTTCTGGGCTTGGAGGAATTGTTCTGAGTTTGGGGGACTTGTTCTGAATCTGGGGGACTTGTTCAGAGCTTGGAGTACTTGTTCAGAGCTTGGAGGACTTGTTCAGAGCTTGGAGGACTTGTTCAGAGCTTGGAGGACTTGTTCAGAGCTTGGAGGACTTGTTCAGAGCTTGGAGGACTTGTTCAGGGCTTGGAGGACTTGTTCTCTTTTAGGAGCATTTGGTCTGTGATTGGAGAATTTGTTCTCTGCCTGGAGAACTTTCACTATATTTGGAGGACATGTTGAGAGCCTGGAGGACATGTTGAGAGCCTGGAGGACATGTTGAGAGCCTGGAGGACATGTTGAGAGCCTGGAGGACATGTTGAGAGCCTGGAGGACATGTTGAGAGCCTGGAGGACATGTTGAGAGCCTGGAGGACATGTTGAGAGCCTGGAGGACATGTTGAGAGCCTGGAGGACATGTTGAGAGCCTGGAGGACATGTTCTCTTATCGGAGCATTTGGTATGTCATTGGGGGACTTGTTCTGTGCCTGGTGAACATGAACTATGATGATTGGAGGACTTGTTTTGAGATTGGAGTTCTTGTTTTGAGTTTGGAGTTCTTGTTTTGAGTTTGGAGTTCTTGTTTTGAGATTGGAGGACTTGTTCTGAGTTTGATGTGGTTGTTTTGATATTTTAGGAATTGTTCTGAGCTTGGAGGACTTGTTCAGGGCTTGTAGGACTTGTTCTCTTTTAGGAGCATTTGGTCTGTGATTGGAGAATTTCTTCTGTGCCTGGAGAGCTTGCACTGTGATTGAAAAATTTTTTCTGGGCTTGGAGGGATTGTTCTGAGTTTGGGGGACTTGTTCTGAATCTGGGGGACTTGTTTTGAGTTAGGGGAATTGTTCAGAGCTTGGAGGACTTGTTCAGGGCTTGGAGGACTTGTTCTCTTTTAGGAGCTTTTGGTCTGTGATTGGAGAATTTGTTCTCTGCCTGGAGAACTTTCACTATATTTGGAGGACATGTTGAGAGGCTGGAGGACATGTTGAGAGCCTGGAGGACATGTTCTCTTATCGGAGCATTTGGTATGTCATTGGGGGACTTGTTCTGTGCTTGGTGAACATGAACTATGATGAGATTGGAGGACTTGTTTTGCGATTGGAGGACTTGTTTTGAGATTGGAGGACTTGTTTTGCGATTGGAGGACTTGTTTTGCGATTGGAGGACTTGTTTTGCGATTGGAGGACTTGTTCTGAGATTGAAGGACTTGTTTTGAGATTGGAGGACTTGTTTTGCGATTGGAGGACTTGTTTTGCGATTGGAGGACTTGTTGTGAGATTGAAGGACTTGTTTTGAGATTGGAGGACTTGTTTTGAGATTGGAGGACTTGTGTTGAGATTGCAGGACTTGTGTTGAGATTGCAGGACTTGTGTTGAGATTGCAGGACTTGTGTTGAGATTGGAGGACTTGTGTTGAGATTGGAGGACTTGTGTTGAGATTGGAGGACTTGTGTTGAGATTGGAGGACTTGTGTTGAGATTGGAGGACTTGTGTTGAGATTGGAGGACTTGTGTTGAGATTGGAGGACTTGTGTTGAGATTGGAGGACTTGTGTTGAGATTGGAGGACTTGTGTTGAGATTGGAGGACTTGTGTTGAGATTGGAGGACTTGTTTTCTTTTAGGAGCATTTGGTCTGTGATTGGAGAATTTGTTCTGTGCCTGGAGAGCTTGCACTGTGATTGAAAAATTTTTTCTGGGCTTGGAGGAATTGTTCTGAGTTTGGGGGACTTGTTCTGAATCTGGGGGACTTGTTTTGAGTTACGGGAATTGTTCAGAGCTTGGAGGACTTGTTCAGGGCTTGGAGGACTTGTTTTCTTTTAGGAGCATTTGGTCTGTAATTGGAGAAATTGTTCTCTGCCTGGAGAACTTGCACTATATTTGGAGGACATGTTGGGAGCCTGGAGGACATGTTGGAAGAATGGAGGACATGTTGGAAGAATGGAGGACATGTTGGAAGAATGGAGGACATGTTGGAAGAATGGAGGACATGTTGGAAGAATGGAGGACATGTTGGAAGAATGGAGGACATGTTGGAAGAATGGAGGACATGTTGAGAGCCTGGAGGACACGTTGAGAGCCTGGAGGACATGTTCTCTTATCGGAGCATTTGGAATGTCATTGGGGGACTTGTTCTGTGCCTGGTGAACATGAACTATGAAGATTGGAGGACTTGTTTTGAGTTTGGAGTTCTTGTTTTGAGTTTGGAGTTCTTGTTTTGAGTTTGGAGTTCTTGTTTTGAGATTGGAGGACTTGTTTTCAGATTGGAGGACTTGTTTTGAGATTGGAGGACCTGTTTTGAGATTGGAGGACTTGTTTTGAGATTGGAGGACTTGTTTTGAGATTGGAGGACTTGTTTTGAGATTGGAGGACTTGTTTTGAGATTGGAGGACTTGTTTTGAGATTGGAGGACTTGTTTTGAGATTGGAGGACTTGTTTTGAGATTGGAGGACTTGTTTTGAGATTGGAGGACTTGTTTTGAGATTGGAGGACTTGTTCTGAGATTGGAGGACTTGTTCTGAGATTGGTGGACTTGTTCTGAGTTTGATGTGGTTGTTCTGATATTTTAGGACTTTTACAGAGCTTGGAGGACTTGTTCAGAGCTTGGAGGACTTGTTCTCTTTTAGGAGCATTTGGTCTGTGATTGGAGAATTTGTTCTGTGCCTGGAGAGCTTGCACTGTGATTGAAAAATTTTTTCTGGGCTTGGAGGAATTGTTCTGAGTTTGGGGGACTTGTTCAGAGCTTGGAGGACTCGTTCAGGGCTTGGAGGACTTGTTCTCTTTTAGGAGCATTTGGTCTGTTATTGGAGAATTTGTTCTCTGCCTGGAGAACTTTCACTATATTTGGAGGACATGTTGAGAGCCTGGAGGACATGTTGAGAGCCTGGAGGACATGTTGGGAGCCTGGAGGACATGTTGGGAGCCTGGAGGACATGTTGGGGGCCTGGAGGACATGTTGGGAGCCTGGAGGACATGTTGGGAGCCTGGAGGACATGTTGGGAGCCTGGAGGACATGTTGGGAGCCTGGAGGACATGTTGAGAGCCTGGAGGACACGTTGAGAGCCTGGAGGACATGTTCTCTTATCGGAGCATTTGGTATGTCATTGGGGGACTTGTTCTGTGCCTGGTGAACATGAACTATGATGATTGGAGGACTTGTTTTGAGATTGGAGGACTTGTTTTGAGATTGGAGGACTTGTTGTGAGATTGGAGGACTTGTTTTGAGTTTGGAGTTCTTGTTTTGAGATTGGAGGTCTTGTTTTGAGATTGGAGGTCTTGTTTTGAGATTGGAGGACTTGTTTTGAGATTGGAGGAATTGTTGTGAGATTGGAGGACTTGTTGTGAGATTGGAGGTCTTGTTCTGAGTTTGATGTGGTTGTTCTGATATTTTAGGACTTTTACAGAGCTTGGAGGAGTTGTTCAGAGCTTGGAGGACTTGTTCTCTTTTAGGAGCATTTGGTCTGTGATTGGAGAATTTGTTCTGTGCCTGGAGACCTTGCACTGTGATTGAAAAATTTTTTCTGGGCTTGGAGGAATTGTTCTGAGTTTGGGGGACTTGTTCTGAATCTGGGGGACTTGTTTTGAGTTAGGGGAATTGTTCAGATCTTGGAGGACTTGTTCAGAGCTTGGAGGACTTGTTCAGGGCTTGGAGGACTTGTTCTCTTTTAGGAGCATTTGGTCTGTGATTGGAGAATTTGTTCTCTGCCTGGAGAACTTTCACTATATTTGGAGGACATGTTGAGAGCCTGGAGGACATGTTGAGATCCTGGAGGACATGTTCTCTTATCGGAGCATTTGGTATGTCATTGGGGGACTTGTTCTGTGCTTGGTGAACATGAACTATGATGAGATTGGAGGACTTGTTTTGCGATTGGAGGACTTGTTTTGCGATTGGAGGACTTGTTTTGCGATTGGAGGACTTGTTTTGCGATTGGAGGACTTGTTTTGCGATTGGAGGACTTGTTTTGCGTTTGGAGGACTTGTTTTGCGTTTGGAGGACTTGTTTTGCGATTGGAGGACTTGTTTTGCGATTGGAGGACTTGTTTTGCGATTGGAGGACTTGTTTTGCGATTGAAGGACTTGTTGTGAGATTGGAGAACTTGTGTTGAGATTGGAGGACTTGTGTTGAGACTGGAGGACTTGTGTTGAGACTGGAGGACTTGTGTTGAGACTGGAGGACTTGTGTTGAGACTGGAGGACTTGTGTTGAGACTGGAGGACTTGTGTTGAGACTGGAGGACTTGTGTTGAGACTGGAGGACTTGTGTTGAGACTGGAGGACTTGTGTTGAGACTGGAGGACTTGTGTTGAGACTGGAGGACTTGTGTTGAGACTGGAGGACTTGTGTTGACATTGGAGGACTTGTGTTGACATTGGAGGACTTGTGTTGACATTGGAGGACTTGTGTTGACATTGGAGGACTTGTGTTGACATTGGAGGACTTGTTCTGAGTTTGATGTGGTTGTTTTGATATTTTAGGAATTGTTCTGAGCTTGGAGGTCTTGTTCAGGGCTTGGAGGACTTGTTCTCTTTTAGGAGCATTTGGTCTGTGATTGGAGAATTTGTTCTCTGCCTGGAGAAGTTTCACTATATTTGGAGGACATGTAGAGAGCCTGGAGGACATGTGGAGAGCCTGGAGGACATGTGGAGAGCCTGGAGGACATGTGGAGAGCCTGGAGGACATGTTGGGAGCCTGGAGGACATGACATGTTGGGAGCCTTGAGGACATGTTGGGAGCCTTGAGGACATGTTGGGAGCCTTGAGGACATGTTGGGAGCCTTGAGGACATGTTGGGAGCCTGGAGGACATGTTGGGAGCCTGGAGGACATGTTGGAAGAATGGAGGACATGTTGAGAGCCTGGAGGACATGATGAGAGCCTGGAGGACATGTTGAGAGCCTGGAGGACATGTTGAGAGCCTGGAGGACATGTTGAGAGCCTGGAGGACATGTTGAGAGCCTGGAGGACATGTTGAGAGCCTGGAGGACATGTTGAGAGCCTGGAGGACATGTTGAGAGCCTGGAGGACATGTTGAGAGCCTGGAGGACATGTTGAGAGCCTGGAGGACATGTTGAGAGCCTGGAGGACATGTTGAGAGCCTGGAGGACATGTTGAGAGCCTGGAGGACATGTTCTCTTATCGGAGCATTTGGTATGTCATTGGGGGACTTGTTCTGTGCCTGGTGAACATGAACTATGATGATTGGAGGACTTGTTTTGAGATTGGAGGACTTTTTTTGAGATTGGAGGACTTGTTCTGAGATTGGAGTTCTTGTTCTGAGATTGGAGTTCTTGTTCTGAGATTGGAGTTCTTGTTTTGAGATTGGAGTTCTTGTTTTGAGATTGGAGTTCTTGTTTTGAGATTGGAGTTCTTGTTTTGAGATTGGAGTTCTTGTTTTGAGATTGGAGTTCTTGTTTTGAGATTGGAGTTCTTGTTTTGAGATTGGAGTTCTTGTTTTGAGATTGGAGTTCTTGTTTTGAGATTGGAGTTCTTGTTTTGAGATTGGAGTTCTTGTTTTGAGATTGGAGTTCTTGTTTTGAGATTGGAGTTCTTGTTTTGAGATTGGAGTTCTTGTTTTGAGATTGGAGTTCTTGTTTTGAGATTGGAGTTCTTGTTTTGAGATTGGAGTTCTTGTTTTGAGATTGGAGTTCTTGTTTTGAGATTGGAGTTCTTGTTTTGAGATTGGAGTTCTTGTTTTGAGATTGGAGTTCTTGTTTTGAGATTGGAGTTCTTGTTTTGAGTTTGATGTGGTTGTTCTGATATTTTAGGACTTGTTCTGAGCTTGGAGGACTTGTTCAGAGCTTGGAGGACTTGTTCTCTTTTAGGAGCATTTGGTCTGTGATTGGAGAATTTGTTCTGTGCCTGGAGAGCTTGCACTGTGATTGAAAAATTTTTTCTGGGTTGGAGTAATTGTTCTGAGTTTGGGGGACTTGTTCTGAATCTGGGGGACTTGTTTTGAGTTAGGGGAATTTTTAAGAGCTTGGAGGACTTGTTCAGGGCTTGGAGGACTTGTTCTCTTTTAGGAGCATTTGGTTTGAGATTGGAGAATTTGTTCTCTGCCTGGAGAACTTTCACTATATTTGGAGGACATGTTGAGAGAATGGAGGACATGTTGAGAGAATGGAGGACATGTTGGGAGCCTGGAGGACATGTTGGGAGCCTGGAGGACATGTTGGGAGCCTGGAGGACATGTTGGGAGCCTGGAGGACATGTTGGGAGCCTGGAGGACATGTTCTCTTATCGGAGCATTTGGTATGTCATTGGGGGACTTGTTCTGTGCCTGGTGAACATGAACTATGATGATTGGAGGACTTGTTTTGCGATTGGAGGACTTGTTTTGCGATTGGAGGACTTGTTTTGAGATTGGAGGACTTGTTGTGAGATTGCAGGACTTGTTTTGAGATTGCAGGACTTGTTTTGAGATTGAAGGACTTGTTGTGAGATTGGAGGACTTGTTGTGAGATTGAAGGACTTGTTGTGAGATTGGAGGACTTGTTCTGAGTTTGATGTGGTTGTTCTGATATTTTAGGACTTGTTCAGAGCTTGGAGGACTTGTTCAGAGCTTGGAGGACTTGTTCAGAGCTTGGAGGACTTGTTCAGAGCTTGGAGGACTTGTTCAGAGCTTGGAGGACTTGTTCAGAGCTTGGAGGACTTGTTCAGAGCTTGGAGGACTTGTTCAGAGCTTGGAGGACTTGTTCAGAGCTTGGAGGGCTTGTTCTCTTTTAGGAGCATTTGGTCTGTGATTGGAGAATTTGTTCTGTGAAGGGAGAGCTTGCACTGTGATTGAAAAATTTTTTCTGGGCTTGGAGGAATTGTTCTGAATCTGGGGGACTTGTTTTGAGTTAGGGGAATTGTTCAGAGCTTGGAGGACTTGTTCAGGGCTTGGAGGACTTGTTCTCTTTTAGGAGCATTTGGTCTGTGATTGGAGAAATTGTTCTCTGCCTGGAGAACTTGCACTATATGTCGAGGACATGTTGGGAGCCTGGAGGACATGTTGGAAGAATGGAGGACATGTTGGAAGAATGGAGGACATGTTGGAAGAATGGAGGACATGTTGAAAGAATGGAGGACATGTTGAAAGAATGGGGGACATGTTGGAAGAATGGAGGACATGTTGGAAGAATGGAGGACATGTTGAGAGCCTGGAGGACACTTTGAGAGGCTGGAGGACATGTTCTCTTATCGGAGCATTTGGTATGTCATTGGGGGACTTGTTCTGTGCCTGGTGAACATGAACTATGATGATTGGAGGACTTGTTTTGAGATTGGAGGACTTGTTTTGAGATTGGAGGACTTGTTTTGAAATTGGAGGACTTGTTTTGAGATTGGAGGACTTGTTCTGAGTTTGATGTGGTTGTTTTGATATTTTAGGAATTGTTCTGAGCTTGGAGGACTTGTTCAGGGCCTGGAGGACTTGTTCTCTTTTAGGAGCATTTGGTCTGTGATTGGAGAATTTCTTCTGTGCCTGGAGAGATTGCACTGTGAATGAAAAATTTTTTCTGGGCTTGGAGGAATTGTTCTGAGTTTGGGGGACTTGTTCTGAATCTGGGGGACTTGTTTTGAGTTAGGGGAATTGTTCAGAGCTTGGAGGACTTGTTCAGAGCTTGGAGGACTTGTTCAGGGCTTGGAGGACTTGTTCTCTTTTAGGAGCATTTGGTCTGTGATTGGAGAATTTGTTCTCTGCCTGGAGAACTTTCACTATATTTGGAGGACATGTTGAGAGCCTGGAGGACATGTTGAGAGCCTGGAGGACATGTTGAGAGCCTGGAGGACATGTTGAGAGCCTGGAGGACATGTTGAGAGCCTGGAGGACATGTTGAGAGCCTGGAGGACATGTTGAGAGCCTGGAGGACATGTTGAGAGCCTGGAGGACATGTTGAGAGCCTGGAGGACATGTTGAGAGCCTGGAGGACATGTTGAGAGCCTGGAGGACATGTTCTCTTATCGGAGCATTTGGTATGTCATTGGGGGACTTGTTCTGTGCCTGGTGAACATGAACTATGATGATTGGAGGACTTGTTTTGAGATTGGAGGACTTGTTTTGAGATTGGAGAACTTGTTTTGAGATTGGAGGACTTGTTTTGAGATTGGAGGACTTGTTTTGAGATTGGAGGACTTGTTTTGAGATTGGAGGACTTGTTTTGAGATTGGAGGACTTGTTCTGAGTTTGATGTGGTTGTTTTGATATTTTAGGAATTGTTCTGAGCTTGCAGGACTTGTTCAGGGCTTGTAGGACTTGTTCTCTTTTAGGAGCATTTGGTCTGTGATTGGAGAATTTCTTCTGTGCCTGGAGAGCTTGCACTGTGATTGAAAAATTTTTTCTGGGCTTGGAGGGATTGTTCTGAGTTTGGGGGACTTGTTCTGAATCTGGGGGACTTGTTTTGAGTTAGGGGAATTGTTCAGAGCTTGGAGGACCTGTTCAGGGCTTGGAGGACTTGTTCTCTTTTAGGAGCTTTTGGTCTGTGATTGGAGAATTTGTTCTCTGCCTGGAGAACTTTCACTATATTTGGAGGACATGTTGAGAGCCTGGAGGACATGTTGAGAGCCTGGAGGACATGTTCTCTTATCGGAGCATTTGGTATGTCATTGGGGGACTTGTTCTGTGCTTGGTGAACATGAACTATGATGAGATTGGAGGACTTGTTTTGTGATTGGAGGACTTGTTTTGAGATTGGAGGACCTGTTTTGAGATTGGAGGACTTGTTTTGAGATTGGAGGACTTGTTTTGAGATTGGAGGACTTGTTTTGAGATTGGAGGACTTGTTTTGAGATTGGAGGACTTGTTTTGAGATTGGAGGACTTGTTTTGAGATTGGAGGACTTGTTTTGAGATTGGAGGACTTGTTTTGAGATTGGAGGACTTGTTTTGAGATTGGAGGACTTGTTTTGAGATTGGAGGACTTGTTTTGAGATTGGAGGACTTGTTTTGAGATTGGAGGACTTGTTTTGAGATTGGAGGACTTGTTCTGAGATTGGAGGACTTGTTCTGAGATTGGAGGACTTGTTCTGAGATTGGAGGACTTGTTCTGAGATTGGAGGACTTGTTCTGAGATTGGAGGACTTGTTGTGAGATTGGAGGACTTGTTCTGAGTTTGATGTGGTTGTTCTGATATTTTAGGACTTTTACAGAGCTTGGAGGACTTGTTCAGAGCTTGGAGGACTTGTTCTCTTTTAGGAGCATTTGGTCTGTGATTGGAGAATTTGTTCTGTGCCTGGAGACCTTCCACTGTGATTGAAAAATTTTTTCTGGGCTTGGAGGAATTGTTCTGAGTTTGGGGGACTTGTTCAGAGCTTGGAGGACTCGTTCAGGGCTTGGAGGACTTGTTCTCTTTTAGGAGCATTTGGTCTGTGATTGGAGAATTTGTTCTCTGCCTGGAGAACTTTCACTATATTTGGAGGACATGTTGAGAGCCTGGAGGACATGTTGAGAGCCTGGAGGACATGTTGGGAGCCTGGAGGACATGTTGGGAGCCTGGAGGACATGTTGGGAGCCTGAAGGACATGTTGGGAGCCTGGAGGACATGTTGGGAGCCTGGAGGACATGTTGAGAGCCTGGAGGACACGTTGAGAGCCTGGAGGACATGTTCTCTTATCGGAGGATTTGGTATGTCATTGGGGGACTTGTTCTGTGCCTGGTGAACATGAACTATGATGATTGGAGGACTTGTTTTGAGATTGGAGGACTTGTTTTGAGATTGGAGGACTTGTTGTGAGATTGGAGGACTTGTTTTGAGTTTGGAGTTCTTGGTTTGAGATTGGAGGTCTTGTTTTGAGATTGGAGGTCTTGTTTTGAGATTGGAGGTCTTGTTTTGAGATTGGAGGACTTGTTTTGAGATTGGAGGACTTGTTTTGAGATTGGAGGACTTGTTTTGAGATTGGAGGACTTGTTGTGAGATTGGAGGACTTGTTGTGAGATTGGAGGTCTTGTTCTGAGTTTGATGTGGTTGTTCTGATATTTTAGGACTTTTACAGAGCTTGGAGGAGTTGTTCAGAGCTTGGAGGACTTGTTCTCTTTTAGGAGCATTTGGTCTGTGATTGGAGAATTTGTTCTGTGCCTGGAGACCTTGCACTGTGATTGAAAATTTTTTTCTGGGCTTGGAGGAATTGTTCTGAGTTTGGGGGACTTGTTCTGAATCTGGGGGACTTGTTTTCAGTTAGGGGAATTGTTCAGATCTTGGAGGACTTTTACAGAGCTTGGAGGACTTGTTCAGGGCTTGGAGGACTTGTTCTCTTTTAGGAGCATTTGGTCTGTGATTGGAGAATTTGTTCTCTGCCTGGAGAACTTTCACTATATTTGGTGGACATGTTGAGAGCCTGGAGGACATGTTGAGATCCTGGAGGACATGTTCTCTTATCGGAGCATTTGGTATGTCATTGGGGGACTTGTTCTGTGCTTGGTGAACATGAACTATGATGAGATTGGAGGACTTGTTTTGCGATTGGAGGACTTGTTTTGCGATTGGAGGACTTGTTTTGAGTTTGGAGGACTTGTTTTGCGATTGGAGGAGTTGTTTTGCGATTGGAGGACTTGTTTTGCGATTGGAGGACTTGTTCTGAGATTGAAGGACTTGTTTTGAGTTTGGAGGACTTGTTTTGCGATTGGAGGACTTGTTTTGCGATTGGAGGACTTGTTTTGCGATTGGAGGACTTGTTGTGAGATTGAAGGACTTGTGTTGAGATTGGAGGACTTGTGTTGAGATTGGAGGACTTGTGTTGAGATTGGAGGACTTGTGTTGAGATTGGAGGACTTGTGTTGAGATTGGAGGACTTGTGTTGAGATTGGAGGACTTGTGTTGAGACTGGAGGACTTGTGTTGAGACTGGAGGACTTGTGTTGAGACTGGAGGACTTGTGTTGAGACTGGAGGACTTGTGTTGAGACTGGAGGACTTGTGTTGAGACTGGAGGACTTGTGTTGAGACTGGAGGACTTGTTTTGAGATTGGAGGACTTGTTCTGAGTTTGATGTGGTTGTTTTGATATTTTAGGAATTGTTCTGAGCTTGGAGGTCTTGTTCAGGGGTTGGAGGACTTGTTCTCTTTTAGGAGCATTTGGTCTGTGATTGGAGAATTTGTTCTCTGCCTGGAGAAGTTTCACTATATTTGGAGGACATGTGGAGAGCCTGGAGGACATGTGGAGAGCCTGGAGGACATGTGGAGAGCCTGGAGGACATGTTGGGAGCCTGGAGGACATGACATGTTGGGAGCCTTGAGGACATGTTGGGAGCCTTGAGGACATGTTGGGAGCCTTGAGGACATGTTGGGAGCCTTGAGGACATGTTGGGAGCCTGGAGGACATGTTGGGAGCCTGGAGGACATGTTGGGAGCCTGGAGGACATGTTGGAAGAATGGAGGACATGTTGAGAGCCTGGAGGACATGTTGAGAGCCTGGAGGACATGTTGAGAGCCTGGAGGACATGTTGAGAGCCTGGAGGACATGTTGAGAGCCTGGAGGACATGTTGAGAGCCTGGAGGACATGTTCTCTTATCGGAGCATTTGGTATGTCATTGGGGGACTTGTTCTGTGCCTGGTGAACATGAACTATGATGATTGGAGGACTTGTTTTGAGATTGGAGGGCTTGTTCTGAGATTGGAGGACTTTTTTTGAGATTGGAGGACTTGTTCTGAGATTGGAGTTCTTGTTTTGAGATTGGAGTTCTTGTTTTGAGATTGGAGTTCTTGTTTTGAGATTGGAGTTCTTGTTTTGAGATTGGAGTTCTTGTTTTGAGATTGGAGTTCTTGTTTTGAGATTGGAGTTCTTGTTTTGAGATTGGAGTTCTTGTTTTGAGATTGGAGTTCTTGTTTTGAGATTGGAGTTCTTGTTTTGAGATTGGAGTTCTTGTTTTGAGATTGGAGTTCTTGTTTTGAGATTGGAGTTCTTGTTTTGAGATTGGAGTTCTTGTTTTGAGATTGGAGTTCTTGTTTTGAGATTGGAGTTCTTGTTTTGAGATTGGAGTTCTTGTTTTGAGATTGGAGTTCTTGTTTTGAGATTGGAGTTCTTGTTTTGAGATTGGAGTTCTTGTTTTGAGATTGGAGTTCTTGTTTTGAGATTGGAGTTCTTGTTTTGAGATTGGAGTTCTTGTTTTGAGATTGGAGTTCTTGTTTTGAGATTGGAGTTCTTGTTTTGAGATTGGAGTTCTTGTTTTGAGATTGGAGTTCTTGTTTTGAGATTGGAGTTCTTGTTTTGAGATTGGAGTTCTTGTTTTGAGATTGGAGGACTTGTTCTGAGTTTGATGTGGTTGTTCTGATATTTTAGGACTTTTACAGTGCTTGGAGGACTTGTTCAGAGCTTGGAGGACTTGTTCAGAGCTTGGAGGACTTGTTCTCTTTTAGGAGCATTTGGTCTGTGATTGGAGAATTTGTTCTGTGCCTGGAGAGCTTGCACTGTGATTGAAAAATTTTTTCTGGTTTGGAGGAATTGTTCTGAGTTTGGGGGACTTGTTCTGAATCTGGGGGACTTGTTTTGAGTTAGGGGAATTTTTAAGAGCTTGGAGGACTTGTTCAGGGCTTGGAGGACTTGTTCTCTTTTAGGAGCATTTGGTTTGAGATTGGAGAATTTGTTCTCTGCCTGGAGAACTTTCACTATATTTGGAGGACATGTTGGGAGCCTGGAGGACATGTTGGGAGCCTGGAGGACATGTTGGGAGCCTGGAGGACATGTTGGGAGCCTGGAGGACATGTTGGGAGCCTGGAGGACATGTTGGGAGCCTGGAGGACATGTTGGGAGCCTGGAGGACATGTTGGGAGCCTGGAGGACATGTTGGGAGCCTGGAGGACATGTTGGGAGCCTGGAGGACATGTTGGGAGCCTGGAGGACATGTTCTCTTATCGGAGCATTTGGTATGTCATTGGGGGACTTGTTCTGTGCCTGGTGAACATGAACTATGATGATTGGAGGACTTGTTTTGAGATTGGAGGACTTGTTTTGAGATTGGAGGACTTGTTTTGAGATTGGAGGACTTGTTTTGAGATTGAAGGACTTGTTTTGAGATTGGAGGACTTGTTGTGAGATTGAAGGACTTGTTTTGAGATTGGAGGACTTGTTCTGAGTTTGATGTGGTTGTTCTGATATTTTAGGACTTGTTCAGAGCTTGGAGGACTTGTTCAGAGCTTGGAGGACTTGTTCAGAGCTTGGAGGACTTGTTCAGAGCTTGGAGGACTTGTTCAGAGCTTGGAGGACTTGTTCAGAGCTTGGAGGGCTTGTTCTCTTTTAGGAGCATTTGGTCTGTGATTGGAGAATTTGTTCTGTGAAGGGAGAGCTTGCACTGTGATTGAAAAATTTTTTCTGGGCTTGGAGGAATTGTTCTGAATCTGGGGGACTTGTTTTGAGTTAGGGGAATTGTTCAGAGCTTGGAGGACTTGTTCAGGGCTTGGAGGACTTGTTCTCTTTTAGGAGCATTTGGTCTGTGATTGGAGAAATTGTTCTCTGCCTGGAGAACTTGCACTATATGTCGAGGACATGTTGGGAGCCTGGAGGACATGTTGGAAGAATGGAGGACATGTTGGAAGAATGGAGGACATGTTGGAAGAATGGAGGACATGTTGGAAGAATGGAGGACAGGTTGGAAGAATGGAGGACATGTTGGAAGAATGGAGGACATGTTGAGAGTCTGGAGGACACGTTGAGAGCCTGGAGGACATGTTCTCTTATCGGAGCATTTGGTATGTCATTGGGGGACTTGTTCTGTGCGTGGTGAACATGAACTAGGATGATTGGAGGACTTGTTTTGAGATTGGAGGACTTGTTCTGAGATTGGAGGACTTGTTTTGAGATTGGAGTTCTTGTTTTGAGATTGGAGTTCTTGTTTTGAGATTGGAGTTCTTGTTTTGAGATTGGAGTTCTTGTTTTGAGATTGGAGTTCTTGTTTTGAGATTGGAGTTCTTGTTTTGAGATTGGAGTTCTTGTTTTGAGATTGGAGTTCTTGTTTTGAGATTGGAGTTCTTGTTTTGAGATTGGAGTTCTTGTTTTGAGATTGGAGTTCTTGTTTTGAGATTGGAGTTCTTGTTTTGAGATTGGAGTTCTTGTTTTGAGATTGGAGTTCTTGTTTTGAGATTGGAGTTCTTGTTTTGAGATTGGAGTTCTTGTTTTGAGATTGGAGTTCTTGTTTTGAGATTGGAGTTCTTGTTTTGAGATTGGAGTTCTTGTTTTGAGATTGGAGTTCTTGTTTTGAGATTGGAGGACTTGTTTTGAGATTGGAGGACTTGTTCTGAGTTTGATGTGGTTGTTCTGATATTTTAGGACTTTTACAGAGCTTGGAGGACTTGTTCAGAGCTTGGAGGACTTGTTTATCTCTTAGGAGCATTTGGTCTGTGATTGGAGAATTTGTTCTGTGCCTGGAGAGCTTGCACTGTGATTGAAAAATTTTTTTCTGGGCTTGAAGGAATTGTTCTGAGTTCTGGGGACTTGTTCTGAATCTGGGGGATTTGTTTTGAGTTAGGGGAATTGTTCAGTGCTTGGAGGAATTGTTCAGAGCTTGGAGGACTTCTTCAGAGCTTGGAGGACTTCTTCAGAGCTTGGAGGACTTCTTCAGAGCTTGGAGGACTTCTTCAGAGCTTGGAGGACTTCTTCAGAGCTTGGAGGACTTCTTCAGAGCTTGGAGGACTTGTTCAGAGCTTGGAGGACTTGTTCAGAGCTTGGAGGACTTGTTCAGAGCTTGGAGGACTTGTTCAGGGCTTGGAGGACTTGTTCTCTTTTAGGAGCATTTCGTCTGTGATTGGAGAATTTCTTCTGTGCCTGGAGACCTTGCACTGTGATTGAAAAATTTTTTCTGGGCTTGGAGGAATTGTTCTGAGTTTGGGGGACTTGTTCTGAATCTGGGGGACTTGTTTTGAGTTAGGGGAATTGTTCAGAGCTCGGAGGACTTGTTCAGGGCTTGGAGGACTTGTTCTCTTTTAGGAGCATTTGGTCTGTGATTGGAGAATTTGTTCTCTGCCTGGAGAACTTTCACTATATTTGGAGGACATGTTGAGAGCCTGGAGGACATGTTGAGAGCCTGGAGGACATGTTGAGAGCCTGGAGGACATGTTGAGAGCCTGGAGGACATGTTGAGAGCCTGGAGGACATGTTGAGAGCCTGGAGGACATGTTGAGAGCCTGGAGGACATGTTGAGAGCCTGGAGGACATGTTGAGAGCCTGGAGGACATGTTGAGAGCCTGGAGGACATGTTCTCTTATCGGAGCATTTGGTATGTCATTGGGGGACTTGTTCTGTGCCTGGTGAACATGAACTCTGATGATTGGAGGACTTGTTTTGAGATTGGAGGACTTGTTTTGAGATTGGAGGACTTGTTTTGAGATTGGAGGACTTGTTTTGAGATTGGAGGACTTGTTTTGAGATTGGAGGACTTGTTTTGAGATTGGAGGACTTGTTCTGAGTTTGATGTGGTTGTTTTGATAATTTAGGAATTGTTCTGAGCTTGGAGGACTTGTTCAGGGCTTGGAGGACTTGTTCTCTTTTAGGAGCATTTGGTCTGTGATTGGAGAATTTCTTCTGTGCCTGGAGAGCTTGCACTGTGATTGAAAAATTTTTTCTGGGCTTTGAGGGATTGTTCTGAGTTTGGGGGACTTGTTCTGAATCTGGGGGACTTGTTTTGAGTTAGGGGAATTGTTCAGAGCTTGGAGGACTTGTTCAGGGCTTGGAGGACTTGTTCTCTTTTAGGAGCTTTTGGTCTGTGATTGGAGAATTTGTTCTCTGCCTGGAGAACTTTCAATATATTTGGAGGACATGTTGAGAGCCTGGAGGACATGTTGAGAGCCTGGAGGACATGTTCTCTTATCGGAGCATTTGGTATGTCATTGGGGGACTTGTTCTGTGCTTGGTGAACATGAACTATGATGAGATTGGAGGACTTGTTTTGCGATTGGAGGACTTGTTTTGCGATTGGAGGACTTGTTTTGAGATTGGAGGACTTGTTTTGAGATTGGAGGAATTGTTTTGCGATTGGAGGACTTGTTTTGCGATTGGAGGACTTGTTCTGAGATTGGAGGACTTGTTCTGAGATTGAAGGACTTGTTGTGAGATTGGAGGACTTGTTGTGAGATTGGAGGACTTGTTGTGAGATTGAAGGACTTCTTTTGAGATTGGAGGACATGTTCTGAGTTTCATGTCGTTGTTCTGATATTTTAGGACTTGTTCAGAGCTTGGAGGACTTGTTCTCTTTTAGGAGCATTTGGTCTGTGATTGGAGAATTTGTTCTCTGCCTGGAGAACTTGCATTATATATGGAGGACATGTTGAGAGAATGGAGGACATGTTGGGAGCCTGGAGGACATGTTGAGAGCCTGGAGGACATGTTGAGAGCCTGGAGGACATGTTGAGAGCCTGGAGGACATGTTGAGAGCCTGGAGGACATGTTCTCTTATCGGAGCATTTGGTATGTCATTGGGGGACTTGTTCTGTGCCTGGTGAACATGAACTATGATGATTGGAAGACTTGTTTTGAGATTGGAGTTCTTGTTTTGAGATTGGAGTTCTTGTTTTGAGATTGGAGTTCTTGTTTTGAGATTGGAGTTCTTGTTTTGAGATTGGAGTTCTTGTTTTGAGATTGGAGTTCTTGTTTTGAGATTGGAGTTCTTTTTTTGAGATTGGAGTTCTTGTTTTGAGATTGGAGTTCTTGTTTTGAGATTGGAGTTCTTGTTTTGAGATTGGAGTTCTTGTTTTGAGATTGGAGTTCTTGTTTTGAGATTGGAGTTCTTGTTTTGAGATTGGAGTTCTTGTTTTGAGATTGGAGTTCTTGTTTTGAGATTGGAGTTCTTGTTTTGAGATTGGAGTTCTTGTTTTGAGATTGGAGGACTTGTTCTGAGTTTGATGTGGTTGTTCTGATATTTTAGGAATTTTACAGAGCTTGGAGGACTTGTTCATAGCTTGGAGGACTTGTTTATCTCTTAGGAGCATTTGGTCTGTGATTGGAGAATTTGTTCTGTGCCTGGAGAGCTTGCACTGTGATTGAAAAATTTTTTCTGGGTTGGAGGAATTGTTCTGAGTTTGGGGGACTTGTTCTGAATCTGGGGGACTTGTTTTGAGTTAGGGGAATTTTTAAGAGCTTGGAGGACTTGTTCAGGGCTTGGAGGACTTGTTCTCTTTTAGGAGCAATTGGTCTGTGATTGGAGAATTTGTTCTCTGCCTGGAGAACTTTCACTATATTTGGAGGACATGTTGAGAGCCTGGAGGACATGTTGAGAGCCTGGAGGACATGTTGAGAGCCTGGAGGACATGTTGAGAGCCTGGAGGACATGTTGAGAGCCTGGAGGACATGTTGAGAGCCTGGAGGACATGTTGAGAGCCTGGAGGACATGTTGAGAGCCTGGAGGACATGTTGAGAGCCTGGAGGACATGTTGAGAGCCTGGAGGACATGTTGAGAGCCTGGAGGACATGTTCTCTTATCGGAGAATTTGGTATGTCATTGGGGGACTTGTTCTGTGCCTGGTGAACATGAACTATGAAGATTGGAGGACTTGTTTTGAGATTAGAGGACTTGTTTTGAGATTGGAGGACTTGTTCAGATCTTGGAGGACTTCTTCAGAGATTAGAGGACTTGTTCAGAGCTTGGAGGACTTGTTCTCATTTAGGAGCATTTGGTCTGTGATTGGAGAATTTGTTCTCTGCCTGGAGAACTTTCACTATATTTGGAGGACATGTTGGGAGCCTGGAGGACATGTTGGGAGCCTGGAGGACATGTTGGAAGAATGGAGGACATGTTGGAAGAATGGAGGACATGTTGGAAGAATGGAGGACATGTTGGAAGAATGGAGGACATGTTGGAAGAATGGAGGACATGTTGGAAGAATGGAGGACATGTTGAGAGCCTGGAGGACATGTTGAGAGCCTGGAGGACACGTTGAGAGCCTGGAGGACATGTTCTCTTATTGGAGCATTTGGTATGTCATTGGGGGACTTGTTCTGTGCCTGGTGAACATGAACTATGATGATTGGAGGACTTGTTCTGAGATTGGAGGACTTGTTTTGAGATTGGAGGACTTGTTTTGAGTTTGGAGTACTTGTTCTGAGATTGGAGGACTTGTTTTCAGATTGGAGGACTTGTTTTGAGATTGGAGGACTTCTTGTGAGATTGGAGGACTTCTTGTGAGATTGGAGGACTTCTTGTGAGATTGGAGGACTTGTTGTGAGATTGGAGGACTTGTTGTGAGATTGGAGGACTTGTTGTGAGTTTGGAGGACTTGTTGTGAGATTGGAGGACTTGTTGTGAGATTGGAGGACTTGTTGTGAGATTGGAGGACTTGTTGTGAGATTGGAGGACTTGTTGTGAGATTGGAGGACTTGTTGTGAGATTGGAGGACTTGTTGTGAGATTGGAGGACTTGTTCTGAGTTTGATGTGGTTGTTCTGATATTTTAGGACTTTTACAGAGCTTGGAGGACTTGTTCAGAGCTTGGAGGACTTGTTCTCTTTTAGGAGCATTTGGTCTGTGATTGGAGAATTTGTTCTGTGCCTGGAGACCTTGCACTGTGATTGAAAAATTTTTTCTGGGCTTGGAGGAATTGTTCTGAGTTTGGGGGACTTGTTCAGAGCTTGGAGGACTCGTTCAGGGCTTGGAGGACTTGTTCTCTTTTAGGAGCATTTGGTCTGTGATTGGAGAATTTGTTCTCTGCCTGGAGAACTTGCACTATATTTGGAGGACATGTTGGGAGCCTGGAGGACATGTTGGGAGCCTGGAGGACATGTTGGGAGCCTGGAGGACATGTTGGGAGCCTGGAGGACATGTTGGGAGCCTGGAGGACATGTTGGGAGCCTGGAGGACATGTTGGGAGCCTGGAGGACATGTTGAGAGCCTGGAGGACACGTTGAGATCCTGGAGGACATGTTCTCTTATCGGAGCATTTGGTATGTCATTGGGGGACTTGTTCTGTGCCTGGTGAACATGAACTATGATGATTGGAGGACTTGTTTTGAGATTGGAGGACTTGTTGTGAGATTGGAGGTCTTGTTTTGAGATTGGAGGTCTTGTTTTGAGATTGGAGGTCTTGTTTTGAGATTGGAGGTCTTGTTTTGAGATTGGAGGTCTTGTTTTGAGATTGGAGGACTTGTTTTGAGATTGGAGGAATTGTTTTGAGATTGGAGGAATTGTTTTGAGATTGGAGGAATTGTGTTGAGATTGGAGGACTTGTTCTCTTTTAGGAGCATTTGGTCTGTGATTGGAGAATTTGTTCTGTGCCTGGAGAGCTTGCACTGTGATTCAAAAATTTTTTCTGGGCTTGGAGGAATTGTTCTGAGTTTGGGGGACTTGTTCTGAATCTGGGGGACTTGTTTTGAGTTACGGGAATTGTTCAGAGCTTGGTGGCCTTGTTCAGGGCTTGTAGGACTTGTTCTCTTTTAGGAGCATTTGGTCTGTGATTGGAGAAATTGTTCTCTGCCTGGAGAACTTGCACTATATTTGGAGGACATGTTGGGAGCCTGGAGGACATGTTGGGAGCCTGGAGGACATGTTGGAAGAATGGAGGACATGTTGGAAGAATGGAGGACATGTTGAGAGCCTGGAGGACATGTTGAGAGCCTGGAGGACACGTTGAGAGCCTGGAGGACATGTTCTCTTATCGGAGCATTTGGAATGTCATTGGGGGACTTGTTCTGTGCCTGGTGAACATGAACTATGATGATTGGAGGGCTTGTTTTGAGTTTGGAGTTCTTGTTTTGAGTTTGGAGTTCTTGTTTTGAGTTTGGAGGACTTGTTTTGAGATTGGAGGACTTGTTTTGAGATTGGAGGACTTGTTTTGAGATTGGAGGACTTGTTTTGAGATTGGAGGACTTGTTTTGAGATTGGAGGACTTGTTTTGAGATTGGAGGACTTGTTTTGAGATTGGAGGACTTGTTTTGAGATTGGAGGACTTGTTTTGAGATTGGAGGACTTGTTTTGAGATTGGAGGACTTGTTTTGAGATTGGAGGACTTGTTTTGAGATTGGAGGACTTGTTTTGAGATTGGAGGACTTGTTTTGAGATTGATGTTGTTGTTCTGATATTTTAGGACTTTTACAGAGCTTGGAGGACTTGTTCAGAGCTTGGAGGACTTGTTCTCTTTTAGGAGCATTTGGTCTGTTATTGGAGAATTTGTTCTCTGCCTGGAGAACTTTCACTATATTTGGAGGACATGTTGGGAGCCTGGAGGACATGTTGGGAGCCTGGAGGACATGTTGGGAGCCTGGAGGACATGTTGGGAGCCTGGAGGACATGTTGGGAGCCTGGAGGACATGTTGGGAGCCTGGAGGACATGTTGGGAGCCTGGAGGACATGTTGAGAGCCTGGAGGACACGTTGAGATCCTGGAGGACATGTTCTCTTATCGGAGCATTTGGTATGTCATTGGGGGACTTGTTCTGTGCCTGGTGAACATGAACTATGATGATTGGAGGACTTGTTTTGAGATTGGAGGACTTGTTGTGAGATTGGAGGACTTGTTTTGAGATTGGAGGTCTTGTTTTGAGATTGGAGGTCTTGTTTTGAGATTGGAGGACTTGTTTTGAGATTGGAGGACTTGTTTTGAGATTGGAGGACTTGTTGTGAGATTGGAGGACTTGTTGTGAGATTGGAGGACTTGTTGTGAGATTGGAGGACTTGTTCTGAGATTGGAGGTCTTGTTCTGAGTTTGATGTGTTTGTTCTGATATTTTAGGACTTTTACAGAGCTTGGAGGAGTTGTTCAGAGCTTGGAGGACTTGTTCTCTTTTAGGAGCATTTGGTCTGTGATTGGAGAATTTGTTCTGTGCCTGGAGAGCTTGCACTGTGATTGAAAAATTTTTTCTGGGCTTGGAGGAATTGTTCTGAGTTTGGGGGACTTGTTCTGAATCTGGGGGACTTGTTTTGAGTTAGGGGACTTGTTCAGATCTTGGAGGACTTGTTCAGAGCTTGGAGGACTTGTACAGGGCTTGGAGGACTTGTTCTCTTTTAGGAGCATTTGGTCTGTGATTGGAGAATTTGTTCTCTGCCTGGAGAACTTTCACTATATTTGGAGGACATGTTGAGAGCCTGGAGGACATGTTGAGAGCCTGGAGGACATGTTGAGAGCCTGGAGGAGATGTTGAGAGCCTGGAGGACATGTTCTCTTATCGGAGCATTTGGTATGTCATTGGGGGACTTGTTCTGTGCTTGGTGAACATGAACTATGATGACTGGAGGACTTGTTTTGAGATTGGAGGACTTGTTTTGAGATTGGAGGACTTGTTTTGAGATTGGAGGACTTGTTCTGAGTTTGATGTGGTTGTTTTGATATTTTAGGAATTGTTCTGAGCTTGGAGGACTTGTTCAGGGGTTGGAGGACTTGTTCTCTTTTAGGAGCATTTGGTCTGTGATTGGAGAATTTCTTCTGTGCCTGGAGAGCTTGCACTGTGATTGAAAAATTTTTTCTGGGCTTGGAGGGATTGTTCTGAGTTTGGGGGACTTGTTCTGAATCTGGGGGACTTGTTTTGAGTTAGGGGAATTGTTCAGAGCTTGGAGGACTTGTTCAGGGCTTGGAGGACTTGTTCTCTTTTAGGAGCTTTTGGTCTGTGATTGGAGAATTTGTTCTCTGCCTGGAGAACTTTCACTATATTTGGAGGACATGTTGAGAGCCTGGAGGACATGTTGAGAGCCTGGAGGACATGTTCTCTTATCGGAGCATTTGGTATGTCATTGGGGGACTTGTTCTGTGCTTGGTGAACATGAACTATGATGAGATTGGAGGACTTGTTTTGCGATTGGAGGACTTGTTTTGAGATTGGAGGACATGTTTTGCGATTGGAGGACTTGTTTTGCGATTGGAGGACTTGTTCTGAGATTGAAGGACTTGTTTTGAGTTTGGAGGACTTGTTGTGAGATTGGAGGACTTGTTTTGCGATTGGAGGACTTGTTGTGAGATTGGAGGACTTGTTGTGAGATTGGAGGACTTGTTGTGAGATTGGAGGACTTGTTGTGAGATTGGAGGACTTCTTGTGAGATTGAAGGACTTGTGTTGAGATTGGAGGACTTGTGTTGAGATTGGAGGACTTGTGTTGAGATTGGAGGACTTGTGTTGAGATTGGAGGACTTGTGTTGAGATTGGAGGACTTGTGTTGAGATTGGAGGACTTGTGTTGAGATTGGAGGACTTGTGTTGAGATTGGAGGACTTGTGTTGAGATTGGAGGACTTGTGTTGAGATTGGAGGACTTGTGTTGAGATTGGAGGACTTGTGTTGAGATTGGAGGACTTGTGTTGAGATTGGAGGACTTGTGTTGAGATTGGAGGACTTGTGTTGAGATTGGAGGACTTGTGTTGAGATTGGAGGACTTGTGTTGAGATTGGAGGACTTGTGTTGAGATTGGAGGACTTGTGTTGAGATTGGAGGACTTGTGTTGAGATTGGAGGACTTGTGTTGAGACTGGAGGACTTGTGTTGAGATTGGAGGACTTGTTCTGAGTTTGATGTGGTTGTTTTGATATTTTAGGAATTGTTCTGAGCTTGGAGGTCTTGTTCAGGGCTTGGAGGACTTGTTCTCTTTTAGGAGCATTTGGTCTGTGATTGGAGAATTTGTTCTCTGCCTGGAGAAGTTTCACTATATTTGGAGGACATGTGGAGAGCCTGGAGGACATGTGGAGAGCCTGGAGGACATGTGGAGAGCCTGGAGGACATGTGGAGAGCCTGGAGGACATGTTGGGAGCCTGGAGGACATGACATGTTGGGAGCCAGGAGGACATGACATGTTGGGAGCCTGGAGGACATGACATGTTGGGAGCCTGGAGGACATGACATGTTGGGAGCCTGGAGGACATGTTGGGAGCCTGGAGGACATGTTGGGAGCCTGGAGGACATGTTGGGAGCCTGGAGGACATGTTGGAAGAATGGAGGACATGTTGAGAGCCTGGAGGACATGTTGAGAGCCTGGAGGACATGTTGAGAGCCTGGAGGACATGTTGAGAGCCTGGAGGACATGTTCTCTTATCGGAGCATTTGGTATGTCATTGGGGGACTTGTTCTGTGCCAGGTGAACATGAACTATGATGATTGGAGGACTTGTTTTGAGATTGGAGGACTTGTTCTGAGATTGGAGTTCTTGTTTTGAGATTGGAGTTCTTGTTTTGAGATTGGAGTTCTTGTTTTGAGATTGGAGTTCTTGTTTTGAGATTGGAGTTCTTGTTTTGAGATTGGAGTTCTTGCTTTGAGATTGGAGTTCTTGCTTTGAGATTGGAGTTCTTGCTTTGAGATTGGAGTTCTTGCTTTGAGATTGGAGTTCTTGCTTTGAGATTGGAGGACTTGTTTTGAGATTGGAGGACTTGTTTTGAGATTGGAGGACTTGTTTTGAGATTGGAGGACTTGTTTTGAGATTGGAGGACTTGTTTTGAGATTGGAGGACTTGTTTTGAGATTGGAGGACTTGTTTTGAGATTGGAGGACTTGTTTTGAGATTGGAGGACTTGTTTTGAGATTGGAGTTCTTGTTTTGAGATTGGAGTTCTTGTTTTGAGATTGGAGTTCTTGTTTTGAGATTGGAGTTCTTGTTTTGAGATTGGAGTTCTTGTTTTGAGATTGGAGTTCTTGTTTTGAGATTGGAGTTCTTGTTTTGAGATTGGAGTTCTTGTTTTGAGATTGGAGTTCTTGTTTTGAGATTGGAGTTCTTGTTTTGAGATTGGAGTTCTTGTTCTGAGTTTGATGTGGTTGTTCTGATATTTTAGGACTTTTACAGTGCTTGGAGGACTTGTTCAGAGCTTGGAGGACTTGTTCAGAGCTTGGAGGACTTGTTCTCTTTTAGGAGCATTTGGTCTGTGATTGGAGAATTTGTTCTGTGCCTGGAGAGCTTGCACTGTGATTGAAAAATTTTTTCTGGGTTGGAGGAATTGTTCTGAGTTTGGGGGACTTGTTCTGAATCTGGGGGACTTGTTTTGAGTTAGGGGAATTTTTAAGAGCTTGGAGGACTTGTTCAGGGCTTGGAGGACTTGTTCTCTTTTAGGAGCATTTGGTTTGAGATTGGAGAATTTGTTCTCTGCCTGGAGAACTTGCACTATATTTGGAGGACATGTTGAGAGAATGGAGGACATGTTGAGAGAATGGAGGACATGTTGAGAGAATGGAGGACATGTTGGGAGCCTGGAGGACATGTTGGGAGCCTGGAGGACATGTTGGGAGCCTGGAGGACATGTTGGGAGCCTGGAGGACATGTTGGGAGCCTGGAGGACATTTTGGGAGCCTGGAGGACATGTTCTCTTATCGGAGCATTTGGTGTGTCATTGGGGGACTTGTTCTGTGCCTGGTGAACATGAACTATGATGATTGGAGGACTTGTTTTGAGATTGGAGGACTTGTTTTGAGATTGGAGGACTTGTTGTGAGATTGGAGGACTTGTTTTGAGATTGAAGGACTTGTTTTGAGATTGGAGGACTTGTGAGATTGAAGGACTTGTTTTGAGATTGGAGGACTTGTTCTGAGTTTGATGTGGTTGTTCTGATATTTTAGGACTTTTACAGAGCTTGGAGGACTTGTTCAGAGCTTGGAGGACTTGTTCAGAGCTTGGAGGACTTGTTCAGAGCTTGGAGGACTTGTTCAGAGCTTGGAGGACTTGTTCAGAGCTTGGAGGACTTGTTCAGAGCTTGGAGGACTTGTTCAGAGCTTGGAGGACTTGTTCAGAGCTTGGAGGACTTGTTCTCTTTTAGGAGCATTTGGTCTGTGATTGGAGAATTTGTTCTGTGCCTGGAGAGGTTGCACTGTGATTGAAAAATTTTTTCTGGGCTTGGAGGAATTGTTCTCAATCTGGGGGACTTGTTTTGAGTTAGGGGAATTGTTCAGAGCTTGGAGGACTTGTTCAGGGCTTGGAGGACTTGTTCTCTTTTAGGAGCATTTTGTCTGTGATTGGAGAAATTGTTCTCTGCCTGGAGAACTTGCACTATATGTCGAGGACATGTTGGAAGAATGGAGGACATGTTGGAAGAATGGAGGACATGTTGGAAGAATGGAGGACATGTTGAAAGAATGGAGGACATGTTGAAAGAATGGAGGACATGTTGGGAGCCTGGAGGACACTTTGAGAGCCTGGAGGACATGTTCTCTTATCGGAGCATTTGGTATGTCATTGGGGGACTTGTTCTGTGCCTGGTGAACATGAACTATGATGATTGGAGGACTTGTTTTGAGATTGGAGGACTTGTTTTGAGATTGGAGGACTTGTTTTGAGATTGGAGGACTTGTTTTGAGATTGGAGGACTTGTTTTGAGATTGGAGGACTTGTTTTGAGATTGGAGGACTTGTTTTGAGATTGGAGGACTTGTTTTGAGATTGGAGGACTTGTTTTGAGATTGGAGGACTTGTTTTGAGATTGGAGGACTTGTTTTGAGATTGGAGGACTTGTTTTGAGATTGGAGGACTTGTTTTGAGATTGGAGGACTTGTTTTGAGATTGGAGGACTTGTTCTAAGTTTGATGTGGTTGTTTTGATATTTTAGGAATTGTTCTGAGCTTGGAGGACTTCTTCAGGGCTTGGAGGACTTGTTCTCTTTTAGGAGCATTTGGTCTGTGATTGGAGAATTTCTTCTGTGCCTGGAGAGCTTGCACTGTGAATGAAAAATTTTTTCTGGGCTTGGAGGAATTGTTCTGAGTTTGGGGGACTTGTTCTCAATCTGGAGGACTTGTTTTGAGTTAGGGGAATTGTTCAGAGCTCGGAGGACTTGTTCAGGGCTTGGAGGACTTGTTCTCTTTTAGGAGCATTTGGTCTGTGATTGGAGAATTTGTTCTCTGCCTGGAGAACTTTCACTATATTTGGAGGACCTGTTGAGAGCCTGGAGGACCTGTTGAGAGCCTGGAGGACATGTTGGGAGCCTGGAGGACATGTTGGGAGCCTGGAGGACATGTTGGGAGCCTGGAGGACATGTTGGGAGCCTGGAGGACATGTTGGGAGCCTGGAGGACATGTTGGGAGCCTGGAGGACATGTTGGAAGAATGGAGGACATGTTGAGAGCCTGGAGGACATGTTCTCTTATCGGAGCATTTGGTATGTCATTGGGGGACTTGTTCTGTGCCTGGTGAACATGAACTATGATGATTGGAGGACTTGTTTTGAGATTTTAGGACTTGTTTTGAGATTGGAGGACTTGTTCTGAGATTGGAGGACTTGTTTTGAGTTTGGAGTTCTTGTTTTGAGATTGGAGGACTTCTTGTGAGATTGGAGGACTTGTTTTGAGACTGGAGGACCTGTTTTGAGATTGGAGGACCTGTTTTGAGATTGGAGGACCTGTTTTGAGATTGGAGGACTTGTTTTGAGATTGGAGGACTTGTTTTGAGATTGGAGGAGTTGTTGTGAGATTGGAGGACTTGTTGTGAGATTGGAGGACTTGTTCTGAGTTTGATGTGGTTGTTCTGATATTTTAGGACTTTTACAGAGCTTGGAGGACTTGTTCAGAGCTTGGAGGACTTGTTCTCTTTTAGGAGCATTTGGTCTGTGATTGGAGAATTTGTTCTGTGGCTGGAGACCTTGCAGTGTGACTGAAAAATTTTTTCTGGGCTTGGAGGAATTGTTCTGAGTTTGGGGGACTTGTTCAGAGCTTGGAGGACTCATTCAGGGCTTAGAGGACTTGTTCTCTTTTACGAGCATTTGGTCTGTGATTGGAGAATTTCTTCTCTGCCTGGAGAAATTTCACTGTATTTGGAGGACATGTTGAGAGCCTGGAGGACATGTTGAGAGCCTGGAGGACATGTTGGGAGCCTGGAGGACATGTTGGGAGCCTGGAGGACATGTTGGGAGCCTGGAGGACATGTTGGGAGCCTGGAGGACATGTTGGGAGCCTGGAGGACATGTTGGAAGAATGGAGGACATGTTGGAAGAATGGAGGATATGTTGAGAGCCTGGAGGATATGTTGAGAGCCTGGAGGACACGTTGAGAGCCTGGAGGACATGTTCTCTTATCGGAGCATTTGGTATGTCATTGGGGGACTAGTTCTGTGCCTGGTGAACATGAACTATGAGGATTGGAGGACTTGTTTTGAGATTGGAGTACTTGTTCTGAGATTGGAGGACTTGTTTTGAGTTTGGAGTTCTTGTTTTGAGATTGGAGTTCTTGTTTTGAGATTGGAGTTCTTGTTTTGAGATTGGAGTTCTTGTTTTGAGATTGGAGTCCTTGTTTTGAGATTGGAGTCCTTGTTTTGAGATTGGAGTCCTTGTTTTGAGATTGGAGTCCTTGTTTTGAGATTGGAGTCCTTGTTTTGAGATTGGAGTCCTTGTTTTGAGATTGGAGTCCTTGTTTTGAGATTGGAGGACTTGTTTTGAGATTGGAGGACTTGTTTTGAGATTGGAGGACTTGTTTTGAGATTGGAGGACTTGTTTTGAGATTGGAGGACTTGTTCTGAGTTTGATGTGGTTGTTCTGATATTTTAGGACTTTTACAGAGCTTGGAGGAATTGTTCAGAGCTTGGAGAACTTGTTCTCTCTTAGGAGCATTTGGTCTCTGATTGGAGAATTTGTTCTGCGCCTGGAGAGCTTGCACTGTGATTGAAAAATTTTTTTCTGGGCTTGGAGGAATTGTTCTGATTTCGGGGGACTTGTTCTGAGTCTGGGGGAATTGTTTTGAGTTAGGGGAATTGTTTAGAGCTTGGAGGACTTGTTCAGAGCTTGGAGGACTTGTTCAGAGCTTGGAGGACTTGTTCAGAGCTTGGAGGACTTGTTCAGAGCTTGGAGGACTTGTTCTCTTTTAGGAGCATTTGGTCTGTGATTGGAGAATTTGTTCTGTGCCTGGAGAGCTTGCACTGTGATTGAAAAATGTTTTCTGGGTTGGAGGAATTGTTCTGAGTTTGGGGGACTTGTTCTGAATCTGGGGGACTTGTTTTGAGTTAGGGGAATTTTTAAGAGCTTGGAGGACTTGTTCAGGGCTTGGAGGACTTGTTCTCTTTTAGGAGCATTTGGTTTGTGATTGGAGAATTTGTTCTCTGCCTGGAGAACTTTCACTATATTTGGAGGACATGTTGAGAGCCTGGAGGACATGTTGGGAGCCTGGAGGACATGTTGGGAGCCTGGAGGACATGTTGGGAGCCTGGAGGACATGTTGGGAGCCTGGAGGACATGTTGGGAGCCTGGAGGACATGTTGGGAGCCTGGAGGACATGTTGGGAGCCTGGAGGACATGTTCTCTTATCGGAGCATTTGGTATGTCATTGGGGGACTTGTTCTGTGCCTGGTGAACATGAACTATGATGATTGGAGGACTTGTTTTGCGATTGGAGGACTTGTTTTGCGATTGGAGGACTTGTTTTGCGATTGGAGGACTTGTTTTGAGATTGGAGGACTTGTTGTGAGATTGGAGGACTTGTTTTGAGATTGAAGGACTTGTTTTGAGATTGAAGGACTTGTTTTGAGATTGGAGGACTTGTTGTGAGATTGAAGGACTTGTTTTGAGATTGGAGGACTTGTTCTGAGTTTGATGTGGTTATTCTGATATTTTAGGACTTTTACAGAGCTTGGAGGACTTGTTCAGAGCTTGGAGGACTTGTTCAGAGCTTGGAGGGCTTGTTCTCTTTTAGGAGCATTTGGTCTGTGATTGGAGAATTTGTTCTGTGAAGGGAGAGCTTGCACTGTGATTGAAAAATTTTTTCTGGGCTTGGAGGAATTGTTCTGAATCTGGGGGACTTGTTTTGAGTTAGGGGAATTGTTCAGAGCTTGGAGGACTTGTTCAGGGCTTGGAGGACTTGTTCTCTCTTAGGAGCATTTGGTCTGTGATTGGAGAAATTGTTCTCTGCCTGGAGAACTTGCACTATATGTCGAGGACATGTTGGAAGAATGGAGGACATGTTGGAAGAATGGAGGACATGTTGGAAGAATGGAGGACATGTTGGAAGAATGGAGGACATGTTGGAAGAATGGAGGACATGTTGGAAGAATGGAGGACATGTTGGAAGAATGGAGGACATGTTGGAAGAATGGAGGACACTTTGAGAGCCTGGAGGACACTTTGAGAGGCTGGAGGACATGTTCTCTTATCGGAGCATTTGGTATGTCATTGGGGGACTTGTTCTGTGCCTGGTGAACATGAACTATGATGACTGGAGGACTTGTTGTGAGATTGGAGGACTTGTTGTGAGATTGGAGGACTTGTTGTGAGATTGGAGGACTTGTTGTGAGATTGGAGGACTTGTTGTGAGATTGGAGGACTTGTTGTGAGATTGGAGGACTTGTTGTGAGATTGGAGGACTTGTTGTGAGATTGGAGGACTTGTTTTGAGATTGGAGGACTTGTTTTGAGATTGGAGGACTTGTTTTGAGATTGAAGGACTTGTTGTGAGATTGGAGGACTTGTTGTGAGATTGGAGGACTTGTTCTGAGTTTGATGTGGTTGTTCTGATATTTTAGGACTTGTTCAGAGCTTGGAGGACTTGTTCAGAGCTTGGAGGACTTGTTCAGAGCTTGGAGGACTTGTTCAGAGCTTGGAGGACTTGTTCAGAGCTTGGAGGACTTGTTCAGAGCTTGGAGGACATGTTCAGAGCTTGGAGGACTTGTTCAGAGCTTGGAGGGCTTGTTCTCTTTTAGGAGCATTTGGTCTGTGATTGGAGAATTTGTTCTGTGCCTGGAGAGCTTGCACTGTGATTGAAAAATTTTTTCTGGGCTTGGAGGAATTGTTCTGAATCTGGGGGACTTGTTTTGAGTTAGGGGAATTGTTCAGAGCTTGGAGGACTTGTTCAGGGCTTGGAGGACTTGTTCTCTTTTAGGAGCATTTGGTCTGTAATTTGAGAATTTGTTCTCTGCCTGGAGAACTTGCACTATATGTCGAGGACATGTTGGGAGCCTGGAGGATATCTTGGGAGCCTGGAGGACATGTTGGAAGAATGGAGGACATGTTGGAAGAATGGAGGACATGTTGGAAGAATGGAGGACATGTTGGAAGAATGGAGGACATGTTGGAAGAATGGAGGACATGTTGGAAGAATGGAGGACATGTTGGAAGAATGGAGGACATGTTGGAAGAATGGAGGACATGTTGGAAGAATGGAGGACACTTTGAGAGCCTGGAGGACACTTTGAGAGCCTGGAGGACACTTTGAGAGCCTGGAGGACATGTTCTCTTATCGGAGCATTTGGTATGTCATTGGGGGACTTGTTCTGTGCCTGGTGAACATGAACTATGATGATTGGAGGTCTTGTTTTGAGATTGGAGGTCTTGTTTTGAGATTGGAGGACTTGTTTTGAGATTGGAGGACTTGTTTTGAGATTGGAGGACTTGTTTTGAGATTGGAGGACTTGTTTTGAGATTGGAGGACTTGTTCTGAGTTTCATGTGGTTGTTTTGATATTTTAGGAATTGTTCTGAGCTTGGAGGACTTGTTCAGGGCTTGGAGGACTTGTTCTCTTTTAGGAGCATTTGGTCTGTGATTGGAGAATTTGTTCTGTGCCTGGAGAGCTTGCACTGTGATTGAAAAATTTTTTCTGGGCTTGGAGGAATTGTTCTGAGTTTGGGGGACTTGTTCTGAATCTGGGGGACTTGTTTTGAGTTAGGGGAATTTTTCAGAGCTCGGAGGACTTGCTCAGGGCTTGGAGGACTTGTTCTCTTTTAGGAGCATTTGGTCTGTGATTGGAAAATTGGTTCTCTGCCTGGAGAACTTTCACTATATTTGGAGGACATGTTGAGAGCCTGGAGGACATGTTGAGAGCCTGGAGGACATGTTGAGAGCCTGGAGGACATGTTGAGAGCCTGGAGGACATGTTGAGAGCCTGGAGGACATGTTGAGAGCCTGGAGGACATGTTGAGAGCCTGGAGGACATGTTCTCTTATCGGAGCATTTGGTATGTCATTGGGGGACTTGTTCTGTGCATGGTGAACATGAACTATGAAGATTGGAGGACTTGTTTTGAGATTAGAGGACTTGTTTTGAGATTGGAGGACTTGTTTTGAGCTTGGAGGACTTGTTTTGAGCTTGGAGGACTTGTTCAGATCTTGGAGGACTTCTTCAGAACTTAGAGGACTTGTTCAGAGCTTGGAGGACTTGTTCTCTTTTAGGAGCATTTGGTCTGTGATTGGAGAATTTGTTCTGTGCCTGGAGACCTTGCACTGTGATTGAAAAATTTTTTCTGGGCTTGGAGGAATTGTTCTGAGTTTGGGGGACTTGTTCCGAATCTGGGGGACTTGTTTTGAGTTACGGGAATTGTTCAGAGCTTGGTGGCCTTGTTCAGGGCTTGGAGGACTTGTTCTCTTTTAGGAGCATTTGGTTTGTGATTGGAGAAATTGTTCTCTGCCTGGAGAACTTGCACTATATTTGGAGGACATGTTGGGAGCCTGGAGGACATGTTGGGAGCCTGGAGGACATGTTGGGAGCCTGGAGGACATGTTGGGAGCCTGGAGGACGTGTTGGAAGAATGGAGGACATGTTGAGAGCCTGGAGGACATGTTGAGAGCCTGGAGGACACGTTGAGAGCCTGGAGGACATGTTCTCTTATCGGAGCATTTGGTATGTCATTGGGGGACTTGTTCTGTGCCTGGTGAACATGAACTATGATGATTGGAGGACTTGTTTTGAGATTGGAGGACTTGTTCTGAGATTGGAGGACTTGTTTTGAGTTTGGAGTTCTTGTTTTGAGATTGGAGGACTTCTTGTGAGATTGGAGGACTTGTTGTGAGATTGGAGGACTTGTTGTGAGATTGGAGGACTTGTTGTGAGATTGGAGGACTTGTTGTGAGATTGGAGGACTTGTTGTGAGATTGGAGGACTTGTTGTGAGATTGGAGGACTTGTTGTGAGATTGGAGGACTTGTTCTGAGTTTGATGTGGTTGTTCTGATATTTTAGGACTTTTACAGAGCTTGGAGGACTTGTTCAGAGCTTGGAGGACTTGTTCTCTTTTAGGAGCATTTGGTCTGTGATTGGAGAATTTGTTCTGTGCCTGGAGACCTTGCACTGTGATTGAAAAATTTTTTCTGGGCTTGGAGGAATTGTTCTGAGTTTGGGGGACTTGTTCCGAATCTGGGGGACTTGTTTTGAGTTACGGGAATTGTTCAGAGCTTGGTGGCCTTGTTCAGGGCTTGGAGGACTTGTTCTCTTTTAGGAGTATTTGGTCTGTGATTGGAGAATTTGTTCTCTGCCTGGAGAACTTTCACTATATTTGGAGGACATTTTGAGAGCCTGGAGGACATTTTGAGAGCCTGGAGGACATGTTGGGAGCCTGGAGGACATGTTGAGAGCCTGGAGGACATGTTGAGAGCCTGGAGGACATGTTGGAAGAATGGAGGACATGTTGGAAGAATGGAGGACATGTTGAGAGCCTGGAGGACATGTTGAGAGCCTGGAGGACACGTTGAGAGCCTGGAGGACATGTTCTCTTATCGGAGCATTTGGTATGTCATTGGGGGACTTGTTCTGTGCCTGGTGAACATGAACTCTGATGATTGGAGGACTTGTTTTGAGATTGGAGGACTTGTTTTGAGATTGGAGGACTTGTTTTGAGTTTGGAGTTCTAGTTTTGAGTTTGGAGTTCTAGTTTTGAGTTTGGAGTTCTAGTTTTGAGATTGGAGGACTAGTTTTGAGATTGGAGGACTTGTTTTGAGATTGGAGGACTTGTTTTGAGTTTGGAGGGCTTGTTGTGAGATTGGAGGACTTGTTGTGAGATTGGAGGACTTGTTCTGAGTTTGATGTGGTTGTTCTGATATTTTAGGACTTTTACAGAGCTTGGAGGAGTTTTTCAGAGCTTGGAGGACTTGTTCTCTTTTAGGAGCATTTGGTCTGTGATTGGAGAATTTGTTCTGTGAAGGGAGAACTTGCACTGTGATTGAAAAATTTTTTCTGGGTTGGAGGAATTGTTCTGAGTTTGGGGGACTTGTTCTGAATCTGGGGGACTTGTTTTGAGTTAGGGGAATTTTTAAGAGCTCGGAGGACTTGTTCAGGGCTTGGAGGACTTGTTCTCTTTTAGGAGCATTTGGTCTGTGATTGGAGAATTTGTTCTCTGCCTGGAGAACTTTCACTATATTTGGAGGACCTGTTGAGAGCCTGGAGGACATGTTGAGAGCCTGGAGGACATGTTGAGAGCCTGGAGGACATGTTGAGAGCCTGGAGGACATGTTGAGAGCCTGGAGGACATGTTGAGAGCCTGGAGGACATGTTGAGAGCCTGGAGGACATGTTGAGAGCCTGGAGGACATGTTGAGAGCCTGGAGGACATGTTGAGAGCCTGGAGGACATGTTGAGAGCCTGGAGGACATGTTGAGAGCCTGGAGGACATGTTGAGAGCCTGGAGGACATGTTGAGAGCCTGGAGGACATGTTCTCTTATCGGAGCATTTGGTATGTCATTGGGGGACTTGTTCTGTGCCTGGTGAACATGAACTCTGAAGATTGGAGGACTTGTTCTGAGATTGGAGGACTTGTTTTGAGATTGGAGGACTTGTTCTGAGATTGGAGGACTTGTTTTGAGATTGGAGGACTTGTTTTGAGATTGGAGGACTTGTTTTGAGATTGGAGGACTTGTTTTGAGATTGGAGGACTTGTTCTGAGTTTGATGTGGTTGTTTTGATATTTTAGGAATTGTTCTGAGCTTGGAGGACTTGTTCAGGGCTTGTAGGACTTGTTCTCTTTTAGGAGCATTTGGTCTGTGATTGGAGAATTTCTTCTGTGCCTGGAGAGCTTGCACTGTGAATGAAAAATTTTTTCTGGGCTTGGAGGAATTGTTCTGAGTTTAAGGGACGTGTTCTGAATCTGGGGGACTTGTTTTGAGTTAGGGGAATTGTTCAGAGCTCGGAGGACTTGTTCAGGGCTTGGAGGACTTGTTCTCTTTTAGGAGCATTTGGTCTGTGATTGGAGAATTTGTTCTCTGCCTGGAGAACTTTCACTATATTTGGAGGACATGTTGAGAGCCTGGAGGACATGTTGAGAGCCTGGAGGACATGTTGAGAGCCTGGAGGACATGTTGAGAGCCTGGAGGACATGTTGAGAGCCTGGAGGACATGTTGAGAGCCTGGAGGACATGTTGAGAGCCTGGAGGACATGTTGAGAGCCTGGAGGACATGTTCTCTTATCGGAGCATTTGGTATGTCATTGGGGGACTTGTTCTGTGCCTGGTGAACATGAACTCTGATGATTGGAGGACTTGTTTTGCGATTGGAGGACTTGTTTTGAGATTGGAGGACTTGTTTTGAGATTGGAGGACTTGTTTTGAGATTGGAGGACTTGTTTTGAGATTGGAGGACTTGTTTTGAGATTGGAGGACTTGTTTTGAGATTGGAGGACTTGTTTTGAGATTGGAGGACTTGTTCTGAGTTTGATGTGGTTGTTTTGATATTTTAGGAATTGTTCTGAGCTTGGAGGACTTGTTCAGGGCTTGGAGGACTTGTTCTCTTTTAGGAGCATTTGGTCTGTGATTGGAGAATTTGTTCTCTGCCTGGAGAACTTTCACTATATATGGAGACCATGTTGGGAGCCTGGAGGACATGTTGGGAGCCTGGAGGACATGTTGGGAGCCTGGAGGACATGTTGGGAGCCTGGAGGACATGTTGGGAGCCTGGAGGACATGTTGGGAGCCTGGAGGAGATGTTGGGAGCCTGGGGGACATGTTGGGAGCCTGGGGGACATGTTGGAAGAATGGAGGACATGTTGAGAGCATGGTGGACATGTTGAGAGCCTGGAGGACACGTTGAGAGCCTGGAGGACATGTTCTCTTATCGGAGCATTTGGTATGTCATTGGGGGACTTGTTCTGTGCCTGGTGAACATGAACTATGATGATTGGAGGACTTGTTTTGAGATTGGAGGACTTGTTTTGAGATTGGAGGACTTGTTTTGAGATTGGAGGACTTGTTTTGAGATTGGAGGACTTGTTTTGAGATTGGAGGACTTGTTCTGAGATTGGAGGACTTGTTTTGAGTTTGGAGTTCTTGTTTTGAGATTGGAGGACTTGTTTTGAGATTGGAGGACTTGTTTTGAGATTGGAGGACTTGTTTTGAGATTGGAGGACTTGTTGTGAGATTGAGATTGGAGGACTTGTTGTGAGATTGGAGGACTTGTACTGAGTTTGATGTGGTTATTCTGATATTTTAGGACTTTTACAGAGCTTGGAGGAGTTTTTCAGAGCTTGGAGGACTTGTTCTCTTTTAGGAGCATTTGGTCTGTGATTGGAGAATTTGTTCTGTGCCTGGAGAGCTTGCACTGTGATTGAAAAATTTTTTCTGGGCTTGGAGGAATTGTTCTGAATCTGGGGGACTTGTTTTGAGTTAGGGGAATTGTTCAGAGCTTGGAGGACTTGTTCAGGGCTTGGAGGACTTGTTCTCTTTTAGGAGCATTTGGTCTGTGATTGGAGAAATTGTTCTCTGCCTGGAGAACTTGCACTATATTTGGAGGACATGTTGGGAGCCTGGAGGACATGTTGGGAGCCTGGAGGACATGTTGGGAGCCTGGAGGACATGTTGGGAGCCTGGAGGACCTGTTGGAAGAAGGGAGGACATGTTGAGAGCCTGGAGGACATGTTGAGAGCCTGGAGGACACGTTGAGAGCCTGGAGGATATGTTCTCTTATCGGAGCATTTGGTATGTCATTGGGGGACTTGTTCTGTGCCTGGTGAACATGAACTATGATGATTGGAGGACTTGTTCTGAGATTGGAGGACTTGTTCTGAGATTGGAGGACTTGTTCTGAGATTGGAGGACTTGTTCTGAGATTGGAGGACTTGTTCTGAGATTGGAGGACTTGTTTTGAGATTGGAGGACTTGTTTTGAGATTGGAGGACTTGTTTTGAGATTGGAGGACTTGTTTTGAGATTGGAGGACTTGTTTTGAGATTGGAGGACTTGTTTTGAGATTGGAGGACTTGTTTTGAGATTGGAGGACTTGTTTTGAGATTGGAGGACTTGTTTTGAGATTGGAGGACTTGTTTTGAGATTGGAGGACTTGTTGTGAGATTGGAGGACTTGTTCTGAGTTTGATGTGGTTGTTCTGATATTTTAGGACTTTTACAGAGCTTGGAGGACTTGTTCAGAGCTTGGAGGACTTGTTCTCTTGTAGGAGCATTTGGTCTGTGATTGGAGAATTTGTTCTGTGCCTGGAGACCTTGCACTGTGATTGAAAAATTTTTTCTGGGCTTGGAGGAATTGTTCTGACTTTGGGGGACTTGTTCAGAGCTTGGAGGACTCGTTCAGGGCTTGGAGGACTTGTTCTCTTTTAGGAGCATTTGGTCTGTGATTGGAGAATTTGTTCTCTGCCTGGAGAACTTGCACTATATTTGGAGGACATGTTGAGAGCCTGGAGGACATGTTGGGAGCCTGGAGGACATGTTGGAAGAATGGAGGACATGTTGGAAGAATGGAGGACATGTTGGAAGAACGGAGGACATGTTGAGAGCCTGGAGGACATGTTGAGGGCCTGGAGGAGACGTTGAGAGCCTGGAGGACATGTTCTCTTATCGGAGCATTTGGTATGTCATTGGGGGACTTGTTCTGTGCCTGGTGAACATGAACTATGATGATTGGAGGTCTTGTTTTGAGATTGGAGGTCTTGTTTTGAGATTGGAGGACTTGTTTTGAGATTGGAGGACTTGTTTTGAGATTGGAGGACTTGTTGTGAGATTGGAGGACTTGTTTTGCGATTGGAGGACTTGTTTTGCGATTGGAGGACTTGTTTTGCGATTGGAGGACTTGTTTTGCGATTGGAGGACTTGTTTTGCGATTGGAGGACTTGTTTTGAGATTGGAGGACTTGTTTTGAGATTGGAGGACTTGTTTTGAGATTGGAGGACTTGTTTTGAGATTGGAGGACTTGTTTTGAGATTGGAGGACTTGTTTTGAGATTGGAGGACTTGTTTTGAGATTGGAGGACTTGTTCTGAGTTTGATGTGGTTGTTTTGATATTTTAGGAATTGTTCTGAGCTTGGAGGACTTCTTCAGGGCTTGGAGGACTTGTTCTCTTTTAGGAGCATTTGGTCTGTGATTGGAGAATTTCTTCTGTGCCTGGAGAGCTTGCACTGTGATTGAAAAATTTTTTCTGGGCTTGGAGGAATTGTTCTGAGTTTGGGGGACTTGTTCTGAATCTGGGGGACTTGTTTTGAGTTAGGGGAATTGTTCAGAGCTCGGAGGACTTGTTCAGGGCTTGGAGGACTTGTTCAGGGCTTGGAGGACTTGTTCAGGGCTTGGAGGACTTGTTCAGGGCTTGGAGGACTTGTTCAGGGCTTGGAGGACTTGTTCAGGGCTTGGAGGACTTGTTCAGAGCTTGGAGGACTTGTTCAGAGCTTGGAGGACTTGTTCAGAGCTTGGAGGACTTGTTCAGAGCTTGGAGGACTTGTTCTCTTTTAGGAGCATTTGGTCTGTGATTGGAGAAATTGTTCTCTGCCTGGAGAACTTGCACTATATGTCGAGGACATGTTGGAAGAATGGAGGACATGTTGGAAGAATGGAGGACATGTTGGAAGAATGGAGGACATGTTGGAAGAATGGAGGACATGTTGGAAGAATGGAGGACATGTTGAGAGAATGGAGGACATGTTGGAAGAATGGAGGACATGTTGAGAGAATGGAGGACATGTTCTCTTATCGGAGCATTTGGTATGTCATTGGGGGACTTGTTCTGTGCCTGGTGAACATGAACTATGATGATTGGAGGACTTGTTTTGAGATTGGAGGACTTGTTCTGAGATTGGAGGACTTGTTTTGAGTTGGGAGTTCTTGTTTTGAGATTGGAGGACTTGTTTTCAGATTGGAGGACTTGTTTTGAGATTGGAGGACCTGTTGTGAGATTGGAGGACTTGTTCTGAGTTTGATGTGGTTGTTCTGATATTTTAGGACTTGTTCAGAGCTTGGAGGACTTGTTCAGAGGTTGGAGGACTTGTTCAGAGCTTGGAGGGCTTGTTCTCTTTTAGGAGCATTTGGTCTGTGATTGGAGAATTTGTTTTGTGCCTGGAGAGCTTGCACTGTGATTGAAAAATTTTTTCTGGGCTTGGAGGAATTGTTCTGAATCTGGGGGACTTGTTTTGAGTTAGGGGAATTGTTCAGAGCTCAGAGGACTTGTTCAGGGCTTGGAGGACTTGTTCTCTTTTAGGAGCATTTGGTCTGTGATTAGAGAAATTGTTCTCTGCCTGGAGAACTTGCACTATATGTCGAGGACATGTTGGGAGCCTGGAGGACATCTTGGGAGCCTGGAGGACATCTTGGGAGCCTGGAGGACATCTTGGGAGCCTGGAGGACATCTTGGGAGCCTGGAGGACATGTTGGAAGAATGGAGGACATGTTGGAAGAATGGAGGACATGTTGGAAGAATGGAGGACATGTTGGAAGAATGGAGGACATGTTGGAAGAATGGAGGACATGTTGAGAGCCTGGAGGACATGTTCTGTTATCGGAGCATTTGGTATGTCATTGGGGGACTTGTTCTGTGCCTGGTGAACATGAACTATGATGATTGGAGGACTTGTTTTGAGATTGGAGGACTTGTTTTAAGATTGGAGGACTTGTTTTGAGATTGGAGGACTTGTTCTGAGTTTGATGTGGTTGTTTTGATAATTTAGGAATTGTTCTGAGCTTGGAGGACTTGTTCAGAGCTCGGAGGACTTGTTCAGAGCTCGGAGGACTTGTTCAGAGCTTGGAGGGCTTGTTCTCTTTTAGGAGCATTTGGTCTGTGATTGGAGAATTTGTTCTCTGCCTGGAGAACTTTCACTATATTTGGAGGACATGTTGAGAGCCTGGAGGACATGTTGGGAGCCTGGAGGACATGTTGGGAGCCTGGAGGACATGTTGGGAGCCTGGAGGACATGTTGGGAGCCTGGAGGACATGCTGGGAGCCTGGAGGACATGTTGGGAGAATGGAGGACATGTTGGGAGAATGGAGGACATGTTGGGAGAATGGAGGACATGTTGAGAGCCTGGAGGACATGTTGAGAGCCTGGAGGACACGTTGAGAGCCTGGAGGACATGTTCTCTTATCGGAGCATTTGCTATGTCATTGGGGGACTTGTTCTGTGCCTGGTGAACATGAACTATGATGATTGGAGGACTTGTTTTGAGATTGGAGGACTTGTTCTGAGATTGGAGGACTTGTTTTGAGATTGGAGTTCTTGCTTTGAGATTGGAGTTCTTGTTTTGAGATTGGAGGACTTGTTTTGAGATTGGAGGACTTGTTTTGAGATTGGAGGACTTGTTTTGAGATTGGAGGACTTGTTTTGAGATTGGAGGACTTGTTTTGAGATTGAAGGACTTGTTTTGAGATTGGAGGACTTGTTTTGAGATTGGAGGACTTGTTTTGAGATTGGAGGACTTGTTTTGAGATTGGAGGACTTGTTCTGAGTTTGATGTGGTTGTTTTGATATTTTAGGAATTGTTCTGGGCTTGGAGGACTTGTTCAGGGCTTGGAGGACTTGTTCTCTTTTAGGAGCATTTGGTCTGTGATTGGAGAATTTTTTCTCTGCCTGGAGAACTTTCACTATATTTGGAGGACATGTTGAGAGCCTGGAGGACATGTTGAGAGCCTGGAGGACATGTTGAGAGCCTGGAGGACATGTTGAGAGCCTGGAGGACATGTTGAGAGCCTGGAGGACATGTTGAGAGCCTGGAGGACATGTTGAGAGCCTGGAGGACATGTTGAGAGCCTGGAGGACATGTTGAGAGCCTGGAGGACATGTTGAGAGCCTGGAGGACATGTTCTCTTATCGGAGCATTTGGTATGTCATTGGGGGACTTGTTCTGTGCCTGGTGAACATGAACTCTGATGATTGCAGGACTTGTTTTGAGATTGGAGGACTTGTTTTGAGATTGGAGGACTTGTTTTGAGATTGGAGGACTTGTTTTGAGATTGGAGGACTTGTTTTGAGATTGGAGGACTTGTTTTGAGATTGGAGGACTTGTTTTGAGATTGGAGGACTTGTTTTGAGATTGGAGGACTTGTTTTGAGATTGGAGGACTTGTTCTGAGATTGGAGGACTTGTTCTGAGTTTGATGTGGTTGTTTTGATATTTTAGGAATTGTTCTGAGCTTGGAGGACTTGTTCAGGGCTTGGAGGACTTCTTCTCTTTTAGGAGCATTTGGTCTGTGATTGGAGAATTTCTTCTGTGCCTGGAGAGCTTGCACTGTGATTGAAAATTTTTTTCTGGGCTTGGAGGGATTGTTCTGAGTTTGGGGGACTTGTTCTGAATCTGGGGGACTTGTTTTGAGTTAGGGGAATTGTTCAGAGCTTGGAGGACTTGTTCAGGGCTTGGAGGACTTGTTCTCTTTTAGGAGCTTTTGGTCTGTGATTGGAGAATTTGTTCTCTGCCTGGAGAACTTTCAATATATTTGGAGGACATGTTGAGAGCCTGGAGGACATGTTGAGAGCCTGGAGGACATGTTCTCTTATCGGAGCATTTGGTATGTCATTGGGGGACTTGTTCTGTGCTTGGTGAACATGAACTATGATGAGATTGGAGGACTTGTTTTGCGATTGGAGGACTTGTTTTGAGATTGGAGGACTTGTTTTGAGATTGGAGGACTTGTTTTGAGATTGGAGGACTTGTTTTGAGTTTGGAGTTCTTGTTTTGAGTTTGGAGTTCTTGTTTTGAGATTGGAGGACTAGTTTTGAGATTGGAGGACTTGTTTTGAGATTGGAGGACTTGTTTTGAGATTGGAGGGCTTGTTGTGAGATTGGAGGACTTGTTGTGAGATTGGAGGACTTGTTCTGAGTTTGATGTGGTTGTTCTGATATTTTAGGACTTTTACAGAGCTTGGAGGAGTTTTTCAGAGCTTGGAGGACTTGTTCTCTTTTAGGAGCATTTGGTCTGTGATTGGAGAATTTGTTCTGTGAAGGGAGAACTTGCACTGTGATTGAAAAATTTTTTCTGGGTTGGAGGAATTGTTCTGAGTTTGGGGGACTTGTTCTGAATCTGGGGGACTTGTTTTGAGTTAAGGGAATTTTTAAGAGCTCGGAGGACTTGTTCAGGGCTTGGAGGACTTGTTCTCTTTTAGGAGCATTTGGTCTGTGATTGGAGAATTTGTTCTCTGCCTGGAGAACTTTCACTATATTTGGAGGACCTGTTGAGAGCCTGGAGGACATGTTGAGAGCCTGGAGGACATGTTGAGAGCCTGGAGGACATGTTGAGAGCCTGGAGGACATGTTGAGAGCCTGGAGGACATGTTGAGAGCCTGGAGGACATGTTGAGAGCCTGGAGGACATGTTGAGAGCCTGGAGGACATGTTGAGAGCCTGGAGGACATGTTGAGAGCGTGGAGGACATGTTCTCTTATCGGAGCATTTGGTATGTCATTGGGGGACTTGTTCTGTGCCTGGTGAACATGAACTCTGAAGATTGGAGGACTTGTTCTGAGATTGGAGGACTTGTTTTGAGATTGGAGGACTTGTTTTGAGATTGGAGGACTTGTTTTGAGATTGGAGGACTTGTTTTGAGATTGGAGGACTTGTTTTGAGATTGGAGGACTTGTTTTGAGATTGGAGGACTTGTTTTGAGATTGGAGGACTTGTTTTGAGATTGGAGGACTTGTTTTGAGATTGGAGGACTTGTTTTGAGATTGGAGGACTTGTTTTGAGATTGGAGGACTTGTTTTGAGATTGGAGGACTTGTTCTGAGTTTGATGTGGTTGTTTTGATATTTTAGGAATTGTTCTGAGCTTGGAGGACTTGTTCAGGGCTTGTAGGACTTGTTCTCTTTTAGGAGCATTTGGTCTGTGATTGGAGAATTTCTTCTGTGCCTGGAGAGCTTGCACTGTGAATGAAAAATTTTTTCTGGGCTTGGAGGAATTGTTCTGAGTTTAAGGGACGTGTTCTGAATCTGGGGGACTTGTTTTGAGTTAGGGGAATTGTTCAGAGCTCGGAGGACTTGTTCAGGGCTTGGAGGACTTGTTCTCTTTTAGGAGCATTTGGTCTGTGATTGGAGAATTTGTTCTCTGCCTGGAGAACTTTCACTATATTTGGAGGACATGTTGAGAGCCTGGAGGACATGTTGAGAGCCTGGAGGACATGTTGAGAGCCTGGAGGACATGTTGAGAGCCTGGAGGACATGTTGAGAGCCTGGAGGACATGTTGAGAGCCTGGAGGACATGTTGAGAGCCTGGAGGACATGTTGAGAGCCTGGAGGACATGTTGAGAGCCTGGAGGACATGTTGAGAGCCTGGAGGACATGTTGAGAGCCTGGAGGACATGTTCTCTTATCGGAGCATTTGGTATGTCATTGGGGGACTTGTTCTGTGCCTGGTGAACATGAACTCTGATGATTGGAGGACTTGTTTTGCGATTGGAGGACTTGTTTTGAGATTGGAGGACTTGTTTTGAGATTGGAGGACTTGTTTTGAGATTGGAGGACTTGTTTTGAGATTGGAGGACTTGTTTTGAGATTGGAGGACTTGTTTTGAGATTGGAGGACTTGTTTTGAGATTGGAGGACTTGTTTTGAGATTGGAGGACTTGTTCTGAGTTTGATGTGGTTGTTTTGATATTTTAGGAATTGTTCTGAGCTTGGAGGACTTGTTCAGGGCTTGGAGGACTTGTTCTCTTTTAGGAGCATTTGGTCTGTGATTGGAGAATTTGTTCTCTGCCTGGAGAACTTTCACTATATATGGAGACCATGTTGGGAGCCTGGAGGACATGTTGGGAGCCTGGAGGACATGTTGGGAGCCTGGAGGACATGTTGGGAGCCTGGAGGACATGTTGGGAGCCTGGAGGAGATGTTGGGAGCCTGGGGGACATGTTGGGAGCCTGGGGGACATGTTGGAAGAATGGAGGACATGTTGAGAGCATGGTGGACATGTTGAGAGCCTGGAGGACACGTTGAGAGCCTGGAGGACATGTTCTCTTATCGGAGCATTTGGTATGTCATTGGGGGACTTGTTCTGTGCCTGGTGAACATGAACTATGATGATTGGAGGACTTGTTTTGAGATTGGAGGACTTGTTTTGAGATTGGAGGACTTGTTTTGAGATTGGAGGACTTGTTTTGAGATTGGAGGACTTGTTTTGAGATTGGAGGACTTGTTCTGAGATTGGAGGACTTGTTTTGAGTTTGGAGTTCTTGTTTTGAGATTGGAGGACTTGTTTTGAGTTTGGAGTTCTTGTTTTGAGATTGGAGGACTTGTTTTGAGATTGGAGGACTTGTTTTGAGATTGGAGGACTTGTTTTGAGATTGAGATTGGAGGACTTGTTGTGAGATTGGAGGACTTGTACTGAGTTTGATGTGGTTATTCTGATATTTTAGGACTTTTACAGAGCTTGGAGGAGTTTTTCAGAGCTTGGAGGACTTGTTCTCTTTTAGGAGCATTTGGTCTGTGATTGGAGAATTTGTTCTGTGCCTGGAGAGCTTGCACTGTGATTGAAAAATTTTTTCTGGGCTTGGAGGAATTGTTCTGAATCTGGGGGACTTGTTTTGAGTTAGGGGAATTGTTCAGAGCTTGGAGGACTTGTTCAGGGCTTGGAGGACTTGTTCTCTTTTAGGAGCATTTGGTCTGTGATTGGAGAAATTGTTCTCTGCCTGGAGAACTTGCACTATATTTGGAGGACATGTTGGGAGCCTGGAGGACATGTTGGGAGCCTGGAGGACATGTTGGGAGCCTGGAGGACATGTTGGGAGCCTGGAGGACATGTTGGGAGCCTGGAGGACATGTTGGGAGCCTGGAGGACCTGTTGGAAGAAGGGAGGACATGTTGAGAGCCTGGAGGACATGTTGAGAGCCTGGAGGACACGTTGAGAGCCTGGAGGATATGTTCTCTTATCGGAGCATTTGGTATGTCATTGGGGGACTTGTTCTGTGCCTGGTGAACATGAACTATGATGATTGGAGGAGTTGTTCTGAGATTGGAGGACTTGTTCTGAGATTGGAGGACTTGTTCTGAGATTGGAGGACTTGTTCTGAGATTGGAGGACTTGTTCTGAGATTGGAGGACTTGTTTTGAGATTGGAGGACTTGTTTTGAGATTGGAGGACTTGTTTTGAGATTGGAGGACTTGTTTTGAGATTGGAGGACTTGTTTTGAGATTGGAGGACTTGTTTTGAGATTGGAGGACTTGTTTTGAGATTGGAGGACTTGTTTTGAGATTGGAGGACTTGTTTTGAGATTGGAGGACTTGTTCTGAGTTTGATGTGGTTGTTCTGATATTTTAGGACTTTTACAGAGCTTGGAGGACTTGTTCAGAGCTTGGAGGACTTGTTCTCTTGTAGGAGCATTTGGTCTGTGATTGGAGAATTTGTTCTGTGCCTGGAGACCTTGCACTGTGATTGAAAAATTTTTTCTGGGCTTGGAGGAATTGTTCTGAGTTTGGGGGACTTGTTCAGAGCTTGGAGGACTCGTTCAGGGCTTGGAGGACTTGTTCTCTTTTAGGAGCATTTGGTCTGTGATTGGAGAATTTGTTCTCTGCCTGGAGAACTTGCACTATATTTGGAGGACATGTTGAGAGCCTGGAGGACATGTTGGGAGCCTGGAGGACATGTTGGAAGAATGGAGGACATGTTGGAAGAATGGAGGACATGTTGGAAGAATGGAGGACATGTTGGAAGAACGGAGGACATGTTGAGAGCCTGGAGGACATGTTGAGGGCCTGGAGGAGACGTTGAGAGCCTGGAGGACATGTTCTCTTATCGGAGCATTTGGTATGTCATTGGGGGACTTGTTCTGTGCCTGGTGAACATGAACTATGATGATTGGAGGACTTGTTTTGAGATTGGAGGTCTTGTTTTGAGATTGGAGGACTTGTTTTGAGATTGGAGGACTTGTTGTGAGATTGGAGGACTTGTTGTGAGATTGGAGGACTTGTTTTGCGATTGGAGGACTTGTTTTGCGATTGGAGGACTTGTTTTGCGATTGGAGGACTTGTTTTGCGATTGGAGGACTTGTTTTGCGATTGGAGGACTTGTTTTGCGATTGGAGGACTTGTTTTGCGATTGGAGGACTTGTTTTGAGATTGGAGGACTTGTTTTGAGATTGGAGGACTTGTTTTGAGATTGGAGGACTTGTTTTGAGATTGGAGGACTTGTTTTGAGATTGGAGGACTTGTTTTGAGATTGGAGGACTTGTTCTGAGTTTGATGTGGTTGTTTTGATATTTTAGGAATTGTTCTGAGCTTGGAGGACTTCTTCAGGGCTTGGAGGACTTGTTCTCTTTTAGGAGCATTTGGTCTGTGATTGGAGAATTTCTTCTGTGCCTGGAGAGCTTGCACTGTGATTGAAAAATTTTTTCTGGGCTTGGAGGAATTGTTCTGAGTTTGGGGGACTTGTTCTGAATCTGGGGGACTTGTTTTGAGTTAGGGGAATTGTTCAGAGCTCGGAGGACTTGTTCAGGGCTTGGAGGACTTGTTCAGGGCTTGGAGGACTTGTTCAGGGCTTGGAGGACTTGTTCAGGGCTTGGAGGACTTGTTCAGGGCTTGGAGGACTTGTTCAGGGCTTGGAGGACTTGTTCAGAGCATGGAGGACTTGTTCAGAGCTTGGAGGACTTGTTCAGAGCTTGGAGGACTTGTTCAGAGCTTGGAGGACTTGTTCAGAGCTTGGAGGACTTGTTCTCTTTTAGGAGCATTTGGTCTGTGATTGGAGAAATTGTTCTCTGCCTGGAGAACTTGCACTATATGTCGAGGACATGTTGGAAGAATGGAGGACATGTTGGAAGAATGGAGGACATGTTGGAAGAATGGAGGACATGTTGGAAGAATGGAGGACATGTTGGAAGAATGGAGGACATGTTGGAAGAATGGAGGACATGTTGGAAGAATGGAGGACATGTTGAGAGCCTGGAGGACATGTTCTCTTATCGGAGCATTTGGTATGTCATTGGGGGACTTGTTCTGTGCCTGGTGAACATGAACTATGATGATTGGAGGACTTGTTTTGAGATTGGAGGACTTGTTTTAAGATTAGAGGACTTGTTTTGAGATTGGAGGACTTGTTCTGAGTTTGATGTGGTTGTTTTGATAATTTAGGAATTGTTCTGAGCTTGGAGGACTTGTTCAGAGCTTGGAGGACTTGTTCAGAGCTCGGAGGACTTGTTCAGAGCTTGGAGGGCTTGTTCTCTTTTAGGAGCATTTGGTCTGTGATTGGAGAATTTGTTCTCTGCCTGGAGAACTTTCACTATATTTGGAGGACATGTTGAGAGCCTGGAGGACATGTTGGGAGCCTGGAGGACATGTTGGGAGCCTGGAGGACATGTTGGGAGCCTGGAGGACATGTTGGGAGCCTGGAGGACATGTTGGGAGCCTGGAGGACATGCTGGGAGCCTGGAGGACATGTTGGGAGAATGGAGGACATGTTGGGAGAATGGAGGACATGTTGAGAGCCTGGAGGACATGTTGAGAGCCTGGAGGACACGTTGAGAGCCTGGAGGACATGTTCTCTTATCGGAGCATTTGCTATGTCATTGGGGGACTTGTTCTGTGCCTGGTGAACATGAACTATGATGATTGGAGGACTTGTTTTGAGATTGGAGGACTTGTTCTGAGATTGGAGGACTTGTTTTGAGATTGGAGTTCTTGCTTTGAGATTGGAGTTCTTGTTTTGAGATTGGAGGACTTGTTTTGAGATTGGAGGACTTGTTTTGAGATTGGAGGACTTGTTTTGAGATTGGAGGACTTGTTTTGAGATTGGAGGACTTGTTTTGAGATTGGAGGACTTGTTTTGAGATTGGAGGACTTGTTTTGAGATTGGAGGACTTGTTCTGAGTTTGATGTGGTTGTTTTGATATTTTAGGAATTGTTCTGGGCTTGGAGGACTTGTTCAGGGCTTGGAGGACTTGTTCTCTTTTAGGAGCATTTGGTCTGTGATTGGAGAATTTTTTCTCTGCCTGGAGAACTTTCACTATATTTGGAGGACATGTTGAGAGCCTGGAGGACATGTTGAGAGCCTGGAGGACATGTTGAGAGCCTGGAGGACATGTTGAGAGCCTGGAGGACATGTTGAGAGCCTGGAGGACATGTTGAGAGCCTGGAGGACATGTTGAGAGCCTGGAGGACATGTTGAGAGCCTGGAGGACATGTTGAGAGCCTGGAGGACATGTTGAGAGCCTGGAGGACATGTTGAGAGCCTGGAGGACATGTTGAGAGCCTGGAGGACATGTTCTCTTATCGGAGCATTTGGTATGTCATTGGGGGACTTGTTCTGTGCCTGGTGAACATGAACTCTGATGATTGCAGGACTTGTTTTGAGATTGGAGGACTTGTTTTGAGATTGGAGGACTTGTTTTGAGATTGGAGGACTTGTTTTGAGATTGGAGGACTTGTTTTGAGATTGGAGGACTTGTTTTGAGATTGGAGGACTTGTTTTGAGATTCGAGGACTTGTTTTGAGATTCGAGGACTTGTTTTGAGATTGGAGGACTTGTTCTGAGATTGGAGGACTTGTTCTGAGTTTGATGTGGTTGTTTTGATATTTTAGGAATTGTTCTGAGCTTGGAGGACTTGTTCAGGGCTTGGAGGACTTCTTCTCTTTTAGGAGCATTTGGTCTGTGATTGGAGAATTTCTTCTGTGCCTGGAGAGCTTGCACTGTGATTGAAAATTTTTTTCTGGGCTTGGAGGGATTGTTCTGAGTTTGGGGGACTTGTTCTGAATCTGGGGGACTTGTTTTGAGTTAGGGGAATTGTTCAGAGCTTGGAGGACTTGTTCAGGGCTTGGAGGACTTGTTCTCTTTTAGGAGCTTTTGGTCTGTGATTGGAGAATTTGTTCTCTGCCTGGAGAACTTTCAATATATTTGGAGGACATGTTGAGAGCCTGGAGGACATGTTGAGAGCCTGGAGGACATGTTCTCTTATCGGAGCATTTGGTATGTCATTGGGGGACTTGTTCTGTGCTTGGTGAACATGAACTATGATGAGATTGGAGGACTTGTTTTGCGATTGGAGGACTTGTTTTGAGATTGGAGGACTTGTTTTGAGATTGGAGGACTTGTTTTGCGATTGGAGGACTTGTTTTGCGATTGGAGGACTTGTTGTGAGATTGGAGGACTTGTTCTGAGATTGAAGGACTTGTTGTGAGAATGGAGGACTTGTTTTGCGATTGGAGGACTTGTTTTGCTATTGGAGGACTTGTTTTGCGATTGGAGGACTTGTTTTGCGATTGGAGGACTTGTTTTGCGATTGGAGGACTTGTTTTGCGATTGGAGGACTTGTTTTGCGATTGGAGGACTTGTTTTGCGATTGGAGGACTTGTTTTGCGATTGGAGGACTTGTTTTGCGATTGGAGGACTTGTTTTGAGATTGGAGGACTTGTTTTGAGATTGGAGGACTTGTTTTGAGATTGGAGGACTTGTTTTGAGATTGGAGGACTTGTTTTGAGATTGGAGGACTTGTTTTGAGATTGGAGGACTTGTTCTCTTTTAGGAGCATTTGGTCTGTGATTGGAGAATTTGTTCTGTGCCTGGAGAACTTTCACTATATATGGAGACCATGTTGAGAGCCTGGAGGACATGTTGAGAGCCTGGAGGACATGTTGAGAGCCTGGAGGACATGTTGGGAGCCTGGGGGACATGTTGGGAGCCTGGGGGACATGTTGGGAGCCTGGGGGACATGTTGGGAGCCTGGGGGACATGTTGGGAGCCTGGGGGACATGTTGGGAGCCTGGGGGACATGTTGGAAGAATGGAGGACATGTTGAGAGCATGGTGGACATGTTGAGAGCCTGGAGGACACGTTGAGAGCCTGGAGGACATGTTCTCTTATCGGAGCATTTGGTATGTCATTGGGGGACTTGTTCTGTGCCTGGTGAACATGAACTATGATGATTGGAGGACTTGTTTTGAGATAGGAGGACTTGTTTTGAGATTGGAGGACTTGTTTTGAGATTGGAGGACTTGTTTTGAGATTGGAGGACTTGTTTTGAGATTGGAGGACTTGTTCTGAGATTGGAGGACTTGTACTGAGTTTGATGTGGTTGTTCTGATATTTAAGGACTTTTACAGAGCTTGGAGGAGTTGTTCAGAGCTTGGAGGACTTGTTCTCTTTTAGGAGCATTTGGTCTGTGATTGGAGAATTTCTTCTGTGCCTGGAGAGCTTGCACTGTAATTGAAAAATTTTTTCTGGGCTTGGAGGAATTGTTCTGAGTTTGGGGGACTTTTTCTGAATCTGGGGGACTTGTTTTGAGTTAGGGGAATTGTTCAGAGCTTGGAGGACTTGTTCAGGGCTTGGAGGACTTGTTCTCTTTTAGGAGCATTTGGTCTGTGATTGGAGAAATTGTTCTCTGCCTGGAGAACTTGCACTATATTTGGAGGACATGTTGGGAGCCTGGAGGACATGTTGGGAGCCTGGAGGACATGTTGGAAGAATGGAGGACCTGTTGGAAGAAGGGAGGACATGTTGAGAGCCTGGAGGACATGTTGAGAGCCTGGAGGACATGTTGAGAGCCTGGAGGACATGTTGAGAGCCTGGAGGACATGTTGAGAGCCTGGAGGACACGTTGAGAGCCTGGAGGATATGTTCTCTTATCGGAGCATTTGGTATGTCATTGGGGGACTTGTTCTGTGCCTGGTGAACATGAACTATGATGATTGGAGGACTTGTTCTGAGATTGGAGGACTTGTTCTGAGATTGGAGGACTTGTTTTGAGTTTGGAGATCTTGTTTTGAGATTGGAGGACTTGTTTTCAGATTGGAGGACTTGTTTTGAGATTGGAGGACCTGTTTTGAGATTGGAGGACCTGTTGTGAGATTGGAGGACTTGTTGTGAGATTGGAGGACTTGTTGTGAGATTGGAGGACTTGTTGTGAGATTGGAGGACTTGTTGTGAGATTGGAGGACTTGTTGTGAGATTGGAGGACTTGTTGTGAGATTGGAGGACTTGTTGTGAGATTGGAGGACTTGTTGTGAGATTGGAGGACTTGTTGTGAGATTGGAGGACTTGTTGTGAGATTGGAGGACTTGTTGTGAGATTGGAGGACTTGTTGTGAGATTGGAGGACTTGTTCTGAGTTTGATGTGGCTGTTCTGATATTTTAGGACTTTTACAGAGCTTGGAGGACTTGTTCAGAGCTTGGAGGACTTGTTCTCTTTTAGGAGCATTTGGTCTGTGATTGGAGAATTTGTTCTGTGGCTGGAGACCTTGCAGTGTGATTGAAAAATTTTTTCTGGGCTTGGAGGAATTGTTCTGAGTTTGGGGGACTTGTTCAGAGCTTGGAGGACTTGTTCAGGGCTTGGAGGACTTGTTCTCTTTTAGGAGCATTTGGTCTGTGATTGGAGAATTTGTTCTCTGCCTGGAGAACTTTCACTATATTTGGAGGACATGTTGAGAGCCTGGAGGACATGACATGTTGGGAGCCTGGAGGACATGTTGGGAGCCTGGAGGACATGTTGGGAGCCTGGAGGACATGTTGGGAGCCTGGAGGACATGTTGGGAGCCTGGAGGACATGTTGGGAGCCTGGAGGACATGTTGGGAGCCTGGAGGACATGTTGGAAGAATGGAGGACATGTTGGAAGAATGGAGGACATGTTGGAAGAATGGAGGACATGTTGGAAGAATGGAGGACATGTTGAGAGCCTGGAGGACATGTTGAGAGCCTGGAGGACATGTTGAGAGCCTGGAGGACATGTTGAGAGCCTGGAGGACATGTTGAGAGCCTGGAGGACATGTTCTCTTGTCGGAGCATTTGGTATGTCATTGGGGGACTTGTTCTGTGCCTGGTGAACATGAACTATGATGATTGGAGGACTTGTTTTGAGATTGCAGGACTTGTTTTGAGATTGGAGGACTTGTTTTGAGATTGGAGGACTTGTTCTGAGATTGGAGGACTTGTTTTGAGATTGCAGTTCTTGTTTTGAGATTGGAGTTCTTGCTTTGAGATTGGAGTTCTTGCTTTGAGATTGGAGTTCTTGCTTTGAGATTGGAGTTCTTGTTTTGAGATTGGAGTTCTTGTTTTGAGATTGGAGTTCTTGCTTTGAGATTGGAGTTCTTGTTTTGAGATTGGAGTTCTTGTTTTGAGATTGGAGTTCTTGTTTTGAGATTGGAGTTCTTGTTTTGAGATTGGAGTTCTTGTTTTGAGATTGGAGTTCTTGTTTTGAGATTGGAGTTCTTGTTTTGAGATTGGAGTTCTTGTTTTGAGATTGGAGTTCTTGTTTTGAGATTGGAGTTCTTGTTTTGAGATTGGAGTTCTTGTTTTGAGATTGGAGGACTTGTTTTGAGATTGGAGGACTTGTTCTGAGTTTGATGTGGCTGTTCTGATATTTTAGGACTTTTACAGAGCTTGGAGGACTTGTTCAGAGCTTGGAGGACTTGTTCTCTTTTAGGAGCATTTGGTCTGTGATTGGAGAATTTGTTCTGTGGCTGGAGACCTTGCAGTGTGATTGAAAAATTTTTTCTGGGCTTGGAGGAATTGTTCTGAGTTTGGGGGACTTGTTCAGAGCTTGGAGGACTTGTTCAGGGCTTGGAGGACTTGTTCTCTTTTAGGAGCATTTGGTCTGTGATTGGAGAATTTGTTCTCTGCCTGGAGAACTTTCACTATATTTGGAGGACATGTTGAGAGCCTGGAGGACATGACATGTTGGGAGCCTGGAGGACATGTTGGGAGCCTGGAGGACATGTTGGGAGCCTGGAGGACATGTTGGGAGCCTGGAGGACATGTTGGGAGCCTGGAGGACATGTTGGGAGCCTGGAGGATATGTTGAGAGCCTGGAGGATATGTTGAGAGCCTGGAGGATATGTTGAGAGCCTGGAGGACATGTTGAGAGCCTGGAGGACATGTTGAGAGCCTGGAGGACATGTTGAGAGCCTGGAGGACATGTTGAGAGCCTGGAGGACATGTTGAGAGCCTGGAGGACATGTTGAGAGCCTGGAGGACATGTTCTCTTATCGGAGCATTTGGTATGTCATTGGGGGACTTGTTCTGTGCCTGGTGAACATGAACTATGATGATTGGAGGACTTGTTTTGAGATTGGAGGACTTTTTTTGAGATTGGAGGACTTGTTCTGAGATTGGAGGACTTGTTTTGAGATTGGAGTTCTTGTTTTGAGATTGGAGTTCTTGCTTTGAGATTGGAGTTCTTGCTTTGAGATTGGAGTTCTTGTTTTGAGATTGGAGGTCTTGTTTTGAGATTGGAGGACTTGTTGTGAGATTGGAGGACTTGTTTTGAGATTGGAGGACTTGTTTTGAGATTGGAGGACTTGTTTTGAGATTGGAGGACTTGTTTTGAGATTGGAGGAATTGTTCTGAGTTTGATGTGGTTGTTCTGATATTTTAGGACTTTTACAGAGCTTGGAGGACTTGTTCAGGGCTTGGAGGACTTGTTCTCTCTTAGGAGCATTTGGTCTGTGATTGGAGAATTTGTTCTCTGCCTGGAGAACTTTCACTATATTTGGAGGACATGTTGAGAGCCTGGAGGACATGTTGAGAGCCTGGAGGACATGTTGAGAGCCTGGAGGACATGTTGAGAGCCTGGAGGACATGTTGAGAGCCTGGAGGACATGTTGAGAGCCTGGAGGACATGTTGAGAGCCTGGAGGACATGTTGAGAGCCTGGAGGACATGTTGAGAGCCTGGAGGACATGTTGAGAGCCTGGAGGACATGTTGAGAGCCTGGAGGACATGTTGGGAGCCTGGAGGACATGTTGAGAGCCTGGAGGACATGTTGAGAGCCTGGAGGACATGTTGAGAGCCTGGAGGACATGTTGAGAGCCTGGAGGACATGTTGAGAGCCTGGAGGACATGTTCTCTTATCGGAGAATTTGGTATGTCATTGGGGGACTTGTTCTGTGCCTGGTGGACATGAACTATGAAGATTGGAGGACTTGTTTTGAGATTAGAGGACTTGTTTTGAGATTGGAGGACTTGTTCAGATCTTGGAGGACTTCTTCAGAGATTAGAGGACTTGTTCAGAGCTTGGAGGACTTGTTCTCTTTTAGGAGCATTTGGTCTGTGATTGGAGAATTTGTTCTCTGCCTGGAGAACTTTCACTATATTTGGAGGACATGTTGGGAGCCTGGAGGACATGTTGGGAGCCTGGAGGACATGTTGGGAGCCTGGAGGACATGTTGGGAGCCTGGAGGACATGTTGGGAGCCTGGAGGACATGTTGGAAGAATGGAGGACATGTTGGAAGAATGGAGGACATGTTGGAAGAATGGAGGACATGTTGGAAGAATGGAGGACATGTTGAGAGAATGGAGGACATGTTGAGAGCCTGGAGGACATGTTCTCTTATCGGAGCATTTGGTATGTCATTGGGGGACTTGTTCTGTGCCTGGTGAACATGAACTATGATGATTGGAGGACTTGTTTTGAGATTGGAGGACTTGTTCTGAGATTGGAGGACTTGTTTTGAGTTGGGAGTTCTTGTTTTGAGATTGGAGGACTTGTTTTCAGATTGGAGGACTTGTTTTGAGATTGGAGGACCTGTTGTGAGATTGGAGGACTTGTTCTGAGTTTGATGTGGTTGTTCTGATATTTTAGGACTTGTTCAGAGCTTGGAGGACTTGTTCAGAGGTTGGAGGACTTGTTCAGAGCTTGGAGGGCTTGTTCTCTTTTAGGAGCATTTGGTCTGTGATTGGAGAATTTGTTTTGTGCCTGGAGAGCTTGCACTGTGATTGAAAAATATTTTCTGGGCTTGGAGGAATTGTTCTGAATCTGGGGGACTTGTTTTGAGTTAGGGGAATTGTTCAGAGCTCAGAGGACTTGTTCAGGGCTTGGAGGACTTGTTCTCTTTTAGGAGCACTTGGTCTGTGATTAGAGAAATTGTTCTCTGCCTGGAGAACTTGCACTATATGTCGAGGACATGTTGGGAGCCTGGAGGACATGTTGGAAGAATGGAGGACATGTTGGAAGAATGGAGGACATGTTGGAAGAATGGAGGACATGTTGGAAGAATGGAGGACATGTTGGAAGAATGGAGGACATGTTGGAAGAATGGAGGATATGTTGGAAGAATGGAGGACATGTTGGAAGAATGGAGGACATGTTGAGAGCCTGGAGGACACTTTGAGAGCCTGGAGGACATGTTCTGTTATCGGAGCATTTGGTATGTCATTGGGGGACTTGTTCTGTGCCTGGTGAACATGAACTATGATGATTGGAGGACTTGTTTTGAGATTGGAGGACTTGTTTTAAGATTGGAGGACTTGTTTTGAGATTGGAGGACTTGTTCTGAGTTTGATGTGGTTGTTTTGATAATTTAGGAATTGTTCTGAGCTTGGAGGACTTGTTCAGAGCTTGGAGGACTTGTTCAGAGCTCGGAGGACTTGTTCAGAGCTTGGAGGGCTTGTTCTCTTTTAGGAGCATTTGGTCTGTGATTGGAGAATTTGTTCTCTGCCTGGAGAACTTTCACTATATTTGGAGGACATGTTGGGAGCCTGGAAGACATGTTGGGAGCCTGGAGGACATGTTGGGAGCCTGGAGGACATGTTGGGAGCCTGGAGGACATGTTGGGAGCCTGGAGGACATGTTGGGAGGCTGGAGGACATGTTGAGAGCCTGGAGGACATGTTGAGAGCCTGGAGGACACGTTGAGTGCCTGGAGGACATGTTCTCTTATCGGAGCATTTGCTATGTCATTGGGGGACTTGTTCTGTGCCTGGTGAACATGAACTATGATGATTGGAGGACTTGTTTTGAGATTGGAGGACTTGTTCTGAGATTGGAGGACTTGTTTTGAGATTGGAGTTCTTGCTTTGAGATTGGAGTTCTTGTTTTGAGATTGGAGTTCTTGTTTTGAGATTGGAGGACTTGTTTTGAGATTGGAGGACTTGTTTTGAGATTGGAGGACTTGTTTTGAGATTGGAGGACTTGTTTTGAGATTGGAGGACTTGTTTTGAGATTGGAGGACTTGTTTTGAGATTGGAGGACTTGTTTTGAGATTGGAGGACTTGTTTTGAGATTGGAGGACTTGTTTTGAGATTGGAGGACTTGTTTTGAGATTGGAGGACGTGTTTTGAGATTGGAGGACGTGTTTTGAGATTGGAGGACGTGTTTTGAGATTGGAGGACGTGTTTTGAGATTGGAGGACGTGTTCTGAGTTTGATGTGGTTGTTTTGATATTTTAGGATTTGTTCTGGGCTTGGAGGACTTGTTCAGGGCTTGGAGGACTTGTTCTCTTTTAGGAGCATTTGGTCTGTGATTGGAGAATTTTTTCTCTGCCTGGAGAACTTTCACTATATTTGGAGGACATGTTGAGAGCCTGGAGGACATGTTGAGAGCCTGGAGGACATGTTGAGAGCCTGGAGGACATGTTGAGAGCCTGGAGGACATGTTGAGAGCCTGGAGGACATGTTGAGAGCCTGGAGGACATGTTGAGAGCCTGGAGGACATGTTGAGAGCCTGGAGGACATGTTGAGAGCCTGGAGGACATGTTGAGAGCCTGGAGGACATGTTGAGAGCCTGGAGGACATGTTCTCTTATCGGAGCATTTGGTATGTCATTGGGGGACTTGTTCTGTGCCTGGTGAACATGAACTCTGATGATTGCAGGACTTGTTTTGAGATTGGAGGACTTGTTTTGAGATTGGAGGACTTGTTTTGAGATTGGAGGACTTGTTTTGAGATTGGAGGACTTGTTTTGAGATTGGAGGACTTGTTTTGAGATTGGAGGACTTGTTTTGAGATTGGAGGACTTGTTCTGAGTTTGATGTGGTTGTTTTGATATTTTAGGAATTGTTCTGAGCTTGGAGGACTTGTTCAGGGCTTGGAGGACTTGTTCTCTTTTAGGAGCATTTGGTCTGTGATTGGAGAATTTCTTCTGTGCCTGGAGAGCTTGCACTGTGATTGAAAAATTTTTTCTGGGCTTGGAGGGATTGTTCTGAGTTTGGGGGCCTTTTTCTGAATCTGGGGGACTTGTTTTGAGTTAGGGGAATTGTTCAGAGCTTGGAGGACTTGTTCAGGGCTTGGAGGACTTGTTCTCTTTTAGGAGCTTTTGGTCTGTGATTGGAGAATTTGTTCTCTGCCTGGAGAACTTTCAATATATTTGGAGGACATGTTGAGAGCCTGGAGGACATGTTGAGAGCCTGGAGGACATGTTCTCTTATCGGAGCATTTGGTATGTCATTGGGGGACTTGTTCTGTGCTTGGTGAACATGAACTATGATGAGATTGGAGGACTTGTTTTGTGATTGGAGGACTTGTTTTGCGATTGGAGGACTTGTTTTGAGATTGGAGGACTTGTTTTGCGATTGGAGGACTTGTTTTGCGATTGGAGGACTTGTTTTGCGATTGGAGGACTTGTTGTGAGATTGGAGGACTTGTTGTGAGATTGGAGGACTTGTTTTGCGATTGGAGGACTTGTTTTGAGATTGGAGGACTTGTTTTGCGATTGGAGGACTTGTTTTGCGATTGGAGGACTTGTTTTGCGATTGGAGGACTTGTTTTGCGATTGGAGGACTTGTTTTGCGATTGGAGGACTTGTTTTGCGATTGGAGGACTTGTTTTGAGATTGGAGGACTTGTTTTGAGATTGGAGGACTTGTTTTGAGATTGGAGGACTTGTTTTGAGATTGGAGGACTTGTTTTGAGATTGGAGGACTTGTTTTGAGATTGGAGGACTTGTTCTCTTTTAGGAGCATTTGGTCTGTGATTGGAGAATTTGTTCTGTGCCTGGAGAACTTTCACTATATATGGAGACCATGTTGAGAGCCTGGAGGACATGTTGAGAGCCTGGAGGACATGTTGAGAGCCTGGAGGACATGTTGGGAGCCTGGAGGACATGTTGGGAGCCTGGAGGACATGTTGGGAGCCTGGGGGACATGTTGGGAGCCTGGGGGACATGTTGGGAGCCTGGGGGACATGTTGGGAGCCTGGGGGACATGTTGGGAGCCTGGGGGACATGTTGGGAGCCTGGGGGACATGTTGGAAGAATGGAGGACATGTTGAGAGCATGGTGGACATGTTGAGAGCCTGGAGGACACGTTGAGAGCCTGGAGGACATGTTCTCTTATCGGAGCATTTGGTATGTCATTGGCGGACTTGTTCTGTGCCTGGTGAACATGAACTATGATGATTGGAGGACTTGTTTTGAGATTGGAGGACTTGTTTTGAGATTGGAGGACTTGTTTTGAGATTGGAGGACTTGTTCTGAGATTGGAGGACTTGTTTTGAGATTGGAGGACTTGTTTTGAGTTTGGAGTTCTTGTTTTGAGATTGGAGGACTTGTTTTGAGATTGGAGGACTTGTTTTGAGATTGGAGGACTTGTTGTGAGATTGAGATTGGAGGACTTGTTGTGAGATTGGAGGACTTGTACTGAGTTTGATGTGGTTGTTCTGATATTTTAGGACTTTTACAGAGCTTGGAGGAGTTGTTCAGAGCTTGGAGGACTTGTTCTCTTTTAGGAGCATTTGGTCTGTGATTGGAGAATTTCTTCTGTGCCTGGAGAGCTTGCACTGTGATTGAAAAATTTTTTCTGGGCTTGGAGGAATTGTTCTGAGTTTGGGGGACTTTTTCTGAATCTGGGGGACTTGTTTTGAGTTAGGGGAATTGTTCAGAGCTTGGAGGACTTGTTCAGGGCTTGGAGGACTTGTTCTCTTTTAGGAGCATTTGGTCTGTGATTGGAGAAATTGTTCTCTGCCTGGAGAACTTGCACTATATTTGGAGGACATGTTGGGAGCCTGGAGGACATGTTGGGAGAATGGAGGACATGTTGGAAGAATGGAGGACCTGTTGGAAGAAGGGAGGACATGTTGAGAGCCTGGAGGACATGTTGAGAGCCTGGAGGACATGTTGAGAGCCTGGAGGACATGTTGAGAGCCTGGAGGACACGTTGAGAGCCTGGAGGATATGTTCTCTTATCGGAGCATTTGGTATGTCATTGGGGGACTTGTTCTGTGCCTGGTGAACATGAACTATGATGATTGGAGGACTTGTTCTGAGATTGGAGGACTTGTTCTGAGATTGGAGGACTTGTTTTGAGTTTGGAGATCTTGTTTTGAGTTTGGAGATCTTGTTTTGAGTTTGGAGGACTTGTTTTGAGATTGGAGGACCTGTTGTGAGATTGGAGGACCTGTTGTGAGATTGGAGGACTTGTTGTGAGATTGGAGGACTTGTTGTGAGATTGGAGGACTTGTTGTGAGATTGGAGGACTTGTTGTGAGATTGGAGGACTTGTTGTGAGATTGGAGGACTTGTTGTGAGATTGGAGGACTTGTTGTGAGATTGGAGGACTTGTTGTGAGATTGGAGGACTTGTTGTGAGATTGGAGGACTTGTTGTGAGATTGGAGGACTTGTTCTGAGTTTGATGTGGCTGTTCTGATATTTTAGGACTTTTACAGAGCTTGGAGGACTTGTTCAGAGCTTGGAGGACTTGTTCTCTTTTAGGAGCATTTGGTCTGTGATTGGAGAATTTGTTCTGTGGCTGGAGACCTTGCAGTGTGATTGAAAAATTTTTTCTGGGCTTGGAGGAATTGTTCTGAGTTTGGGGGACTTGTTCAGAGCTTGGAGGACTTGTTCAGGGCTTGGAGGACTTGTTCTCTTTTAGGAGCATTTGGTCTGTGATTGGAGAATTTCTTCTCTGCCTGGAGAACTTTCACTATATTTGGAGGACATGTTGAGAGCCTGGAGGACATCACATGTTGGGAGCCTGGAGGACATGTTGGGAGCCTGGAGGACATGTTGGGAGCCTGGAGGACATGTTGGGAGCCTGGAGGACATGTTGGAAGAATGGAGGACATGTTGGAAGAATGGAGGACATGTTGGAAGAATGGAGGACATGTTGGAAGAATGGAGGACATGTTGGAAGAATGGAGGACATGTTGAGAGCCTGGAGGAAATGTTGAGAGCCTGGTGGACATGTTCTCTTATCGGAGCATTTGGTATGTCATTGGGGGACTTGTTCTGTGCCTGGTGAACATGAACTATGATGATTGGAGGACTTGTTTTGAGATTGCAGGACTTGTTTTGAGATTGGAGGACTTGTTTTGAGATTGGAGGACTTGTTCTGAGATTGGAGGACTTGTTTTGAGATTGCAGTTCTTGTTTTGAGATTGGAGTTCTTGCTTTGAGATTGGAGTTCTTGCTTTGAGATTGGAGTTCTTGCTTTGAGATTGGAGTTCTTGTTTTGAGATTGGAGTTCTTGTTTTGAGATTGGAGTTCTTGTTTTGAGATTGGAGTTCTTGTTTTGAGATTGGAGTTCTTGTTTTGAGATTGGAGTTCTTGTTTTGAGATTGGAGTTCTTGTTTTGAGATTGGAGTTCTTGTTTTGAGATTGGAGTTCTTGTTTTGAGATTGGAGTTCTTGTTTTGAGATTGGAGTTCTTGTTTTGAGATTGGAGTTCTTGTTTTGAGATTGGAGTTCTTGTTTTGAGATTGGAGTTCTTGTTTTGAGATTGGAGGACTTGTTCTGAGTTTGATGTGGCTGTTCTGATATTTTAGGACTTTTACAGAGCTTGGAGGACTTGTTCAGAGCTTGGAGGACTTGTTCTCTTTTAGGAGCATTTGGTCTGTGATTGGAGAATTTGTTCTGTGGCTGGAGACCTTGCAGTGTGATTGAAAAATTTTTTCTGGGCTTGGAGGAATTGTTCTGAGTTTGGGGGACTTGTTCAGAGCTTGGAGGACTTGTTCAGGGCTTGGAGGACTTGTTCTCTTTTAGGAGCATTTGGTCTGTGATTGGAGAATTTGTTCTCTGCCTGGAGAACTTTCACTATATTTGGAGGACATGTTGAGAGCCTGGAGGACATGACATGTTGGGAGCCTGGAGGACATGTTGGGAGCCTGGAGGACATGTTGGGAGCCTGGAGGACATGTTGGAAGAATGGAGGACATGTTGAGAGCCTGGAGGACATGTTGAGAGCCTGGAGGATATGTTGAGAGCCTGGAGGATATGTTGAGAGCCTGGAGGACATGTTGAGAGCCTGGAGGACATGTTGAGAGCCTGGAGGACATGTTGAGAGCCTGGAGGACATGTTGAGAGCCTGGAGGACATGTTGAGAGCCTGGAGGACATGTTGAGAGCCTGGAGGACATGTTGAGAGCCTGGAGGACATGTTGAGAGCCTGGAGGACATGTTCTCTTATCGGAGCATTTGGTATGTCATTGGGGGACTTGTTCTGTGCCTGGTGAACATGAACTATGATGATTGGAGGACTTGTTTTGAGATTGGAGGACTTTTTTTGAGATTGGAGGACTTTTTTTGAGATTGGAGGACTTGTTCTGAGATTGGAGGACTTGTTTTGAGATTGGAGTTCTTGTTTTGAGATTGGAGTTCTTGTTTTGAGATTGGAGTTCTTGTTTTGAGATTGGAGTTCTTGCTTTGAGATTGGAGTTCTTGCTTTGAGATTGGAGGACTTGTGAGATTGGAGGACTTGTTTTGAGATTGGAGGACTTGTTTTGAGATTGGAGGACTTGTTTTGAGATTGGAGGACTTGTTCTGAGTTTGATGTGGTTGTTCTGATATTTTAGGACTTTTACAGAGCTTGGAGGACTTGTTCAGGGCTTGGAGGACTTGTTCTCTCTTAGGAGCATTTGGTCTGTGATTGGAGAATTTGTTCTCTGCCTGGAGAACTTTCACTATATTTGGAGGACATGTTGAGAGCCTGGAGGACATGTTGAGAGCCTGGAGGACATGTTGAGAGCCTGGAGGACATGTTGAGAGCCTGGAGGACATGTTGAGAGCCTGGAGGACATGTTGAGAGCCTGGAGGACATGTTGAGAGCCTGGAGGACATGTTGAGAGCCTGGAGGACATGTTGAGAGCCTGGAGGACATGTTGAGAGCCTGGAGGACATGTTGAGAGCCTGGAGGACATGTTGAGAGCCTGGAGGACATGTTGAGAGCCTGGAGGACACGTTGAGAGCCTGGAGGACATGTTCTCTTATCGGAGCATTTGGTATGTCATTGGGGGACTTGTTCTGTGCCTGGTGAACATGAACTATGAAGATTGGAGGACTTGTTTTGAGATTAGAGGACTTGTTTTGAGATTGGAGGACTTGTTCAGATCTTGGAGGACTTCTTCAGAGATTAGAGGACTTGTTCAGAGCTTGGAGGACTTGTTCTCTTTTAGGAGCATTTGGTCTGTGATTGGAGAATTTGTTCTCTGCCTGGAGAACTTTCACTATACTTGGAGGACATGTTGGGAGCCTGGAGGACATGTTGGGAGCCTGGAGGACATGTTGGGAGCCTGGAGGACATGTTGGGAGCCTGGAGGACATGTTGGAAGAATGGAGGACATGTTGGAAGAATGGAGGACATGTTGGAAGAATGGAGGACATGTTGGAAGAATGGAGGACATGTTGGAAGAATGGAGGACATGTTGGAAGAATGGAGGACATGTTGGAAGAATGGAGGACATGTTGAGAGAATGGAGGACATGTTGAGAGAATGGAGGACATGTTGAGAGCCTGGAGGACACGTTGAGAGCCTGGAGGACATGTTCTCTTATTGGAGCATTTGGTATGTCATTGGGGGACTTGTTCTGTGCCTGGTGAACATGAACTATGATGATTGGAGGACTTGTTTTGAGATTTGAGGACTTGTTCTGAGATTGGAGGACTTGTTTTGAGTTTGGAGTACTTGTTCTGAGATTGGAGGACTTGTTTTCAGATTGGAGGACTTGTTTTGAGATTGGAGGACCTGTTTTGAGATTGGAGGACTTGTTTTGAGATTGGAGGACTTGTTTTGAGATTGGAGGACTTGTTTTGAGATTGGAGGACTTGTTTTGAGATTGGAGGACTTGTTTTGAGATTGGAGGACTTGTTTTGAGATTGGAGGACTTGTTTTGAGATTGGAGGACTTGTTGTGAGATTGGAGGACTTGTTGTGAGTTTGTAGGACTTGTTGTGAGATTGGAGGACTTGTTCTGAGTTTGATGTGGTTGTTCTGATATTTTAGGACTTTTACAGAGCTTGGAGGACTTGTTCAGAGCTCGGAGGACTTGTTCTCTTGTAGGAGCATTTGGTCTGTGATTGGAGAATTTGTTCTGTGCCTGGAGACCTTGCACTGTGATTGAAAAATTTTTTCTGGGCTTGGAGGAATTGTTCTGAGTTTGGGGGACTTGTTCAGAGCTTGGAGGACTCGTTCAGGGCTTGGAGGACTTGTTCTCTTTTAGGAGCATTTGGTCTGTGATTGGAGTATTTGTTCTCTGCCTGGAGAACTTGCACTATATTTGGAGGACATGTTGAGAGCCTGGAGGACATGTTGGGAGCCTGGAGGACATGTTGGAAGAATGGAGGACATGTTGAGAGCCTGGAGGACATGTTGAGAGCCTGGAGGACATGTTGAGAGCCTGGAGGACACGTTGAGAGCCTGGAGGACACGTTCTCTTATCGGAGCATTTGGTATGTCATTGGGGGACTTGTTCTGTGCCTGGTGAACATGAACTATGATGATTGGAGGACTTGTTTTGAGATTGGAGGACTTGTTCTGAGATTGGAGGACTTGTTTTGCGATTGGAGGACTTGTTGTGAGATTGGAGGACTTGTTCTGAGATTGGAGGACTTGTTTTGCGATTGGAGGACTTGTTGTGAGATTGGAGGACTTGTTTTGAGATTGGAGGACTTGTTTTGAGATTGGAGGACTTGTTTTGAGATTGGAGGACTTGTTTTGAGATTGGAGGACTTGTTTTGAGATTGGAGGACTTGTTTTGAGATTGGAGGACTTGTTTTGAGATTGGAGGACTTTTTCTGAGTTTGATGTGGTTGTTTTGATATTTTAGGACTTGTTCAGAGCTTGGAGGACTTGTTCAGAGCTTGGAGGACTTGTTCAGAGCTTGGAGGATTTGTTCAGAGCTTGGAGGAATTGTTCAGAGCTTGGAGGACTTGTTCAGAGCTTGGAGGATTTGTTCAGAGCTTGGAGGACTTGTTCTCTTTTAGGAGCATTTGGTCTGTGATTGGAGAAATTGTTCCCTGCCTGGAGATCTTGCACTATATGTCGAGGACATGTTGGGAGCGTGGAGGACATGTTGGAAGAATGGAGGACATGTTGGAAGAATGGAGGACATGTTGGAAGAATGGAGGACATGTTGGAAGAATGGAGGACATGTTGGAAGAATGGAGGACATGTTGGAAGAATGGAGGACATGTTGGAAGAATGGAGGACATGTTGGAAGAATGGAGGACATGTTGGAAGAATGGAGGACATGTTGGAAGAATGGAGGACATGTTGGAAGAATGGAGGACATGTTGGAAGAATGGAGGACATGTTGGAAGAATGGAGGACATGTTGGAAGAATGGAGGACATGTTGGAAGAATGGAGGACATGTTGGAAGAATGGAGGACATGTTGGAAGAATGGAGGACATGTTGGAAGAATGGAGGACATGTTGGAAGAATGGAGGACATGCTGAGAGCCTGGAGGACACGTTGAGAGCCTGGAGGACATGTTCTCTTATCGGAGCATTTGGTATGTCACTGGGGGACTTGTTCTGTGCCTGGTGAACATGAACTATGATGATTGGAGGACTTGTTTTGAGATTGGAGGACTTGTTCTGAGATTGGAGGACTTGTTTTGAGATTGGAGGACTTGTTTTGAGATTGGAGGACTTGTTTTGAGTTTGGAGTTCTTGTTTTGAGTTTGGAGTTCTTGTTTTGAGATTGGAGTTCTTGTTTTGAGATTGGAGTTCTTGTTTTGAGATTGGAGTTCTTGTTTTGAGATTGGAGTTCTTGTTTTGAGATTGGAGTTCTTGTTTTGAGATTGGAGTTCTTGTTTTGAGATTGGAGTTCTTGTTCTGAGATTGGAGTTCTTGTTTTGAGATTGGAGGACCTGTTTTGAGATTGGAGGACTTGTTTTGAGATTGGAGGACTTGTTTTGAGATTGGAGGACTTGTTTTGAGATTGGAGGACTTGTTTTGAGATTGGAGGACTTGTTTTGAGATTGGAGGACTTGTTGTGAGTTTGGAGGACTTGTTGTGAGTTTGGAGGACTTGTTGTGAGATTGGAGGACTTGTTCTGAGTTTGATGTGGTTGTTCTGATATTTTAGGACTTTTACAGAGCTTGGAGGACTTGTTCAGAGCTCGGAGGACTTGTTCTCTTGTAGGAGCATTTGGTCTGTGATTGGAGAATTTGTTCTGTGCCTGGAGACCTTGCACTGTGATTGAAAAATTTTTTCTGGGCTTGGAGGAATTGTTCTGAGTTTGGGGGACTTGTTCAGAGCTTGGAGGACTCGTTCAGGGCTTGGAGGACTTGTTCTCTTTTAGGAGCATTTGGTCTGTGATTGGAGAATTTGTTCTCTGCCTGGAGAACTTGCACTATATTTGGAGGACATGTTGAGAGCCTGGAGGACATGTTGGGAGCCTGGAGGACATGTTGGAAGAATGGAGGACATGTTGAGAGCCTGGAGGACATGTTGAGAGCCTGGAGGACATGTTGAGAGCCTGGAGGACATGTTGAGAGCCTGGAGGACATGTTGAGAGCCTGGAGGACACGTTGAGAGCCTGGAGGACACGTTCTCTTATCGGAGCATTTGGTATGTCATTGGGGGACTTGTTCTGTGCCTGGTGAACATGAACTATGATGATTGGAGGACTTGTTTTGAGATTGGAGGACTTGTTCTGAGATTGGAGGACTTGTTTTGCGATTGGAGGACTTGTTGTGAGATTGGAGGACTTGTTCTGAGATTGGAGGACTTGTTTTGCGATTGGAGGACTTGTTGTGAGATTGGAGGACTTGTTTTGAGATTGGAGGACTTGTTTTGAGATTGGAGGACTTGTTTTGAGATTGGAGGACTTGTTTTGAGATTGGAGGACTTGTTTTGAGATTGGAGGACTTGTTTTGAGATTGGAGGACTTGTTTTGAGATTGGAGGACTTGTTTTGAGATTGGAGGACTTGTTTTGAGATTGGAGGACTTTTTCTGAGTTTGATGTGGTTGTTTTGATATTTTAGGACTTGTTCAGAGCTTGGAGGACTTGTTCAGAGCTTGGAGGACTTGTTCAGAGCTTGGAGGACTTGTTCAGAGCTTGGAGGACTTGTTCAGAGCTTGGAGGACTTGTTCAGAGCTTGGAGGACTTGTTCAGAGCTTGGAGGACTTGTTCAGAGCTTGGAGGACTTGTTCTCTTTTAGGAGCATTTGGTCTGTGATTGGAGAAATTGTTCCCTGCCTGGAGATCTTGCACTATATGTCGAGGACATGTTGGGAGCGTGGAGGACATGTTGGAAGAATGGAGGACATGTTGGAAGAATGGAGGACATGTTGGAAGAATGGAGGACATGTTGGAAGAATGGAGGACATGTTGGAAGAATGGAGGACATGTTGGAAGAATGGAGGACATGTTGGAAGAATGGAGGACATGTTGGAAGAATGGAGGACATGTTGGAAGAATGGAGGACATGTTGGAAGAATGGAGGACATGTTGGAAGAATGGAGGACATGTTGGAAGAATGGAGGACATGCTGAGAGCCTGGAGGACACGTTGAGAGCCTGGAGGACATGTTCTCTTATCGGAGCATTTGGTATGTCACTGGGGGACTTGTTCTGTGCCTGGTGAACATGAACTATGATGATTGGAGGACTTGTTTTGAGATTGGAGGACTTGTTCTGAGATTGGAGGACTTGTTTTGAGATTGGAGGACTTGTTTTGAGATTGGAGGACTTGTTTTGAGTTTGGAGTTCTTGTTTTGAGTTTGGAGTTCTTGTTTTGAGTTTGGAGTTCTTGTTTTGAGTTTGGAGTTCTTGTTTTGAGTTTGGAGTTCTTGTTTTGAGATTGGAGTTCTTGTTTTGAGATTGGAGTTCTTGTTTTGAGATTGGAGTTCTTGTTTTGAGATTGGAGTTCTTGTTTTGAGATTGGAGTTCTTGTTTTGAGATTGGAGTTCTTGTTTTGAGATTGGAGTTCTTGTTTTGAGATTGGAGTTCTTGTTTTGAGATTGGAGTTCTTGTTTTGAGATTGGAGTTCTTGTTTTGAGATTGGAGTTCTTGTTTTGAGATTGGAGTTCTTGTTTTGAGATTGGAGTTCTTGTTTTGAGATTGGAGTTCTTGTTTTGAGATTGGAGTTCTTGTTTTGAGATTGGAGTTCTTGTTTTGAGATTGGAGTTCTTGTTTTGAGATTGGAGTTCTTGTTTTGAGATTGGAGTTCTTGTTTTGAGATTGGAGTTCTTGTTTTGAGATTGGAGTTCTTGTTTTGAGATTGGAGTTCTTGTTTTGAGATTGGAGTTCTTGTTTTGAGATTGGAGTTCTTGTTTTGAGATTGGAGTTCTTGTTTTGAGATTGGAGTTCTTGTTTTGAGATTGGAGTTCTTGTTTTGAGATTGGAGTTCTTGTTTTGAGATTGGAGTTCTTGTTTTGAGATTGGAGTTCTTGTTTTGAGATTGGAGGACGTGTTCTGAGTTTGATGTGGTTTTTCTGATATTTTAGGACTTTTACAGAGCTTGGAGGAATTGTTCAGAGCTTGGAGAACTTGTTCTCTCTTAGGAGCATTTGGTCTGTGATTGGAGAATTTGTTCTGCGCCTGGAGAGCTTGCACTGTGATTGAAAAATTTTTCTCTGGGCTTGGAGGAATTGTTCTGAGTTCGGGGGACTTGTTCTGAGTCTGGGGGAATTGTTTTGAGTTAGGGGAATTGTTCAGAGCTTGGAGGACTTGTTCTCTTTTAGGAGCATTTGGTCTGTGATTGGAGAAATTGTTCTCTGCCTGGAGAACTTGCACTATATGTCGAGGACATGTTGGGAGCCTGGAGGACATGTTGGAAGAATGGAGGACATGTTGGAAGAATGGAGGACATGTTGGAAGAATGGAGGACATGTTGGAAGAATGGAGGACATGTTGAGAGTCTGGAGGACACGCTGAGAGCCTGGAGGACATGTTCTCTTATCGGAGCATTTGGTATGTCATTGGGGGACTTGTTCTGTGCTTGGTGAACATGAACTAGGATGATTGGAGGACTTGTTCTGAGATTGGAGGACTTGTTTTGAGATTGGAGGACTTGTTTTGAGATTGGAGGACTTGTTTTGGGTTTGGAGTTCTTGTTTTGGGTTTGGAGTTCTTGTTTTGGGTTTGGAGTTCTTGTTTTGGGTTTGGAGTTCTTGTTTTGAGATTGGAGTTCTTGTTTTGAGATTGGAGTTCTTGTTTTGAGATTGGAGTTCTTGTTTTGAGATTGGAGTTCTTGTTTTGAGATTGGAGTTCTTGTTTTGAGATTGGAGTTCTTGTTTTGAGATTGGAGTTCTTGTTTTGAGATTGGAGTTCTTGTTTTGAGATTGGAGTTCTTGTTTTGAGATTGGAGTTCTTGTTTTGAGATTGGAGTTCTTGTTTTGAGATTGGAGTTCTTGTTTTGAGATTGGAGTTCTTGTTTTGAGATTGGAGTTCTTGTTTTGAGATTGGAGTTCGTGTTTTGAGATTGGAGTTCGTGTTTTGAGATTGGAGTTCGTGTTTTGAGATTGGAGTTCGTGTTTTGAGATTGGAGTTCGTGTTCTGAGTTTGATGTGGTTGTTCTGATATTTTAGGACTTTTACAGAGCTTGGAGGAATTGTTCAGAGCTTGGAGAACTTGTTCTCTCTTAGGAGCATTTGGTCTGTGATTGGAGAATTTGTTCTGCGCCTGGAGAGCTTGCACTGTGATTGAAAAATATTTTTCTGGGCTTGGAGGAATTGTTCTGAGTTCGGGGGACTTGTTCTGAGTCTGGGGGAATTGTTTTGAGTTAGGGGAATTGTTCAGAGCTTGGAGGACTTGTTCTCTTTTAGGAGCATTTGGTCTGTGATTGGAGAAATTGTTCTCTGCCTGGAGAACTTGCACTATATGTCGAGGACATGTTGGGAGCCTGGAGGACATGTTGGAAGAATGGAGGACATGTTGGAAGAATGGAGGACATGTTGGAAGAATGGAGGACATGTTGGAAGAATGGAGGACAGGTTGGAAGAATGGAGGACATGTTGGAAGAATGGAGGACATGTTGAGAGTCTGGAGGACACGTTGAGAGCCTGGAGGACATGTTCTCTTATCGGAGCATTTGGTATGTCATTGGGGGACTTGTTCTGTGCGTGGTGAACATGAACTAGGATGATTGGAGGACTTGTTTTGAGATTGGAGGACTTGTTCTGAGATTGGAGGACTTGTTTTGAGATTGGAGTTCTTGTTTTGAGATTGGAGTTCTTGTTTTGAGATTGGAGTTCTTGTTTTGAGATTGGAGTTCTTGTTTTGAGATTGGAGTTCTTGTTTTGAGATTGGAGTTCTTGTTTTGAGATTGGAGTTCTTGTTTTGAGATTGGAGTTCTTGTTTTGAGATTGGAGTTCTTGTTTTGAGATTGGAGTTCTTGTTTTGAGATTGGAGTTCTTGTTTTGAGATTGGAGTTCTTGTTTTGAGATTGGAGTTCTTGTTTTGAGATTGGAGTTCTTGTTTTGAGATTGGAGTTCTTGTTTTGAGATTGGAGTTCTTGTTTTGAGATTGGAGTTCTTGTTTTGAGATTGGAGGAGTTGTTTTGAGATTGGAGGACTTGTTCTGAGTTTGATGTGGTTGTTCTGATATTTTAGGACTTTTACAGAGCTTGGAGGAATTGTTCAGAGCTTGGAGAACTTGTTCTCTCTTAGGAGCATTTGGTCTGTGATTGGAGAATTTGTTCTGCGCCTGGAGAGCTTGCACTGTGATTGAAAATTTTTTTTCTGGGCTTGGAGGAATTGTTCTGAGTTCGGGGGACTTGTTCTGAGTCTGGGGGAATTGTTTTGAGTTAGGGGAATTGTTTAGAGCTTGGAGGACTTGTTCAGAGCTTGGAGGACTTGTTCAGAGCTTGGAGGACTTGTTCAGAGCTTGGAGGACTTGTTCTCTTTTAGGAGCATTTGGTCTGTGATTGCAGAATTTGTTCTGTGCCTGGAGACCTTGCACTGTGATTGAAAAATTTTTTCTGGGTTGGAGGAATTGTTCTGAGTTTGGGGGACTTGTTCTGAATCTGGGGGACTTGTTTTGAGTTAGGGGAATTTTTAAGAGCTTGGAGGACTTGTTCAGGGCTTGTAGGACTTGTTCTCTTTTAGGAGCATTTGGTTTGTGATTGGAGAATTTGTTCTCTGCCTGGAGAACTTTCACTATATTTGGAGGACATGTTGGGAGCCTGGAGGACATGGTGGGAGCCTGGAGGACATGTTGAGAGCCTGGAGGACATGTTGGGAGCCTGGAGGACATGTTGGGAGCCTGGAGGACATGTTGGGAGCCTGGAGGACATGTTGGGAGCCTGGAGGACATGTTGGGAGCCTGGAGGACATGTTCTCTTATCGGAGCTTTTGGCATGTCATTGGGGGACTTGTTCTGTGCCTGGTGAACATGAACTATGATGATTGGAGGACTTGTTTTGCGATTGGAGGACTTGTTTTGAGATTGGAGGACTTGTTTTGAGATTGGAGGACTTGTTTTGAGATTGGAGGACTTGTTGTGAGATTGGAGGACTTGTTTTGAGATTGGAGGACTTGTTCTGAGTTTGATGTGGTTATTCTGATATTTTAGGACTTGTTCAGAGCTTGGAGGACTTGTTCAGAGCTTGGAGGACTTGTTCAGAGCTTGGAGGACTTGTTCAGAGCTTGGAGGACTTGTTCAGAGCTTGGAGGGCTTGTTCTCTTTTAGGAGCATTTGGTCTGTGATTGGAGAATTTGTTCTGTGAAGGGAGAGCTTGCACTGTGATTGAAAAATTTTTTCTGGGCTTGGAGGAATTGTTCTGAATCTGGGGGACTTGTTTTGAGTTAGGGGAATTGTTCAGAGCTTGGAGGACTTGTTCAGGGCTTAGAGGACTTGTTCTCTTTTAGGAGCATTTGGTCTGTGATTGGAGAAATTGTTCTCTGCCTGGAGAACTTGCACTATATGTCGAGGACATGTTGGGAGCCTGGAGGACATGTTGGGAGCCTGGAGGACATGTTGGAAGAATGGAGGACATGTTGGAAGAATGGAGGACATGTTGGAAGAATGGAGGACATGTTGGAAGAATGGAGGACATGTTGGAAGAATGGAGGACATGTTGGAAGAATGGAGGACATGTTGGAAGAATGGAGGACATGTTGGAAGAATGGAGGACATGTTCTCTTATCGGAGCATTTGGTATGTCATTGGGGGACTTGTTCTGTGCCTGGTGAACATGAACTAGGATGATTGGAGGACTTGTTTTGAGATTGGAGGACTTGTTCTGAGATTGGAGGACTTGTTCTGAGATTGGAGGACTTGTTTTGGGTTTGGAGTTCTTGTTTTGAGATTGGAGTTCTTGTTTTGAGATTGGAGTTCTTGTTTTGAGATTGGAGTTCTTGTTTTGAGATTGGAGTTCTTGTTTTGAGATTGGAGTTCTTGTTTTGAGATTGGAGTTCTTGTTTTGAGATTGGAGTTCTTGTTTTGAGATTGGAGTTCTTGTTTTGAGATTGGAGTTCTTGTTTTGAGATTGGAGTTCTTGTTTTGAGATTGGAGTTCTTGTTTTGAGATTGGAGTTCTTGTTTTGAGATTGGAGTTCTTGTTTTGAGATTGGAGTTCTTGTTTTGAGATTGGAGTTCTTGTTTTGAGATTGGAGTTCTTGTTTTGAGATTGGAGTTCTTGTTTTGAGATTGGAGTTCTTGTTTTGAGATTGGAGTTCTTGTTTTGAGATTGGAGTTCTTGTTTTGAGATTGGAGTTCTTGTTTTGAGATTGGAGTTCTTGTTTTGAGATTGGAGTTCTTGTTTTGAGATTGGAGTTCTTGTTTTGAGATTGGAGTTCTTGTTTTGAGATTGGAGTTCTTGTTTTGAGATTGGAGTTCTTGTTTTGAGATTGGAGTTCTTGTTTTGAGATTGGAGTTCTTGTTTTGAGATTGGAGTTCTTGTTTTGAGATTGGAGTTCTTGTTTTGAGATTGGAGTTCTTGTTTTGAGATTGGAGTTCTTGTTTTGAGATTGGAGGACGTGTTCTGAGATTGGAGTTCTTGTTTTGAGATTGGAGGACGTGTTCTGAGTTTGATGTGGTTGTTCTGATATTTTAGGACTTTTACAGAGCTTGGAGGAATTGTTCAGAGCTTGGAGAACTTGTTCTCTCTTAGGTGCATTTGGTCTGTGATTGGTGAATTTGTTCTGCGCCTGGAGAGCTTGCACTGTGATTGAAAATTTTTTTTCTGGGCTTGGAGGAATTGTTCTGAGTTCGGGGGACTTGTTCTGAGTCTGGGGGAATTGTTTAGAGTTAGGGGAATTGTTTAGAGCTTGGAGGACTTGTTCAGAGCTTGGAGGACTTGTTCAGAGCTTGGAGGACTTGTTCAGAGCTTGGAGGACTTGTTCTCTTTTAGGAGCATTTGGTCTGTGATTGGAGAAATTATTCTCTGCCTGGAGAACTTGCACTATATGTCGAGGACATGTTGGGAGCCTGGAGGACATGTTGGAAGAATGGAGGACATGTTGGAAGAATGGAGGACATGTTGGAAGAATGGAGGACATGTTGGAAGAATGGAGGACATGTTGGAAGAATGGAGGACATGTTGGAAGAATGGAGGACATGTTGAGAGTCTGGAGGACACTTTGAGAGCCTGGAGGACATGTTCTCTTATCGGAGCACTTGGTATGTCATTGGGGGACTTGTTCTGTGCCTGGTGAACATGAACTAGGATGATTGGAGGACTTGTTCTGAGATTGGAGGACTTGTTCTGAGATTGGAGGACTTGTTTTGAGATTGGAGGACTTGTTTTGGGTTTGGAGTTCTTGTTTTGAGTTTGGAGTTCTTGTTTTGAGTTTGGAGTTCTTGTTTTGAGTTTGGAGTTCTTGTTTTGAGTTTGGAGTTCTTGTTTTGAGTTTGGAGTTCTTGTTTTGAGATTGGAGTTCTTGTTTTGAGATTGGAGTTCTTGTTTTGAGATTGGAGTTCTTGTTTTGAGATTGGAGTTCTTGTTTTGAGATTGGAGTTCTTGTTTTGAGATTGGAGTTCTTGTTTTGAGATTGGAGTTCTTGTTTTGAGATTGGAGTTCTTGTTTTGAGATTGGAGTTCTTGTTTTGAGATTGGAGTTCTTGTTTTGAGATTGGAGTTCTTGTTTTGAGATTGGAGTTCTTGTTTTGAGATTGGAGTTCTTGTTTTGAGATTGGAGTTCTTGTTTTGAGATTGGAGTTCTTGTTTTGAGATTGGAGTTCTTGTTTTGAGATTGGAGGACTTGTTTTGAGATTGGAGGACTTGTTTTGAGATTGGAGGACTTGTTCTGAGTTTGATGTGGTTGTTCTGATATTTTAGGACTTTTACAGAGCTTGGAGGAATTGTTCAGAGCTTGGAGAACTTGTTCTCTCTTAGGAGCATTTGGTCTGTGATTGGAGAATTTGTTCTGCGCCTGGAGAGCTTGCACTGTGATTGAAAAATTTTTTTCTGGGCTTGGAGGAATTGTTCTGAGTTCGGGGGACTTGTTCTGAGTCTGGGGGAATTGTTTTGAGTTAGGGGAATTGTTTAGAGCTTGGAGGACTTGTTCAGAGCTTGGAGGACTTGTTCAGAGCTTGGAGGACTTGCTCAGAGCTTGGAGGACTTGCTCAGAGCTTGGAGGACTTGTTCTCTTTTAGGAGCATTTGGTCTGTGATTGGAGAATTTGTTCTGTGCCTGGAGAGCTTGCACTGTGATTGAAAAATTTTTTCTGGGTTGGAGGAATTGTTCTGAGTTTGGGGGACTTGTTCTGAATCTGGGGGACTTGTTTTGAGTTAGGGGAATTTTTAAGAGCTTGGAGGACTTGTTCAGGGCTTGGAGGACTTGTTCTCTTTTAGGAGCATTTGGTTTGTGATTGGAGAATTTGTTCTCTGCCTGGAGAACTTTCACTATATTTGGAGGACATGTTGAGAGCCTGGAGGACATGTTGGGAGCCTGGAGGACATGTTGGGAGCCTGGAGGACATGTTGGGAGCCTGGAGGACATGTTGGGAGCCTGGAGGACATGTTGGGAGCCTGGAGGACATGTTGGGAGCCTGGAGGACATGTTGGGAGCCTGGAGGACATGTTGGGAGCCTGGAGGACATGTTGGGAGCCTGGAGGACATGTTGGGAGCCTGGAGGACATGTTCTCTTATCGGAGCATTTGGTATGTCATTGGGGGACTTGTTCTGTGCCTGGTGAACCTGAACTATGATGATTGGAGGACTTGTTTTGCGATTGGAGGACTTGTTTTGAGATTGGAGGACTTGTTTTGAGATTGGAGGACTTGTTGTGAGATTGGAGGACTTGTTTTGAGATTGGAGGACTTGTTTTGAGATTGGAGGACTTGTTGTGAGATTGAAGGACTTGTTTTGAGATTGGAGGACTTGTTCTGAGTTTGATGTGGTTATTCTGATATTTTAGGACTTGTTCAGAGCTTGGAGGACTTGTTCAGAGCTTGGAGGACTTGTTCAGAGCTTGGAGGACTTGTTCAGAGCTTGGAGGACTTGTTCAGAGCTTGGAGGACTTGTTCAGAGCTTGGAGGGCTTGTTCTCTTTTAGGAGCATTTGGTCTGTGATTGGAGAATTTGTTCTGTGAAGGGAGAGCTTGCACTGTGATTGAAAAATTTTTTCTGGGCTTGGAGGAATTGTTCTGAATCTGGGGGACTTGTTTTGAGTTAGGGGAAGTGTTCAGAGCTTGGAGGACTTGTTCAGGGCTTGGAGGACTTGTTCTCTTTTAGGAGCATTTGGTCTGTGATTGGAGAAATTGTTCTCTGCCTGGAGAACTTGCACTATATGTCGAGGACATGTTGGAAGAATGGAGGACATGTTGGAAGAATGGAGGACATGTTGGAAGAATGGAGGACATGTTGGAAGAATGGAGGACATGTTGGAAGAATGGAGGACATGTTGGAAGAATGGAGGACATGTTGGAAGAATGGAGGACATGTTGGAAGAATGGAGGACATGTTGGAAGAATGGAGGACATGTTGGAAGAATGGAGGACATGTTGAGAGTCTGGAGGACACTTTGAGAGCCTGGAGGACATGTTCTGTTATCGGAGCATTTGGTATGTCATTGGGGGACTTGTTCTGTGCCTGGTGAACATGAACTATGATGACTGGAGGACTTGTTTTGAGATTGGAGGACTTGTTGTGAGATTGGAGGACTTGTTGTGAGATTGGAGGACTTGTTTTGAGATTGAAGGACTTGTTTTGAGATTGGAGGACTTGTTGTGAGATTGAAGGACTTGTTTTGAGATTGGAGGACTTGTTCTGAGTTTGATGTGGTTGTTCTGATATTTTAGGACTTGTTCAGAGCTTGGAGGACTTGTTCAGAGCTTGGAGGACTTGTTCAGAGCTTGGAGGACATGTTCAGAGCTTGGAGGACTTGTTCAGAGCTTGGAGGGCTTGTTCTCTTTTAGGAGCATTTGGTCTGTGATTGGAGAATTTGTTCTGTGCCTGGAGAGCTTGCACTGTGATTGAAAAATTTTTTCTGGGCTTGGAGGAATTGTTCTGAATCTGGGGGACTTGTTTTGAGTTAGGGGAATTGTTCAGAGCTTGGAGGACTTGTTCAGAGCTTGGAGGACTTGTTCAGAGCTTGGAGGACTTGTTCAGAGCTTGGTGGACTTGTTCTCTTTTAGGAGCATTTGGTCTGTGATTGGAGAAATTGTTCTCTGCCTGGAGAACTTGCACTATATGTCGAGGACATGTTGGGAGCCTGGAGGACATGTTGGAAGAATGGAGGACATGTTGGAAGAATGGAGGACATGTTGGAAGAATGGAGGACATGTTGGAAGAATGGAGGACATGTTGGAAGAATGGAGGACATGTTGGAAGAATGGAGGACATGTTGGAAGAATGGAGGACATGTTGGAAGAATGGAGGACATGTTGGAAGAATGGAGGACATGTTGGAAGAATGGAGGACATGTTGGAAGAATGGAGGACATGTTGGAAGAATGGAGGACATGTTGGAAGAATGGAGGACATGTTGAGAGTCTGGAGGACACTTTGAGAGCCTGGAGGACATGTTCTCTTATCGGAGCATTTGGTATGTCATTGGGGGACTTGTTCTGTGCCTGGTGAACATGAACTAGGATGATTGGAGGACTTGTTTTGAGATTGGAGGACTTGTTCTGAGATTGGAGGACTTGTTTTGAGATTGGAGGACTTGTTTTGGGTTTGGAGTTCTTGTTTTGAGATTGGAGTTCTTGTTTTGAGATTGGAGTTCTTGTTTTGAGATTGGAGTTCTTGTTTTGAGATTGGAGTTCTTGTTTTGAGATTGGAGTTCTTGTTTTGAGATTGGAGTTCTTGTTTTGAGATTGGAGTTCTTGTTTTGAGATTGGAGTTCTTGTTTTGAGATTGGAGTTCTTGTTTTGAGATTGGAGTTCTTGTTTTGAGATTGGAGTTCTTGTTTTGAGATTGGAGTTCTTGTTTTGAGATTGGAGTTCTTGTTTTGAGATTGGAGTTCTTGTTTTGAGATTGGAGTTCTTGTTTTGAGATTGGAGTTCTTGTTTTGAGATTGGAGTTCTTGTTTTGAGATTGGAGTTCTTGTTTTGAGATTGGAGTTCTTGTTTTGAGATTGGAGGACTTGTTCTGAGTTTGATGTGGTTGTTCTGATATTTTAGGACTTTTACAGAGCTTGGAGGAATTGTTCAGAGCTTGGAGAACTTGTTCTCTCTTAGGAGCATTTCGTCTGTGATTGGAGAATTTGTTCTGCGCCTGGAGAGCTTGCACTGTGATTGAAAAATTTTTTTCTGGGCTTGGAGGAATTGTTCTGAGTTCGGGGGACTTGTTCTGAGTCTGGGGGAATTGTTTTGAGTTAGGGGAATTGTTTAGAGCTTGGAGGACTTGTTAAGAGCTTGGAGGACTTGTTCAGAGCTTGGAGGACTTGTTCAGAGCTTGGAGGACTTGTTCAGAGCTTGGAGGACTTGTTCAGAGCTTGGAGGACTTGTTCAGAGCTTGGAGGACTTGTTCAGAGCTTGGAGGACTTGTTCAGAGCTTGGAGGACTTGTTCAGAGCTTGGAGGACTTGTTCTCTTTTAGGAGCATTTGGTCTGTGATTGGAGAATTTCTTCTGTGCCTGGAGAGCTTGCACTGTGATTGAAAAATTTTTTCTGGGTTGGAGGAATTGTTCTGAGTTTGGGGGACTTGTTCTGAATCTGGGGGACTTGTTTTGAGTTAGGGGAATTTTTAAGAGCTTGGAGGACTTGTTCAGGGCTTGTAGGACTTGTTCTCTTTTAGGAGCATTTGGTTTGTGATTGGAGAATTTGTTCTCTGCCTGGAGAACTTTCACTATATTTGGAGGACATGTTGAGAGCCTGGAGGACATGTTGAGAGCCTGGAGGACATGTTGGGAGCCTGGAGGACATGTTGGGAGCCTGGAGGACATGTTCTCTTATCGGAGCATTTGGTATGTCATTGGGGGACTTGTTCTGTGCCTGGTGAACATGAACTATGATGATTGGAGGACTTGTTTTGCAATTGGAGGACTTGTTTTGAGATTGGAGGACTTGTTGTGAGATTGGAGGACTTTTTTTGAGATTGAAGGACTTCTTTTGAGATTGAAGGACTTGTTTAGAGATTGGAGGACTTGTTGTGAGATTGAAGGACTTGTTTTGAGATTGGAGGACTTGTTCTGAGTTTGATGTGGTTATTCTGATATTTTAGGACTTGTTCAGAGCTTGGAGGACTTGTTCTCTTTTAGGAGCATTTGGTCTGTGATTGGAGAATTTGTTCTGTGAAGGGAGAGCTTGCACTGTGATTGAAAAATTTTTTCTGGGCTTGGAGGAATTGTTCTGAATCTGGGGGACTTGTTTTGAGTTAGGGGAATTGTTCAGAGCTTGGAGGACTTGTTCAGGGCTTGGAGGACTTGTTCTCTTTTAGGAGCATTTGGTCTGTGATTGGAGAAATTGTTCTCTGCCTGGAGAACTTGCACTATATGTCGAGGACATGTTGGGAGCCTGGAGGACATGTTGGAAGAATGGAGGACATGTTGGAAGAATGGAGGACATGTTGGAAGAATGGAGGACATGTTGGAAGAATGGAGGACATGTTGGAAGAATGGAGGACATGTTGGAAGAATGGAGGACATGTTGAGAGTCTGGAGGACACTTTGAGAGCCTGGAGGACATGTTCTCTTATCGGAGCATTTGGTATGTCATTGGGGGACTTGTTCTGTGCCTGGTGAACATGAACTATGATGATTGGAGGACTTGTTTTGAGATTGGAGGACTTGTTCTGAGATTGGAGGACTTGTTCTGAGATTGGAGGACTTGTTTTGAGATTGGAGGACTTGTTTTGGGTTTGGAGTTCTTGTTTTGAGTTTGGAGTTCTTGTTTTGAGTTTGGAGTTCTTGTTTTGAGATTGGAGTTCTTGTTTTGAGATTGGAGTTCTTGTTTTGAGATTGGAGTTCTTGTTTTGAGATTGGAGTTCTTGTTTTGAGATTGGAGTTCTTGTTTTGAGATTGGAGTTCTTGTTTTGAGATTGGAGTTCTTGTTTTGAGATTGGAGTTCTTGTTTTGAGATTGGAGTTCTTGTTTTGAGATTGGAGTTCTTGTTTTGAGATTGGAGGACTTGTTCTGAGTTTGATGTGGTTGTTCTGATATTTTAGGACTTTTACAGAGCTTGGAGGAATTGTTCAGAGCTTGGAGGACTTGTTCTCTTTTAGGAGCATTTGGTCTGTGATTGGAGAATTTGTTCTGCGCCTGGAGAGCTTGCACTGTGATTGAAAAATTTTTTTCTGGGCTTGGAGGAATTGTTCTGAGTTCGGGGGACTTGTTCTGAGTCTGGGGGAATTGTTTTGAGTTAGGGGAATTGTTTAGAGCTTGGAGGACTTGTTCAGAGCTTGGAGGACTTGTTCAGAGCTTGGAGGACTTGTTCAGAGCTTGGAGGACTTGTTCAGAGCTTGGAGGACTTGTTCAGAGCTTGGAGGACTTGTTCAGAGCTTGGAGGACTTGTTCAGAGCTTGGAGGACTTGTTCTCTTTTAGGAGCATTTGGTCTGTGATTGGAGAAATTGTTCTCTGCCTGGAGAACTTGCACTATATGTCGAGGACATGTTGGGAGCCTGGAGGACATGTTGGGAGCCTGGAGGACATGTTGGAAGAATGGAGGACATGTTGGAAGAATGGAGGACATGTTGAGAGTCTGGAGGACACTTTGAGAGCCTGGAGGACATGTTCTCTTATCGGAGCACTTGGTATGTCATTGGGGGACTTGTTCTGTGCCTGGTGAACATGAACTATGATGATTGGAGGACTTGTTTTGAGATTGGAGGACTTCTTCTGAGATTGGAGGACTTGTTTTGAGATTGGAGGACTTGTTTTGGGTTTGGAGTTCTTGTTTTGAGATTGGAGTTCTTGTTTTGAGATTGGAGTTCTTGTTTTGAGATTGGAGTTCTTGTTTTGAGATTGGAGTTCTTGTTTTGAGATTGGAGTTCTTGTTTTGAGATTGGAGTTCTTGTTTTGAGATTGGAGTTCTTGTTTTGAGATTGGAGTTCTTGTTTTGAGATTGGAGTTCTTGTTTTGAGATTGGAGTTCTTGTTTTGAGATTGGAGTTCTTGTTTTGAGATTGGAGTTCTTGTTTTGAGATTGGAGTTCTTGTTTTGAGATTGGAGTTCTTGTTTTGAGATTGGAGTTCTTGTTTTGAGATTGGAGTTCTTGTTTTGAGATTGGAGTTCTTGTTTTGAGATTGGAGTTCTTGTTTTGAGATTGGAGTTCTTGTTTTGAGATTGGAGGACTTGTTCTGAGTTTGATGTGGTTGTTCTGATATTTTAGGACTTTTACAGAGCTTGGAGGAATTGTTCAGAGCTTGGAGAACTTGTTCTCTCTTAGGAGCATTTGGTCTGTGATTGGAGAATTTGTTCTGCGCCTGGAGAGCTTGCACTGTGATTGAAAAATTTTTTTCTGGGCTTGGAGGAATTGTTCTGAGTTCTGGGGACTTGTTCTGAGTCTGGGGGAATTGTTTTGAGTTAGGGGAATTGTTTAGAGCTTGGAGGACTTGTTCAGAGCTTGGAGGACTTGTTCAGAGCTTGGAGGACTTGTTCAGAGCTTGGAGGACTTGTTCAGAGCTTGGAGGACTTGTTCAGAGCTTGGAGGACTTGTTCTCTTTTAGGAGCATTTGGTCTGTGATTGGAGAATTTGTTCTGTGCCTGGAGACCTTGCACTGTGATTGAAAAATTTTTTCTGGGTTGGAGGAATTGTTCTGAGTTTGGGGGACTTGTTCTGAATCTGGGGGACTTGTTTTGAGTTAGGGGAATTTTTCAGAGCTCGGAGGACTTGCTCAGGGCTTGGAGGACTTGTTCAGGGCTTGGAGGACTTGTTCTCTTTTAGGAGCATTTGGTCTGTGATTGGAGAATTGGTTCTCTGCCTGGAGAACTTTCACTATATTTGGAGGACATGTTGAGAGCCTGGAGGACATGTTGAGGGCCTGGAGGACATGTTGAGAGCCTGGAGGACATGTTGAGAGCCTGGAGGACATGTTGAGAGCCTGGAGGACATGTTCTCTTATCGGAGCATTTGGTATGTCATTGGGGGACTTGTTCTGTGCCTGGTGAACATGAACTCTGATGATTGGAGGACTTGTTTTGAGATTGGAGGACTTGTTTTGAGATTGGAGGACTTGTTTTGAGATTGGAGGACTTGTTTTGAGATTGGAGGACTTGTTCTGAGTTTGATGTGGTTGTTTTGATATTTTAGGAATTTTTCTGAGCTTGGAGGACTTGTTCAGGGCTTGGAGGACTTGTTCTCTTTTAGGAGCATTTGGTCTGTGATTGGAGAATTTCTTCTGTGCCTGGAGAGCTTGCACTGTGAATGAAAAATTTTTTCTGGGCTTGGAGGAATTGTTCTGAGTTTGGGGGACTTGTTCTGAATCTGGGGGACTTGTTTTGAGTTAGGGGAATTGTTCAGAGCTCGGAGGACTTGTTCAGGGCGTGGAGGACTTGTTCTCTTTTAGGAGCATTTGGTCTGTGATTGGAGAATTTGTTCTCTGCCTGGAGAACTTTCACTATATTTGGAGGACATGTTGAGAGCCTGGAGGACATGTTGAGAGCCTGGAGGACATGTTGGGAGCCTGGAGGACATGTTGGGAGCCTGGAGGACATGTTGGGAGCCTGGAGGACATGTTGGAAGAATGGAGGACATGTTGAGAGCCTGGAGGACATGTTGAGAGCCTGGAGGACATGTTGAGAGCCTGGAGGACACGTTGAGAGCCTGGAGGACATGTTCTGTTATCGGAGCATTTGGTATGTCATTGGGGGACTTGTTCTGTGCCTGGTGAACATGAACTATGATGATTGGAGGACTTGTTCTGAGATTGGACGACTTGTTCTGAGATTGGAGGACTTGTTTTGAGTTTGGAGTTCTTGTTTTCAGATTGGAGGACTTGTTTTCAGATTGGAGGACCTGTTTTGAGATTGGAGGACCTGTTTTGAGATTGGAGGACTTGTTTTGAGATTGGAGGACTTGTTTTGAGATTGGAGGACTTGTTTTGAGATTGGAGGACTTGTTTTGAGATTGGAGGACTTGTTTTGAGCTTGGAGGACTTGTTCAGAGCTTGGAGGACTTGTTCAGAGCTTGGAGGACTTGTTCTCTTTTAGGAGCATTTGGTCTGTGATTGGAGAATTTGTTCTGTGCCTGGAGACCTTGCAGTGTGATTGAAAAATTTTTTCTGGGCTTGGAGGAATTGTTCTGAGTTCGGGGGACTTGTTCTGAATCTGGGGGAATTGTTTTGAGTTAGGGGAATTGTTCAGAGCTTGGAGGACTTGTTCAGAGCTTGGAGGAATTGTTCAGAGCTTGGAGGAATTGTTCAGAGCTTGGAGGACTTGTTCAGAGCTTGGAGGACTTGTTCAGAGCTTGGAGGACTTGTTCAGAGCTTGGAGGACTTGTTCAGAGCTTGGAGGACTTGTTCAGAGCTTGGAGGACTTGTTCAGAGCTTGGAGGACTTGTTCTCTTTTAGGAGCATTTGGTCTGCGATTGGAGAATTTGTTCTGTGCCTGGAGAGCTTGCACTGTGATTGAAAAATTTTTTCTGGGTTGGAGGAATTGTTCTGAGTTTGGGGGACTTGTTCTGAATCTGGGGGACTTGTTTTGAGTTAGGGGAATTTTTAAGAGCTTGGAGGACTTGTTCAGGGCTTGGAGGACTTGTTCTCTTTTAGGAGCATTTGGTTTGTGATTGGAGAATTTGTTCTCTGCCTGGAGAACTTTCACTATATTTGGAGGACATGTTGAGAGCCTGGAGGACATGTTGAGAGCCTGGAGGACATGTTGGGAGCCTGGAGGACATGTTGGGAGCCTGGAGGACTTGTTCTCTTATCGGAGCATTTGGTATGTCATTGGGGGACTTGTTCTGTGCCTGGTGAACATGAACTATGATGATTGGAGGACTTGTTTTGCGATTGGAGGACTTGTTTTGAGATTGGAGGACTTGTTTTGAGATTGGAGGACTTGTTGTGAGATTGGAGGACTTGTTTTGAGATTGAAGGACTTGTTTTGAGATTGGAGGACTTGTTGTGAGATTGAAGGACTTGTTTTGAGATTGGAGGACTTGTTCTGAGTTTGATGTGGTTGTTCTGATATTTTAGGACTTGTTCAGAGCTTGGAGGACTTGTTCAGAGCTTGGAGGACTTGTTCAGAGCTTGGAGGACTTGTTCAGAGCTTGGAGGACTTGTTCAGAGCTTGGAGGGCTTGTTCTCTTTTAGGAGCATTTGGTCTGTGATTGGAGAATTTGTTCTGTGCCTGGAGATCTTGCACTGTGATTGAAAAATTTTTTCTGGGCTTGGAGGAATTGTTCTGAATCTGGGGGACTTGTTTTGAGTTAGGGGAATTGTTCAGAGCTCAGAGGACTTGTTCAGGGCTTGGAGGACTTGTTCTCTTTTAGGAGCATTTGGTCTGTGATTAGAGAAATTGTTCTCTGCCTGGAGAACTTGCACTATATGTCGAGGACATGTTGGGAGCCTGGAGGACATGTTGGAAGAATGGAGGACATGTTGGAAGAATGGAGGACATGTTGGAAGAATGGAGGACATGTTGGAAGAATGGAGGACATGTTGGAAGAATGGAGGACATGTTGGAAGAATGGAGGACATGTTGAGAGCCTGGAGGACACTTTGAGAGCCTGGAGGACATGTTCTGTTATCGGAGCATTTGGTATGTCATTGGGGGACTTGTTCTGTGCCTGGTGAACATGAACTATGATGATTGGAGGACTTGTTTTGAGATTGGAGGACTTGTTTTGAGATTGGAGGACTTGTTTTGAGATTGGAGGACTTGTTTTGAGATTGGAGGACTTGTTCTGAGTTTGATGTGGTTGTTTTGATAATTTAGGAATTGTTCTGAGCTTGGAGGACTTGTTCAGGGCTTGGAGGACTTGTTCTCTTTTAGGAGCATTTGGTCTGTGATTGGAGAATTTCTTCTGTGCCTGGAGAGCTTGCACTGTGATTGAAAAATTTTTTCTGGGCTTGGAGGGATTGTTCTGAGTTTTGGGGACTTGTTCTGAATCTGGGGGACTTGTTTTGAGTTAGGGGAATTGTTCAGAGCTTGGAGGACTTGTTCAGGGCTTGCAGGACTTGTTCTCTTTTAGGAGCATTTGGTCTGTGATTGGAGAATTTGTTCTCTGCCTGGAGAACTTTCACCATATTTGGAGGACATGTTGAGAGCCTGGAGGACATGTTGAGAGCCTGGAGGACATGTTGGGAGCCTGGAGGACATGTTGGGAGCCTGGAGGACATGTTGGGAGCCTGGAGGACATGTTGAGAGCCTGGAGGACATGTTCTCTTATCGGAGCATTTGGTATGTCATTGGGGGACTTGTTCTGTGCCTGGTGAACATGAACTATGATGATTGGAGGACTTGTTTTGCGATTGGAGGATTTGTTTTGAGATTGGAGGACTTGTTGTGAGATTGGAGGACTTGTTTTGAGATTGAAGGACTTGTTTTGAGATTGGAGGACTTGTTGTGAGATTGAAGGACTTGTTTTGAGATTGGAGGACTTGTTCTGAGTTTGATGTGGCTGTTCTGATATTTTAGGACTTGTTCAGAGCTTGGAGGACTTGTTCAGAGCTTGGAGGACTTGTTCAGAGCTCGGAGGACTTGTTCAGAGCTTGGAGGGCTTGTTCTCTTTTAAGAGCATTTGGTCTGTGATTGGAGAATTTGTTCTGTGCCTGGAGAGCTTGCACTGTGAGTGAAAAATTTTTTCTGGGCTTGGAGGAATTGTTCTGAATCTGGGGGCCTTGTTTTGAGTTAGGGGAATTGTTCAGAGCTTGGAGGACTTGTTCAGGGCTTGGAGGACTTGTTCTCTTTTAGGAGCATTTGGTCTGTGATTGGAGAAATTGTTCTCTGCCTGGAGGACTTGCACTATATGTCGAGGACATGTTGGGAGCCTGGAGGACATGTTGGAAGAATGGAGGACATGTTGGAAGAATGGAGGACATGTTGGAAGAATGGAGGACATGTTGGAAGAATGGAGGACATGTTGGAAGAATGGAGGACATGTTGGAAGAATGGAGGACATGTTGGAAGAATGGAGGACATGTTGAGAGCCTGGAGGACACTTTGAGAGCCTGGAGGACATGTTCACTTATAGGAGCATTTGGTATGTCATTGGGGGACTTGTTCTGTGCCTGGTGAACATGAACTATGATGATTGGAGGACTTGTTTTGAGATTGGAGGACTTGTTTTGAGATTGGAGGACTTGTTCTGAGTTTGATGTGGTTGTTTTGATATTTTAGGAATTTTTCTGAGCTTGGAGGACTTGTTCAGGGCTTGGAGGACTTGTTCTCTTTTAGGAGCATTTGGTCTGTGATTGGAGAATTTGTTCTCTGCCTGGAGAACTTTCACTATATTTGGAGGACATGCTGAGAGCCTGGAGGACATGTTGGGAGCCTGGAGGACATGTTGGGAGCCTGGAGGACATGTTGGGAGCCTGGAGGACATGTTGGGAGCCTGGAGGACATGTTGGGAGGCTGGAGGACATGTTGGAAGAATGGAGGACATGTTGGAAGAATGGAGGACATGTTGAGAGCCTGGAGGACATGTTGAGAGCCTGGAGGACACGTTGAGAGCCTGGAGGACATGTTCTCTTATCGGAGCATTTGGTATGTCATTGGGGGACTTGTTCTGTGCCTGGTGAACATGAACTATGATGATTGGAGGACTTGTTTTGAGATTGGAGGACTTGTTCTGAGATTGGAGGACTTGTTTTGCGATTGGAGGACTTGTTGTGAGATTGGAGGACTTGTTGTGAGATTGGAGGACTTGTTGTGAGATTGGAGGACTTGTTGTGAGATTGGAGGACTTGTTGTGAGATTGGAGGACTTGTTGTGAGATTGGAGGACTTGTTTTGAGATTGGAGGACTTGTTTTGAGATTGGAGGACTTGTTTTGAGATTGGAGGACTTGTTCTGAGTTTGATGTGGTTGTTTTGATATTTTAGGAATTGTTCTGAGCTTGGAGGACTTGTTCAGGGCTTGGAGGACTTGTTCTCTTTTAGGAGCATTTGGTCTGTGATTGGAGAATTTCTTCTGTGCCTGGAGAGCTTGCACTGTGATTGAAAAATTTTTTCTGGGCTTGGAGGAATTGTTCTGAGTTTGGGGGACTTGTTCTGAATCTGGGGGACTTGTTTTGAGTTAGGGGAATTGTTCAGAGCTCGGAGGACTTGTTCAGGGCTTGGAGGACTTGTTCTCTTTTAGGAGCATTTGGTCTGTGATTGGAGAATTTGTTCTCTGCCTGGAGAACTTTCACTATATTTGGAGGACATGTTGAGAGCCTGGAGGACATGTTGAGAGCCTGGAGGACATGTTGAGAGCCTGGAGGACATGTTGAGAGCCTGGAGGACATGTTGAGAGCCTGGAGGACATGTTCTCTTATCGGAGTATTTGGTATGTCATTGGGGGACTTGTTCTGTGCCTGGTGAACATGAACTCTGATGATTGGAGGACTTGTTTTGAGATTGGAGGACTTGTTTTGAGATTGGAGGACTTGTTTTGAGATTGGAGGACTTGTTTTGAGATTGGAGGACTTGTTCTGAATTTGATGTGGTTGTTTTGATAATTTAGGAATTGTTCTGAGCTTGGAGGACTTGTTCAGGGCTTGGAGGACTTGTTCTCTTTTAGGAGCATTTGGTCTGTGATTGGAGAATTTCTTCTGTGCCTGGAGAGCTTGCACTGTGATTGAAAAATTTTTTCTGGGCTTGGAGGGATTGTTCTGAGTTTGGGGGACTTGTTCTGAATCTGGGGGACTTGTTTTGAGTTAGGGGAATTGTTCAGAGCTTGGAGGACTTGTTCAGGGCTTGGAGGACTTGTTCTCTTTTAGGAGCTTTTGGTCTGTGATTGGAGAATTTGTTCTCTGCCTGGAGAACTTTCAATATATTTGGAGGACATGTTGAGAGCCTGGAGGACATGTTGAGAGCCTGGAGGACATGTTCTCTTATCGGAGCATTTGGTATGTCATTGGGGGACTTGTTCTGTGCTTGGTGAACATGAACTATGATGAGATTGGAGGACTTGTTTTGCGATTGGAGGACTTGTTTTGAGATTGGAGGAATTGTTTTGCGATTGGAGGAATTGTTTTGCGATTGGAGGACTTGTTTTGCGATTGGAGGACTTGTTGTGAGATTGGAGGACTTGTTGTGAGATTGGAGGACTTGTTGTGAGATTGGAGGACTTGTTGTGAGATTGGAGGACTTGTTGTGAGATTGGAGGATTTCTTTTGAGATTGGAGGACATGTTCTGAGTTTCATGTCGTTGTTCTGATATTTTAGGACTTGTTCAGAGCTTGGAGGACTTGTTCTCTTTTAGGAGCATTTGGTCTGTGATTGGAGAATTTGTTCTCTGCCTGGAGAACTTGCATTATATATGGAGGACATGTTGAGAGAATGGAGGACATGTTGGGAGCCTGGAGGACATGTTGAGAGCCTGGAGGACATGTTGAGAGCCTGGAGGACATGTTGAGAGCCTGGAGGACATGTTGAGAGCCTGGAGGACATGTTCTCTTATCGGAGCATTTGGTATGTCATTGGGGGACTTGTTCTGTGCCTGGTGAACATGAACTATGATGATTGGAGGACTTGTTTTGAGATTGGAGTTCTTGTTTTGAGATTGGAGTTCTTGTTTTGAGATTGGAGTTCTTGTTTTGAGATTGGAGTTCTTGTTTTGAGATTGGAGTACTTGTTTTGAGATTGGAGTTCTTGTTTTGAGATTGGAGTTCTTGTTTTGAGATTGGAGTTCTTGTTTTGAGATTGGAGTTCTTGTTTTGAGATTGGAGTTCTTGTTTTGAGATTGGAGTTCTTGTTTTGAGATTGGAGTTCTTGTTTTGAGATTGGAGTTCTTGTTTTGAGATTGGAGTTCTTGTTTTGAGATTGGAGTTCTTGTTTTGAGATTGGAGTTCTTGTTTTGAGATTGGAGGACTTGTTTTGAGATTGATGTGGTTGTTCTGATATTTTAGGAATTTTACAGAGCTTGGAGGACTTGTTCAGAGCTTGGAGGACTTGTTTATCTCTTAGGAGCATTTGGTCTGTGATTGGAGAATTTGTTCTGTGCCTGGAGAGCTTGCACTGTGATTGAAAAATTTTTTTCTGGGCTTGAAGGAATTGTTCTGAGTTCTGGGGACTTGTTCTGAATCTGGGGGATTTGTTTTGAGTTAGGGGAATTGTTCAGAGCTTGGAGGAATTGTTCAGAGCTTGGAGGACTTCTTCAGAGCTTGGAGGACTTCTTCAGAGTTTGGAGGACTTCTTCAGAGCTTGGAGGACTACTTCAGAGCTTGGAGGACTTGTTCAGAGCTTGGAGGACTTGTTCAGAGCTTGGAGGACTTGTTCAGAGCTTGGAGGACTTGTTCAGAGCTTGGAGGACTTTTTCAGGGCTTGGAGGACTTGTTCTCTTTTAGGAGCATTTGGTCTGTGATTGGAGAAATTCTTCTGTGCCTGGAGAGCTTGCACTGTGATTGAAAAATTTTTTCTGGGCTTGGAGGAATTGTTCTGAGTTTGGGGGACTTGTTCTGAATCTGGGGGACTTGTTTTGAGTTAGGGGAATTGTTCAGAGCTCGGAGGATTTGTTCAGGGCTTGGAGGACTTGTTCAGAGCTTGGAGGACTTGTTCAGAGCTTGGAGGACTTGTTCAGAGCTTGGAGGACTTGTTCAGAGCTTGGAGGACTTGTTCAGAGCTTGGAGGACTTGTTCAGAGCTTGGAGGACTTGTTCAGAGCTTGGAGGACTTGTTCAGACCTTGGAGGACTTGTTCAGAGCTTGGAGGACTTGTTCAGAGCTTGGAGGACTTGTTCAGAGCTTGGAGGACTTGTTCAGAGCTTGGAGGACTTGTTCTCTTTTAGGAGCATTTGGTCTGTGATTGGAGAAATTGTTCTCTGCCTGGAGAACTTGCACTATATGTCGAGGACATGTTGGGAGCCTGGAGGACATGTTGGAAGAATGGAGGACATGTTGGAAGAATGGAGGACATGTTGGAAGAATGGAGGACATGTTGGAAGAATGGAGGACATGTTGGAAGAATGGAGGACATGTTGAGAGCCTGGAGGACACTTTGAGAGCCTGGAGGACATGTTCTCTTATCGGAGCATTTGGTATGTCATTGGGGGACTTGTTCTGTGCCTGGTGAACATGAACTATGATGATTGGAGGACTTGTTTTGAGATTGGAGGACTTGTTCTGAGATTGGAGGACTTGTTTTGAGATTGGAGTTCTTGTTTTGAGATTGGAGTTCTTGTTTTGAGATTGGAGTTCTTGTTTTGAGATTGGAGTTCTTGTTTTGAGATTGGAGTTCTTGTTTTGAGATTGGAGTTCTTGTTTTGAGATTGGAGGACTTGTTTTGAGATTGGAGGACTTGTTTTGGGTTTGGAGTTCTTGTTTTGAGTTTGGAGTTCTTGTTTTGAGATTGGAGTTCTTGTTTTGAGATTGGAGTTCTTGTTTTGAGATTGGAGTTCTTGTTTTGAGATTGGAGTTCTTGTTTTGAGATTGGAGTTCTTGTTTTGAGATTGGAGTTCTTGTTTTGAGATTGGAGTTCTTGTTTTGAGATTGGAGTTCTTGTTTTGAGATTGGAGTTCTTGTTTTGAGATTGGAGTTCTTGTTTTGAGATTGGAGTTCTTGTTTTGAGATTGGAGTTCTTGTTTTGAGATTGGAGTTCTTGTTTTGAGATTGGAGTTCTTGTTTTGAGATTGGAGTTCTTGTTTTGAGATTGGAGTTCTTGTTTTGAGATTGGAGTTCTTGTTTTGAGATTGGAGTTCTTGTTTTGAGATTGGAGTTCTTGTTTTGAGATTGGAGTTCTTGTTTTGAGATTGGAGTTCTTGTTTTGAGATTGGAGGACTTGTTTTGAGATTGGAGGACTTGTTCTGAGTTTGATGTGGTTGTTCTGATATTTTAGGACTTTTACAGAGCTTGGAGGAATTGTTCAGAGCTTGGAGAACTTGTTCTCTCTTCGGAGCATTTGGTCTGTGATTGGAGAATTTGTTCTGCGCCTGGAGAGCTTGCACTGTGATTGAAAAATTTTTTTCTGGGCTTGGAGGAATTGTTCTGAGTTCGGGGGACTTGTTCTGAGTCTGGGGGAATTGTTTTGAGTTAGGGGAATTGTTCAGAGCTTGGAGGACTTGTTCAGAGCTTGGAGGACTTGTGCAGAGCTTGGAGGACTTGTTCAGAGCTTGGAGGACTTGTTCAGAGCTTGGAGGACTTGTTCAGAGCTTGGAGGACTTGTTCAGAGCTTGGAGGACTTGTTCTCTTTTAGGAGCATTTGGTCTGTGATTGGAGAATTTGTTCTGTGCCTGGAGACCTTGCACTGTGATTGAAAAATTTTTTCTGGGTTGGAGGAATTGTTCTGAGTTTGGGGGACTTGTTCTGAATCTGGGGGACTTGTTTTGAGTTAGGGGAATTTTTAAGAGCTTGGAGGACTTGTTCAGGGCTTGTAGGACTTGTTCTCTTTTAGGAGCATTTGGTTTGTGATTGGAGAATTTGTTCTCTGCCTGGAGAACTTTCACTATATTTGGAGGACATGTTGAGAGCCTGGAGGACATGTTGGGAGCCTGGAGGACATGTTGGGAGCCTGGAGGACATGTTGGGAGCCTGGAGGACATGTTGGGAGCCTGGAGGACATGTTGGGAGCCTGGAGGACATGTTGGGAGCCTGGAGGACATGTTGGGAGCCTGGAGGACATGTTGGGAGCCTGGAGGACATGTTGGGAGCCTGGAGGACATGTTCTCTTATCGGAGCATTTGGTATGTCATTGGGGGACTTGTTCTGTGCCTGGTGAACATGAACTATGATGATTGGAGGACTTGTTTTGAGATTGGAGGACTTGTTTTGAGATTGGAGGACTTGTTTTGAGATTGGAGGACTTGTTTTGAGATTGGAGGACTTGTTTTGAGATTGGAGGACTTGTTTTGAGATTGGAGGACTTGTTTTGAGATTGGAGGACTTGTTGTGAGATTGAAGGACTTGTTTTGAGATTGGAGGACTTGTTCTGAGTTTGATGTGGTTATTCTGATATTTTAGGACTTGTTCAGAGCTTGGAGGACTTGTTCAGAGCTTGGAGGACTTGTTCAGAGCTTGGAGGACTTGTTCAGAGCTTGGAGGACTTGTTCAGAGCTTGGAGGGCTTGTTCTCTTTTAGGAGCATTTGGTCTGTGATTGGAGAATTTGTTCTGTGAAGGGAGAGCTTGCACTGTGATTGAAAAATTTTTTCTGGGCTTGGAGGAATTGTTCTGAATCTGGGGGACTTGTTTTGAGTTAGGGGAATTGTTCAGAGCTTGGAGGACTTGTTCAGGGCTTGGAGGACTTGTTCTCTTTTAGGAGCATTTGGTCTGTGATTGCAGAAATTGTTCTCTGCCTGGAGAACTTGCACTATATGTCGAGGACATGTTGGGAGCCTGGAGGACATGTTGGAAGAATGGAGGACATGTTGGAAGAATGGAGGACATGTTGGAAGAATGGAGGACATGTTGGAAGAATGGAGGACATGTTGGAAGAATGGAGGACATGTTGGAAGAATGGAGGACACTTTGAGAGCCTGGAGGACACTTTGAGAGCCTGGAGGACATGTTCTCTTATCGGAGCATTTGGTATGTCATTGGGGGACTTGTTCTGTGCCTGGTGAACATGAACTAGGATGATTGGAGGACTTGTTTTGAGATTGGAGGACTTGTTCTGAGATTGGAGGACTTGTTTTGAGATTGGAGGACTTGTTTTGGGTTTGGAGTTCTTGTTTTGAGATTGGAGTTCTTGTTTTGAGATTGGAGTTCTTGTTTTGAGATTGGAGTTCTTGTTTTGAGATTGGAGTTCTTGTTTTGAGATTGGAGTTCTTGTTTTGAGATTGGAGTTCTTGTTTTGAGATTGGAGTTCTTGTTTTGAGATTGGAGTTCTTGTTTTGAGATTGGAGTTCTTGTTTTGAGATTGGAGTTCTTGTTTTGAGATTGGAGTTCTTGTTTTGAGATTGGAGTTCTTGTTTTGAGATTGGAGTTCTTGTTTTGAGATTGGAGTTCTTGTTTTGAGATTGGAGTTCTTGTTTTGAGATTGGAGTTCTTGTTTTGAGATTGGAGTTCTTGTTTTGAGATTGGAGTTCTTGTTTTGAGATTGGAGTTCTTGTTTTGAGATTGGAGTTCTTGTTCTGAGTTTGATGTGGTTGTTCTGATATTTTAGGACTTTTACAGAGCTTGGAGGAATTGTTCAGAGCTTGGAGAACTTGTTCTCTCTTAGGAGCATTTGGTCTGTGATTGGAGTATTTGTTCTGCGCCTGGAGAGCTTGCACTGTGATTGAAAATTTTTTTTCTTGGCTTGGAGGAATTGTTCTGAGTTCGGGGGACTTGTTCTGAGTCTGGGGGAATTGTTTTGAGTTAGGGGAATTGTTTAGAGCTTGGAGGACTTGTTCAGATCTTGGAGGACTTGTTCAGAGCTTGGAGGACTTGTTCAGAGCTTGGAGGACTTGTTCAGAGCTTGGAAGACTTGTTCAGAGCTTGGAGGACTTGTTCAGAGCTTGGAGGACTTGTTCTCTTTTAGGAGCATTTGGTCTGTGATTGGAGAAATTGTTCTCTGCCTGGAGAACTTGCACTATATGTCGAGGACATGTTGGAAGAATGGAGGACATGTTGGAAGAATGGAGGACATGTTGGAAGAATGGAGGACATGTTGGAAGAATGGAGGACATGTTGGAAGAATGGAGGACATGTTGAGAGTCTGGAGGACACTTTGAGAGCCTGGAGGACATGTTCTCTTATCGGAGCACTTGGTATGTCATTGGGGGACTTGTTCTGTGCCTGGTGAACATGAACTATGATGATTGGAGGACTTGTTTTGAGATTGGAGGACTTGTTCTGAGATTGGAGGACTTGTTTTGAGTTTGGAGTTCTTGTTTTGAGATTGGAGTTCTTGTTTTGAGATTGGAGTTCTTGTTTTGAGATTGGAGTTCTTGTTTTGAGATTGGAGTTCTTGCTTTGAGATTGGAGTTCTTGCTTTGAGATTGGAGTTCTTGCTTTGAGATTGGAGTTCTTGCTTTGAGATTGGAGTTCTTGCTTTGAGATTGGAGTTCTTGCTTTGAGATTGGAGTTCTTGCTTTGAGATTGGAGTTCTTGCTTTGAGATTGGAGTTCTTGCTTTGAGATTGGAGTTCTTGTTCTGAGTTTGATGTGGTTGTTCTGATATTTTAGGACTTTTACAGAGCTTGGAGGAATTGTTCAGAGCTTGGAGAACTTGTTCTCTCTTAGGAGCATTTGGTCTGTGATTGGAGAATTTGTTCTCTGCCTGGAGAACTTTCACTATATTTGGAGGACATGTTGAGAGCCTGGAGGACATGTTGAGAGCCTGGAGGACATGTTGAGAGCCTGGAGGACATGTTGGGAGCCTGGAGGACATGTTGGGAGCCTGGAGGACACGTTGAGAGCCTGGAGGACATGTTCTGTTATCGGAGCATTTGGTATGTCATTGGGGGACTTGTTCTGTGCCTGGTGAACATGAACTATGATGATTGGAGGACTTGTTCTGAGATTGGACGACTTGTTCTGAGATTGGAGGACTTGTTTTGAGTTTGGAGTTCTTGTTTTGAGATTGGAGGACTTGTTTTCAGATTGGAGGACTTGTTTTGAGATTGGAGGACCTGTTTTGAGATTGGAGGACTTGTTTTGAGATTGGAGGACTTGTTGTGAGATTGGAGGACTTGTTGTGAGATTGGAGGACTTGTTCAGAGCTTGGAGGACTTGTTCAGAGCTTGGAGGACTTGTTCTCTTTTAGGAGCATTTGGTCTGTGATTGGAGAATTTGTTCTGTGCCTGGAGACCTTGCAGTGTGATTGAAAAATTTTTTCTGGGCTTGGAGGAATTGTTCTGAGTTCGGGGGACTTGTTCTGAATCTGGGGGAATTGTTTTGAGTTAGGGGAATTGTTCAGAGCTTGGAGGACTTGTTCAGAGCTTGGAGGAATTGTTCAGAGCTTGGAGGAATTGTTCAGAGCTTGGAGGAATTGTTCAGAGCTTGGAGGACTTGTTCAGAGCTTGGAGGACTTGTTCAGAGCTTGGAGGACTTGTTCAGAGCTTGGAGGACTTGTTCAGAGCTTGGAGGACTTGTTCAGAGCTTAGAGGACTTGTTCTCTTTTAGGAGCATTTGGTCTGCGATTGGAGAATTTGTTCTGTGCCTGGAGAGCTTGCACTGTGATTGAAAAATTTTTTCTGGGTTGGAGGAATTGTTCTGAGTTTGGGGGACTTGTTCTGAATCTGGGGGACTTGTTTTGAGTTAGGGGAATTTTTAAGAGCTTGGAGGACTTGTTCAGGGCTTGTAGGACTTGTTCTCTTTCAGGAGCATTTGGTTTGTGATTGGAGAATTTGTTCTCTGCCTGGAGAACTTTCACTATATTTGGAGGACATGTTGAGAGCCTGGAGGACATGTTGAGAGCCTGGAGGACATGTTGGGAGCCTGGAGGACATGTTGGGAGCCTGGAGGACTTGTTCTCTTATCGGAGCATTTGGTATGTCATTGGGGGACTTGTTCTGTGCCTGGTGAACATGAACTATGATGATTGGAGGACTTGTTTTGCGATTGGAGGACTTGTTTTGAGATTGGAGGACTTGTTTTGAGATTGGAGGACTTGTTGTGAGATTGGAGGACTTGTTTTGAGATTGAAGGACTTGTTTTGAGATTGGAGGACTTGTTGTGAGATTGAAGGACTTGTTTTGAGATTGGAGGACTTGTTCTGAGTTTGATGTGGTTGTTCTGATATTTTAGGACTTGTTCAGAGCTTGGAGGACTTGTTCAGAGCTTGGAGGACTTGTTCAGAGCTTGGAGGACTTGTTCAGAGCTTGGAGGACTTGTTCAGAGCTTGGAGGGCTTGTTCTCTTTTAGGAGCATTTGGTCTGTGATTGGAGAATTTGTTCTGTGCCTGGAGATCTTGCACTGTGATTGAAAAATTTTTTCTGGGCTTGGAGGAATTGTTCTGAATCTGGGGGACTTGTTTTGAGTTAGGGGAATTGTTCAGAGCTCAGAGGACTTGTTCAGGGCTTGGAGGACTTGTTCTCTTTTAGGAGCATTTGGTCTGTGATTAGAGAAATTGTTCTCTGCCTGGAGAACTTGCACTATATGTCGAGGACATGTTGGGAGCCTGGAGGACATCTTGGGAGCCTGGAGGACATGTTGGAAGAATGGAGGACATGTTGGAAGAATGGAGGAAATGTTGGAAGAATGGAGGACATGTTGGAAGAATGGAGGACATGTTGAGAGCCTGGAGGACACTTTGAGAGCCTGGAGGACATGTTCTGTTATCGGAGCATTTGGTATGTCATGGGGGGACTTGTTCTGTGCCTGGTGAACATGAACTATGATGATTGGAGGACTTGTTTTGAGATTGGAGGACTTGTTTTGAGATTGGAGGACTTGTTTTGAGATTGGAGGACTTGTTTTGAGATTGGAGGACTTGTTCTGAGTTTGATGTGGTTGTTTTGATATTTTAGGAATTGTTCTGAGCTTGGAGGACTTGTTCAGGGCTTGGAGGACTTGTTCTCTTTTAGGAGCATTTGGTCTGTGATTGGAGAATTTCTTCTGTGCCTGGAGAGCTTGCACTGTGATTGAAAAATTTTTTCTGGGCTTGGAGGGATTGTTCTGAGTTTTGGGGACTTGTTCTGAATCTGGGGGACTTGTTTTGAGTTAGGGGAATTGTTCAGAGCTTGGAGGACTTGTTCAGGGCTTGCAGGACTTGTTCTCTTTTAGGAGCATTTGGTCTGTGATTGGAGAATTTGTTCTCTGCCTGGAGAACTTTCACCATATTTGGAGGACATGTTGGGAGCCTGGAGGACATGTTGGGAGCCTGGAGGACATGTTGGGAGCCTGGAGGACATGTTGGGAGCCTGGAGGACATGTTGGGAGCCTGGAGGACATGTTGAGAGCCAGGAGGACATGTTCTCTTATCGGAGCATTTGGTATGTCATTGGGGGACTTGTTCTGTGCCTGGTGAACATGAACTATGATGATTGGAGGACTTGTTTTGCGATTGGAGGATTTGTTTTGAGATTGGAGGACTTGTTGTGAGATTGGAGGACTTGTTTTGAGATTGAAGGACTTGTTTTGAGATTGGAGGACTTGTTGTGATATTGAAGGACTTGTTTTGAGATTGGAGGACTTGTTCTGAGTTTGATGTGGCTGTTCTGATATTTTAGGACTTGTTCAGAGCTTGGAGGACTTGTTCAGAGCTTGGAGGACTTGTTCAGAGCTCGGAGGACTTGTTCAGAGCTTGGAGGGCTTGTTCTCTTTTAAGAGCATTTGGTCTGTGATTGGAGAACTTGTTCTGTGCCTGGAGAGCTTGCACTGTGAGTGAAAAATTTTTTCTGGGCTTGGAGGAATTGTTCTGAATCTGGGGGCCTTGTTTTGAGTTAGGGGAATTGTTCAGAGCTTGGAGGACTTGTTCAGGGCTTGGAGGACTTGTTCTCTTTTAGGAGCATTTGGTCTGTGATTGGAGAAATTGTTCTCTGTCTGGAGAACTTGCACTATATGTCGAGGACATGTTGGGAGCCTGGAGGACATGTTGGAAAAATGGAGGACATGTTGGAAAAATGGAGGACATGTTGGAAGAATGGAGGACATGTTGGAAGAATGGAGGACATGTTGGAAGAATGGAGGACATGTTGGAAGAATGGAGGACATGTTGGAAGAATGGAGGACATGTTGGAAGAATGGAGGACATGTTGGAAGAATGGAGGACATGTTGGAAGAATGGAGGACATGTTGAGAGCCTGGAGGACACTTTGAGAGCCTGGAGGACATGTTCACTTATAGGAGTATTTGGTATGTCATTGGGGGACTTGTTCTGTGCCTGGTGAACATGAACTATGATGATTGGAGGACTTGTTTTGAGATTGGAGGACTTGTTTTGAGATTGGAGGACTTGTTCTGAGTTTGATGTGGTTGTTTTGATATTTTAGGAATTGTTCTGAGCTTGGAGGACTTGTTCAGGGCTTGGAGGACTTGTTCTCTTTTAGGAGCATTTGGTCTGTGATTGGAGAATTTGTTCTCTGCCTGGAGAACTTTCACTATATTTGGAGGACATGTTGGGAGCCTGGATGACATGTTGGGAGCCTGGAGGACATGTTGGGAGCCTGGAGGACATGTTGGGAGCCTGGAGGACATGTTGGGAGCCTGGAGGACATGTTGGGAGGCTGGAGGACATGTTGGGAGGCTGGAGGACATGTTGGAAGAATGGAGGACATGTTGAGAGCCTGGAGGACATGTTGAGAGCCTGGAGGACACGTTGAGAGCCTGGAGGACATGTTCTCTTATCGGAGCATTTGGTATGTCATTGGGGGACTTGTTCTGTGCCTGGTGAACATGAACTATGATGATTGGAGGACTTGTTTTGAGATTGGAGGACTTGTTCTGAGATTGGAGGACTTGTTTTGCGATTGGAGGACTTGTTTTGCGATTGGAGGACTTGTTGTGAGATTGGAGGACTTGTTGTGAGATTGGAGGACTTGTTGTGAGATTGGAGGACTTGTTGTGAGATTGGAGGACTTGTTGTGAGATTGGAGGACTTGTTGTGAGATTGGAGGACTTGTTGTGAGATTGGAGGACTTGTTTTGAGATTGGAGGACTTGTTTTGAGATTGGAGGACTTGTTCTGAGTTTGATGTGGTTGTTTTGATATTTTAGGAATTGTTCTGAGCTTGGAGGACTTGTTCAGGGCTTGGAGGACTTGTTCTCTTTTAGGAGCATTTGGTCTGTGATTGGAGAATTTGTTCTGTGCCTGGAGAGCTTGCACGGTGATTGAAAAATTTTTTCTGGGCTTGCAGGAATTGTTCTGAGTTTGGGGGACTTGTTCTGAATCTGGGGGACTTGTTTTGAGTTAGGGGAATTGTTCAGAGCTCGGAGGACTTGTTCAGGGCTTGGAGGACTTGTTCTCTTTTAGGAGCAATTGGTCTGTGATTGGAGAATTTGTTCTCTGCCTGGAGAACTTTCACTATATTTGGAGGACATGTTGAGAGCCTGGAGGACATGTTGAGAGCCTGGAGGACATGTTGAGAGCCTGGAGGACATGTTGAGAGCCTGGAGGACATGTTGAGAGCCTGGAGGACATGTTGAGAGCCTGGAGGACATGTTGAGAGCCTGGAGGACATGTTGAGAGCCTGGAGGACATGTTGAGAGCCTGGAGGACATGTTCTCTTATCGGAGCATTTGGTATGTCATTGGGGGACTTGTTCTGTGCCTGGTGAACATGAACTCTGATGATTGGAGGACTTGTTTTGAGATTGGAGGACTTGTTTTGAGATTGGAGGACTTGTTTTGAGATTGGAGGACTTGTTTTGAGATTGGAGGACTTGTTTTGAGATTGGAGGACTTGTTTTGAGATTGGAGGACTTGTTTTGAGATTGGAGGACTTGTTCTGAGTTTGATGTGGTTGTTTTGATAATTTAGGAATTGTTCTGAGCTTGGAGGACTTGTTCAGGGCTTGGAGGACTTGTTCTCTTTTAGGAGCATTTGGTCTGTGATTGGAGAATTTCTTCTGTGCCTGGAGAGCTTGCACTGTGATTGAAAAATTTTTTCTGGGCTTGGAGGGATTGTTCTGAGTTTGGGGGACTTGTTCTGAATCTGGGGGACTTGTTTTGAGTTAGGGGAATTGTTCAGAGCTTGGAGGACTTGTTCAGGGCTTGGAGGACTTGTTCTCTTTTAGGAGCTTTTGGTCTGTGATTGGAGAATTTGTTCTCTGCCTGGAGAACTTTCAATATATTTGGAGGACATGTTGAGAGCCTGGAGGACATGTTGAGAGCCTGGAGGACATGTTGAGAGCCTGGAGGACATGTTCTCTTATCGGAGCATTTGGTATGTCATTGGGGGACTTGTTCTGTGCTTGGTGAACATGAACTATGATGAGATTGGAGGACTTGTTTTGCGATTGGAGGACTTGTTTTGAGATTGGAGGAATTGTTTTGCGATTGGAGGAATTGTTTTGCGATTGGAGGACTTGTTTTGCGATTGGAGGACTTGTTGTGAGATTGGAGGACTTGTTCTGAGATTGAAGGACTTGTTGTGAGATTGGAGGACTTGTTGTGAGATTGGAGGACTTGTTGTGAGATTGGAGGACTTGTTGTGAGATTGAAGGACTTCTTTTGAGATTGGAGGACATGTTCTGAGTTTCATGTCGTTGTTCTGATATTTTAGGACTTGTTCAGAGCTTGGAGGACTTGTTCTCTTTTAGGAGCATTTGGTCTGTGATTGGAGAATTTGTTCTCTGCCTGGAGAACTTGCATTATATATGGAGGACATGTTGAGAGAATGGAGGACATGTTGGGAGCCTGGAGGACATGTTGGGAGCCTGGAGGACATGTTGGGAGCCTGGAGGACATGTTGGGAGCCTGGAGGACATGTTGAGAGCCTGGAGGACATGTTGAGAGCCTGGAGGACATGTTGAGAGCCTGGAGGACATGTTCTCTTATCGGAGCATTTGGTATGTCATTGGGGGACTTGTTCTGTGCCTGGTGAACATGAACTATGATGATTGGAGGACTTGTTTTGAGATTGGAGTTCTTGTTTTGAGATTGGAGTTCTTGTTTTGAGATTGGAGTTCTTGTTTTGAGATTGGAGTTCTTGTTTTGAGATTGGAGTTCTTGTTTTGAGATTGGAGTTCTTGTTTTGAGATTGGAGTTCTTGTTTTGAGATTGGAGTTCTTGTTTTGAGATTGGAGTTCTTGTTTTGAGATTGGAGTTCTTGTTTTGAGATTGGAGTTCTTGTTTTGAGATTGGAGTTCTTGTTTTGAGATTGGAGTTCTTGTTTTGAGATTGGAGTTCTTGTTTTGAGATTGGAGTTCTTGTTTTGAGATTGGAGTTCTTGTTTTGAGATTGGAGTTCTTGTTTTGAGATTGGAGTTCTTGTTTTGAGATTGGAGTTCTTGTTTTGAGATTGGAGTTCTTGTTTTGAGATTGGAGGACTTGTTTTGAGATTGGAGGACTTGTTTTGAGATTGGAGGACTTGTTTTGAGATTGGAGGACTTGTTTTGAGATTGGAGGACTTGTTCTGAGTTTGATGTGGTTGTTCTGATATTTTAGGAATTTTACAGAGCTTGGAGGACTTGTTCAGAGCTTGGAGGACTTGTTTATCTCTTAGGAGCATTTGGTCTGTGATTGGAGAATTTGTTCTGTGCCTGGAGAGCTTGCACTGTGATTGAAAAATTTTTTTCTGGGCTTGAAGGAATTGTTCTGAGTTCTGGGGACTTGTTCTGAATCTGGGGGATTTGTTTTGAGTTAGGGGACTTCTTCAGAGCTTGGAGGACTTCTTCAGAGCTTGGAGGACTTCTTCAGAGCTTGGAGGACTTCTTCAGAGCTTGGAGGACTTCTTCAGAGCTTGGAGGACTTCTTCAGAGCTTGGAGGACTTGTTCAGAGCTTGGAGGACTTGTTCAGGGCTTGGAGGACTTGTTCTCTTTTAGGAGCATTTGGTCTGTGATTGGAGAATTTCTTCTGTGCCTGGAGACCTTGCACTGTGATTGAAAAATTTTTTCTGGGCTTGGAGGAATTGTTCTGAGTTTGGGGGACTTGTTCTGAATCTGGGGGACTTGTTTTGAGTTAGGGGAATTGTTCAGAGCTCGGAGGACTTGTTCAGGGCTTGGAGGACTTGTTCTCTTTTAGGAGCATTTGGTCTGTGATTGGAGAATTTGTTCTCTGCCTGGAGAACTTTCACTATATTTGGAGGACATGTTGAGAGCCTGGAGGACATGTTGAGAGCCTGGAGGACATGTTGAGAGCCTGGAGGACATGTTGAGAGCCTGGAGGACATGTTGAGAGCCTGGAGGACATGTTGAGAGCCTGGAGGACATGTTGAGAGCCTGGAGGACATGTTGAGAGCCTGGAGGACATGTTGAGAGCCTGGAGGACATGTTGAGAGCCTGGAGGACATGTTCTCTTATCGGAGCATTTGGTATGTCATTGGGGGACTTGTTCTGTGCCTGGTGAACATGAACTCTGATGATTGGAGGACTTGTTTTGAGATTGGAGGACTTGTTTTGAGATTGGAGGACTTGTTTTGAGATTGGAGGACTTGTTTTGAGATTGGAGGACTTGTTTTGAGATTGGAGGACTTGTTTTGAGATTGGAGGACTTGTTCTGAGTTTGATGTGGTTGTTTTGATAATTTAGGAATTGTTCTGAGCTTGGAGGACTTGTTCAGGGCTTGGAGGACTTGTTCTCTTTTAGGAGCATTTGGTCTGTGATTGGAGAATTTCTTCTGTGCCTGGAGAGCTTGCACTGTGATTGAAAAATTTTTTCTGGGCTTTGAGGGATTGTTCTGAGTTTGGGGGACTTGTTCTGAATCTGGGGGACTTGTTTTGAGTTAGGGGAATTGTTCAGAGCTTGGAGGACTTGTTCAGGGCTTGGAGGACTTGTTCTCTTTTAGGAGCTTTTGGTCTGTGATTGGAGAATTTGTTCTCTGCCTGGAGAACTTTCAATATATTTGGAGGACATGTTGAGAGCCTGGAGGACATGTTGAGAGCCTGGAGGACATGTTCTCTTATCGGAGCATTTGGTATGTCATTGGGGGACTTGTTCTGTGCTTGGTGAACATGAACTATGATGAGATTGGAGGACTTGTTTTGCGATTGGAGGACTTGTTTTGAGATTGGAGGACTTGTTGTGAGATTGGAGGACTTGTTTTGAGATTGAAGGACTTGTTTTGAGATTGGAGGACTTGTTGTGAGATTGAAGGACTTGTTTTGAGATTGGAGGACTTGTTCTGAGTTTGATGTGGTTGTTCTGATATTTTAGGACTTGTTCAGAGCTTGGAGGACTTGTTCAGAGCTTGGAGGACTTGTTCAGAGCTTGGAGGACTTGTTCAGAGCTTGGAGGGCTTGTTCTCTTTTAGGAGCATTTGGTCTGTGATTGGAGAATTTGTTCTGTGCCTGGAGATCTTGCACTGTGATTGAAAAATTTTTTCTGGGCTTGGAGGAATTGTTCTGAATCTGGGGGACTTGTTTTGAGTTAGGGGAATTGTTCAGAGCTCAGAGGACTTGTTCAGGGCTTGGAGGACTTGTTCTCTTTTAGGAGCATTTGGTCTGTGATTAGAGAAATTGTTCTCTGCCTGGAGAACTTGCACTATATGTCGAGGACATGTTGGGAGCCTGGAGGACATCTTGGGAGCCTGGAGGACATGTTGGAAGAATGGAGGACATGTTGGAAGAATGGAGGACATGTTGGAAGAATGGAGGACATGTTGGAAGAATGGAGGACATGTTGGAAGAATGGAGGACATGTTGGAAGAATGGAGGACATGTTGAGAGCCTGGAGGACACTTTGAGAGCCTGGAGGACATGTTCTGTTATCGGAGCATTTGGTATGTCATGGGGGGACTTGTTCTGTGCCTGGTGAACATGAACTATGATGATTGGAGGACTTGTTTTGAGATTGGAGGACTTGTTTTGAGATTGGAGGACTTGTTTTGAGATTGGAGGACTTGTTCTGAGTTTGATGTGGTTGTTTTGATAATTTAGGAATTGTTCTGAGCTTGGAGGACTTGTTCAGGGCTTGGAGGACTTGTTCTCTTTTAGGAGCATTTGGTCTGTGATTGGAGAATTTCTTCTGTGCCTGGAGAGCTTGCACTGTGATTGAAAAATTTTTTCTGGGCTTGGAGGGATTGTTCTGAGTTTGGGGGACTTGTTCTGAATCTGGGGGACTTGTTTTGAGTTAGGGGAATTGTTCAGAGCTTGGAGGACTTGTTCAGGGCTTGGAGGACTTGTTCTCTTTTAGGAGCTTTTGGTCTGTGATTGGAGAATTTGTTCTCTGCCAGGAGAACTTTCAATATATTTGGAGGACATGTTGAGAGCTTGGAGGACATGTTGAGAGCCTGGAGGACATGTTCTCTTATCGGAGCATTTGGTATGTCATTGGGGGACTTGTTCTGTGCTTGGTGAACATGAACTATGATGAGATTGGAGGACTTGTTTTGCGATTGGAGGACTTGTTTTGAGATTGGAGGACTTGTTTTCAGATTGGAGGAATTGTTTTGCGATTGGAGGACTTGTTTTGCGATTGGAGGACTTGTTTTGCGATTGGAGGACTTGTTGTGAGATTGAAGGACTTGTTGAGAGATTGGAGGACTTGTTGTGAGATTGGAGGACTTGTTGTGAGATTGAAGGACTTCTTTTGAGATTGGAGGACATGTTCTGAGTTTCATGTCGTTGTTCTGATATTTTAGGACTTGTTCAGAGCTTGGAGGACTTGTTCTCTTTTAGGAGCATTTGGTCTGTGATTGGAGAATTTGTTCTCTGCCTGGAGAACTTGCATTATATATGGAGGACATGTTGAGAGAATGGAGGACATGTTGGGAGCCTGGAGGACATGTTGAGAGCCTGGAGGACATGTTGAGAGCCTGGAGGACATGTTGAGAGCCTGGAGGACATGTTGAGAGCCTGGAGGACATGTTGAGAGCCTGGAGGACATGTTGAGAGCCTGGAGGACATGTTCTCTTATCGGAGCATTTGGTATGTCATCGGGGGACTTGTTCTGTGCCTGGTGAACATGAACTATGATGATTGGAGGACTTGTTTTGAGATTGGAGTTCTTGTTTTGAGATTGGAGTTCTTGTTTTGAGATTGGAGTTCTTGTTTTGAGATTGGAGTTCTTGTTTTGAGATTGGAGTTCTTGTTTTGAGATTGGAGTTCTTGTTTTGAGATTGGAGTTCTTGTTTTGAGATTGGAGTTCTTGTTTTGAGATTGGAGTTCTTGTTTTGAGATTGGAGTTCTTGTTTTGAGATTGGAGTTCTTGTTTTGAGATTGGAGTTCTTGTTTTGAGATTGGAGTTCTTGTTTTGAGATTGGAGTTCTTGTTTTGAGATTGGAGTTCTTGTTTTGAGATTGGAGTTCTTGTTTTGAGATTGGAGTTCTTGTTTTGAGATTGGAGTTCTTGTTTTGAGATTGGAGTTCTTGTTTTGAGATTGGAGGACTTGTTTTGAGATTGGAGGACTTGTTCTGAGTTTGATGTGGTTGTTCTGATATTTTAGGACTTTTACAGAGCTTGGAGGACTTGTTCAGAGCTTGGAGGACTTGTTTATCTCTTAGGAGCATTTGGTCTGTGATTGGAGAATTTGTTCTGTGCCTGGAGAGCTTGCACTGTGATTGAAAAATTTTTTTCTGGGCTTGAAGGAATTGTTCTGAGTTCTGGGGACTTGTTCTGAATCTGGGGGATTTGTTTTGAGTTAGGGGAATTGTTCAGTGCTTGGAGGAATTGTTCAGAGCTTGGAGGACTTCTTCAGAGCTTGGAGGACTTCTTCAGAGCTTGGAGGACTTCTTCAGAGCTTGGAGGACTTCTTCAGAGCTTGGAGGACTTCTTCAGAGCTTGGAGGACTTCTTCAGAGCTTGGAGGACTTGTTCAGAGCTTGGAGGACTTGTTCAGAGCTTGGAGGACTTGTTCAGAGCTTGGAGGACTTGTTCAGGGCTTGGAGGACTTGTTCTCTTTTAGGAGCATTTGGTCTGTGATTGGAGAATTTCTTCTGTGCCTGGAGACCTTGCACTGTGATTGAAAAATTTTTTCTGGGCTTGGAGGAATTGTTCTGAGTTTGGGGGACTTGTTCTGAATCTGGGGGACTTGTTTTGAGTTAGGGGAATTGTTCAGAGCTCGGAGGACTTGTTCAGGGCTTGGAGGACTTGTTCTCTTTTAGGAGCATTTGGTCTGTGATTGGAGAATTTGTTCTCTGCCTGGAGAACTTTCACTATATTTGGAGGACATGTTGAGAGCCTGGAGGACATGTTGAGAGCCTGGAGGACATGTTGAGAGCCTGGAGGACATGTTGAGAGCCTGGAGGACATGTTGAGAGCCTGGAGGACATGTTGAGAGCCTGGAGGACATGTTGAGAGCCTGGAGGACATGTTGAGAGCCTGGAGGACATGTTGAGAGCCTGGAGGACATGTTGAGAGCCTGGAGGACATGTTGAGAGCCTGGAGGACATGTTCTCTTATCGGAGCATTTGGTATGTCATTGGGGGACTTGTTCTGTGCCTGGTGAACATGAACTCTGATGATTGGAGGACTTGTTTTGAGATTGGAGGACTTGTTTTGAGATTGGAGGACTTGTTTTGAGATTGGAGGACTTGTTTTGAGATTGGAGGACTTGTTTTGAGATTGGAGGACTTGTTCTGAGTTTGATGTGGTTGTTTTGATAATTTAGGAATTGTTCTGAGCTTGGAGGACTTGTTCAGGGCTTGGAGGACTTGTTCTCTTTTAGGAGCATTTGGTCTGTGATTGGAGAATTTCTTCTGTGCCTGGAGAGCTTGCACTGTGATTGAAAAATTTTTTCTGGGCTTTGAGGGATTGTTCTGAGTTTGGGGGACTTGTTCTGAATCTGGGGGACTTGTTTTGAGTTAGGGGAATTGTTCAGAGCTTGGAGGACTTGTTCAGGGCTTGGAGGACTTGTTCTCTTTTAGGAGCTTTTGGTCTGTGATTGGAGAATTTGTTCTCTGCCTGGAGAACTTTCAATATATTTGGAGGACATGTTGAGAGCCTGGAGGACATGTTGAGAGCCTGGAGGACATGTTCTCTTATCGGAGCATTTGGTATGTCATTGGGGGACTTGTTCTGTGCTTGGTGAACATGAACTATGATGAGATTGGAGGACTTGTTTTGCGATTGGAGGACTTGTTTTGCGATTGGAGGACTTGTTTTGAGATTGGAGGACTTGTTTTGAGATTGGAGGAATTGTTTTGCGATTGGAGGACTTGTTTTGCGATTGGAGGACTTGTTCTGAGATTGGAGGACTTGTTCTGAGATTGAAGGACTTGTTGTGAGATTGGAGGACTTGTTGTGAGATTGGAGGACTTGTTGTGAGATTGAAGGACTTCTTTTGAGATTGGAGGACATGTTCTGAGTTTCATGTCGTTGTTCTGATATTTTAGGACTTGTTCAGAGCTTGGAGGACTTGTTCTCTTTTAGGAGCATTTGGTCTGTGATTGGAGAATTTGTTCTCTGCCTGGAGAACTTGCATTATATATGGAGGACATGTTGAGAGAATGGAGGACATGTTGGGAGCCTGGAGGACATGTTGAGAGCCTGGAGGACATGTTGAGAGCCTGGAGGACATGTTGAGAGCCTGGAGGACATGTTGAGAGCCTGGAGGACATGTTCTCTTATCGGAGCATTTGGTATGTCATTGGGGGACTTGTTCTGTGCCTGGTGAACATGAACTATGATGATTGGAAGACTTGTTTTGAGATTGGAGTTTTTGTTTTGAGATTGGAGTTCTTGTTTTGAGATTGGAGTTCTTGTTTTGAGATTGGAGTTCTTGTTTTGAGATTGGAGTTCTTGTTTTGAGATTGGAGTTCTTGTTTTGAGATTGGAGTTCTTGTTTTGAGATTGGAGTTCTTGTTTTGAGATTGGAGTTCTTTTTTTGAGATTGGAGTTCTTTTTTTGAGATTGGAGTTCTTGTTTTGAGATTGGAGTTCTTGTTTTGAGATTGGAGTTCTTGTTTTGAGATTGGAGTTCTTGTTTTGAGATTGGAGTTCTTGTTTTGAGATTGGAGTTCTTGTTTTGAGATTGGAGTTCTTGTTTTGAGATTGGAGGACTTGTTCTGAGTTTGATGTGGTTGTTCTGATATTTTAGGAATTTTACAGAGCTTGGAGGACTTGTTCATAGCTTGGAGGACTTGTTTATCTCTTAGGAGCATTTGGTCTGTGATTGGAGAATTTGTTCTGTGCCTGGAGAGCTTGCACTGTGATTGAAAAATTTTTTCTGGGTTGGAGGAATTGTTCTGAGTTTGGGGGACTTGTTCTGAATCTGGGGGACTTGTTTTGAGTTAGGGGAATTTTTAAGAGCTTGGAGGACTTGTTCAGGGCTTGGAGGACTTGTTCTCTTTTAGGAGCAATTGGTCTGTGATTGGAGAATTTGTTCTCTGCCTGGAGAACTTTCACTATATTTGGAGGACATGTTGAGAGCCTGGAGGACATGTTGAGAGCCTGGAGGACATGTTGAGAGCCTGGAGGACATGTTGAGAGCCTGGAGGACATGTTGAGAGCCTGGAGGACATGTTGAGAGCCTGGAGGACATGTTGAGAGCCTGGAGGACATGTTGAGAGCCTGGAGGACATGTTGAGAGCCTGGAGGACATGTTCTCTTATCGGAGAATTTGGTATGTCATTGGGGGACTTGTTCTGTGCCTGGTGAACATGAACTATGAAGATTGGAGGACTTGTTTTGAGATTAGAGGACTTGTTTTGAGATTGGAGGACTTGTTCAGATCTTGGAGGACTTCTTCAGAGATTAGAGGACTTGTTCAGAGCTTGGAGGACTTGTTCTCATTTAGGAGCATTTGGTCTGTGATTGGAGAATTTGTTCTCTGCCTGGAGAACTTTCACTATATTTGGAGGACATGTTGGGAGCCTGGAGGACATGTTGGGAGCCTGGAGGACATGTTGGAAGAATGGAGGACATGTTGGAAGAATGGAGGACATGTTGGAAGAATGGAGGACATGTTGGAAGAATGGAGGACATGTTGGAAGAATGGAGGACATGTTGAGAGCCTGGAGGACATGTTGAGAGCCTGGAGGACACGTTGAGAGCCTGGAGGACATGTTCTCTTATTGGAGCATTTGGTATGTCATTGGGGGACTTGTTCTGTGCCTGGTGAACATGAACTATGATGATTGGAGGACTTGTTCTGAGATTGGAGGACTTGTTTTGAGATTGGAGGACTTGTTTTGAGTTTGGAGTACTTGTTCTGAGATTGGAGGACTTGTTTTCAGATTGGAGGACTTGTTTTGAGATTGGAGGATTTGTTTTGAGATTGGAGGACTTCTTGTGAGATTGGAGGACTTCTTGTGAGATTGGAGGACTTGTTGTGAGATTGGAGGACTTGTTGTGAGATTGGAGGACTTGTTGTGAGTTTGGAGGACTTGTTGTGAGATTGGAGGACTTGTTGTGAGATTGGAGGACTTGTTGTGAGATTGGAGGACTTGTTGTGAGATTGGAGGACTTGTTGTGAGATTGGAGGACTTGTTGTGAGATTGGAGGACTTGTTGTGAGATTGGAGGACTTGTTCTGAGTTTGATGTGGTTGTTCTGATATTTTAGGACTTTTACAGAGCTTGGAGGACTTGTTCAGGGCTTGGAGGACTTGTTCTCTTTTAGGAGCATTTGGTCTGTGATTGGAGAATTTGTTCTGTGCCTGGAGACCTTGCACTGTGATTGAAAAATTTTTTCTGGGCTTGGAGGAATTGTTCTGAGTTTGGGGGACTTGTTCAGAGCTTGGAGGACTCGTTCAGGGCTTGGAGGACTTGTTCTCTTTTAGGAGCATTTGGTCTGTGATTGGAGAATTTGTTCTCTGCCTGGAGAACTTGCACTATATTTGGAGGACATGTTGAGAGCCTGGAGGACATGTTGGGAGCCTGGAGGACATGTTGGAAGAATGGAGGACATGTTGGAAGAATGGAGGACATGTTGGAAGAATGGAGGACATGTTGAGAGCCTGGAGGACATGTTGAGAGCCTGGAGGACATGTTGAGAGCCTGGAGGACACGTTGAGAGCCTGGAGGACATGTTCTCTTATCGGAGCATTTGGTATGTCATTGGGGGACTTGTTCTGTGCCTGGTGAACATGAACTATGATGATTGGAGGACTTGTTTTGAGATTGGAGGACTTGTTCTGAGATTGGAGGACTTGTTTTGAGATTGCAGGACTTGTTTTGCGATTGGAGGACTTGTGAGATTGGAGGACTTGTTGTGAGATTGGAGGACTTGTTTTGCGATTGGAAGACTTGTTGTGAGATTGGAGGACTTGTTTTGAGATTGGAGGACTTGTTTTGAGATTGGAGGACTTGTTTTGAGATTGGAGGACGTGTTTTGAGATTGGAGGACTTGTTTTGAGATTGGAGGACTTGTTTTGAGATTGGAGGACTTGTTTTGAGATTGGAGGACTTGTTTTGAGATTGGAGGACTTGTTCTGAGTTTGATGTGGTTGTTTTGATATTTTAGGAATTGTTCTGAGCTTGGAGGACTTGTTCAGGGCTTGGAGGACTTGTTCTCTTTTAGGAGCATTTGGTCTGTGATTGGAGAAATTCTTCTGTGCCTGGAGACCTTGCACTGTGATTGAAAAATTTTTTCTGGGCTTGGAGGAATTGTTCTGAGTTTGGGGGACTTGTTCTGAATCTGGGGGACTTGTTTTGAGTTAGGGGAATTGTTCAGAGCTCGGAGGACTTGTTCAGGGCTTGGAGGACTTGTTCTCTTTTAGGAGCATTTGGTCTGTGATTGGAGAATTTGTTCTCTGCCTGGAGAACTTTCACTATATTTGGAGGACATGTTGAGAGCCTGGAGGACATGTTGAGAGCCTGGAGGACATGTTGAGAGCCTGGAGGACATGTTGAGAGCCTGGAGGACATGTTGAGAGCCTGGAGGACATGTTGAGAGCCTGGAGGACATGTTGAGAGCCTGGAGGACATGTTGAGAGCCTGGAGGACATGTTGAGAGCCTGGAGGACATGTTGAGAGCCTGGAGGACATGTTGAGAGCCTGGAGGACATGTTCTCTTATCGGAGCATTTGGTATGTCATTGGGGGACTTGTTCTGTGCCTGGTGAACATGAACTCTGATGATTGGAGGACTTGTTTTGAGATTGGAGGACTTGTTTTGAGATTGGAGGACTTGTTTTGAGATTGGAGGACTTGTTTTGAGATTGGAGGACTTGTTCTGAGTTTGATGTGGTTGTTTTGATAATTTAGGAATTGTTCTGAGCTTGGAGGACTTGTTCAGGGCTTGGAGGACTTGTTCTCTTTTAGGAGCATTTGGTCTGTGATTGGAGAATTTCTTCTGTGCCTGGAGAGCTTGCACTGTGATTGAAAAATTTTTTCTGGGCTTTGAGGGATTGTTCTGAGTTTGGGGGACTTGTTCTGAATCTGGGGGACTTGTTTTGAGTTAGGGGAATTGTTCAGAGCTTGGAGGACTTGTTCAGGGCTTGGAGGACTTGTTCTCTTTTAGGAGCTTTTGGTCTGTGATTGGAGAATTTGTTCTCTGCCTGGAGAACTTTCAATATATTTGGAGGACATGTTGAGAGCCTGGAGGACATGTTGAGAGCCTGGAGGACATGTTCTCTTATCGGAGCATTTGGTATGTCATTGGGGGACTTGTTCTGTGCTTGGTGAACATGAACTATGATGAGATTGGAGGACTTGTTTTGCGATTGGAGGACTTGTTTTGCGATTGGAGGACTTGTTTTGAGATTGGAGGACTTGTTTTGAGATTGGAGGAATTGTTTTGCGATTGGAGGACTTGTTTTGCGATTGGAGGACTTGTTCTGAGATTGGAGGACTTGTTGTGAGATTGAAGGACTTGTTGTGAGATTGGAGGACTTGTTGTGAGATTGGAGGACTTGTTGTGAGATTGAAGGACTTCTTTTGAGATTGGAGGACATGTTCTGAGTTTCATGTCGTTGTTCTGATATTTTAGGACTTGTTCAGAGCTTGGAGGACTTGTTCTCTTTTAGGAGCATTTGGTCTGTGATTGGAGAATTTGTTCTCTGCCTGGAGAACTTGCATTATATATGGAGGACATGTTGAGAGAATGGAGGACATGTTGGGAGCCTGGAGGACATGTTGAGAGCCTGGAGGACATGTTGAGAGCCTGGAGGACATGTTGAGAGCCTGGAGGACATGTTGAGAGCCTGGAGGACATGTTGAGAGCCTGGAGGACATGTTCTCTTATCGGAGCATTTGGTATGTCATTGGGGGACTTGTTCTGTGCCTGGTGAACATGAACTATGATGATTGGAAGACTTGTTTTGAGATTGGAGTTCTTGTTTTGAGATTGGAGTTCTTGTTTTGAGATTGGAGTTCTTGTTTTGAGATTGGAGTTCTTGTTTTGAGATTGGAGTTCTTGTTTTGAGATTGGAGTTCTTGTTTTGAGATTGGAGTTCTTGTTTTGAGATTGGAGGACTTGTTTTGAGATTGGAGTTCTTGTTTTGAGATTGGAGTTCTTTTTTTGAGATTGGAGTTCTTGTTTTGAGATTGGAGTTCTTGTTTTGAGATTGGAGTTCTTGTTTTGAGATTGGAGTTCTTGTTTTGAGATTGGAGGACTTGTTCTGAGTTTGATGTGGTTGTTCTGATATTTTAGGAATTTTACAGAGCTTGGAGGACTTGTTCAGAGCTTGGAGGACTTGTTTATCTCTTAGGAGCATTTGGTCTGTGATTGGAGAATTTGTTCTGTGCCTGGAGAGCTTGCACTGTGATTGAAAAATTTTTTCTGGGTTGGAGGAATTGTTCTGAGTTTGGGGGACTTGTTCTGAATCTGGGGGACTTGTTTTGAGTTAGGGGAATTTTTAAGAGCTTGGAGGACTTGTTCAGGGCTTGGAGGACTTGTTCTCTTTTAGGAGGATTTGGTCTGTGATTGGAGAATTTCTTCTGTGCCTGGAGAGCTTGCACTGTGATTGAAAAATTTTTTCTGGGCTTGGAGGAATTGTTCTGAGTTTGGGGGACTTGTTCTGAATCTGGGGGACTTGTTTTGAGTTAGGGGAATTGTTCAGAGCTCGGAGGACTTGTTCAGGGCTTGGAGGACTTGTTCTCTTTTAGGAGCAATTGGTCTGTGATTGGAGAATTTGTTCTCTGCCTGGAGAACTTTCACTATATTTGGAGGACATGTTGAGAGCCTGGAGGACATGTTGAGAGCCTGGAGGACATGTTGAGAGCCTGGAGGACATGTTGAGAGCCTGGAGGACATGTTGAGAGCCTGGAGGACATGTTGAGAGCCTGGAGGACATGTTGAGAGCCTGGAGGACATGTTGAGAGCCTGGAGGACATGTTGAGAGCCTGGAGGACATGTTGAGAGCCTGGAGGACATGTTCTCTTATCGGAGAATTTGGTATGTCATTGGGGGACTTGTTCTGTGCCTGGTGAACATGAACTATGAAGATTGGAGGACTTGTTTTGAGATTAGAGGACTTGTTTTGAGATTGGAGGACTTGTTCAGATCTTGGAGGACTTCTTCAGAGATTAGAGGACTTGTTCAGAGCTTGGAGGACTTGTTCTCATTTAGGAGCATTTGGTCTGTGATTGGAGAATTTGTTCTCTGCCTGGAGAACTTTCACTATATTTGGAGGACATGTTGGGAGCCTGGAGGACATGTTGGGAGCCTGGAGGACATGTTGGAAGAATGGAGGACATGTTGGAAGAATGGAGGACATGTTGGAAGAATGGAGGACATGTTGGAAGAATGGAGGACATGTTGAGAGCCTGGAGGACATGTTGAGAGCCTGGAGGACACGTTGAGAGCCTGGAGGACATGTTCTCTTATTGGAGCATTTGGTATGTCATTGGGGGACTTGTTCTGTGCCTGGTGAACATGAACTATGATGATTGGAGGACTTGTTCTGAGATTGGAGGACTTGTTTTGAGATTGGAGGACTTGTTTTGAGTTTGGAGTACTTGTTCTGAGATTGGAGGACTTGTTTTCAGATTGGAGGACTTGTTTTGAGATTGGAGGATTTGTTTTGAGATTGGAGGACTTCTTGTGAGATTGGAGGACTTGTTGTGAGATTGGAGGACTTGTTGTGAGATTGGAGGACTTGTTGTGAGATTGGAGGACTTGTTGTGAGTTTGGAGGACTTGTTGTGAGATTGGAGGACTTGTTGTGAGATTGGAGGACTTGTTGTGAGATTGGAGGACTTGTTGTGAGATTGGAGGACTTGTTGTGAGATTGGAGGACTTGTTGTGAGATTGGAGGACTTGTTCTGAGTTTGATGTGGTTGTTCTGATATTTTAGGACTTTTACAGAGCTTGGAGGACTTGTTCAGAGCTTGGAGGACTTGTTCTCTTTTAGGAGCATTTGGTCTGTGATTGGAGAATTTGTTCTGTGCCTGGAGACCTTGCACTGTGATTGAAAAATTTTTTCTGGGCTTGGAGGAATTGTTCTGAGTTTGGGGGACTTGTTCAGAGCTTGGAGGACTCGTTCAGGGCTTGGAGGACTTGTTCTCTTTTAGGAGCATTTGGTCTGTGATTGGAGAATTTGTTCTCTGCCTGGAGAACTTGCACTATATTTGGAGGACATGTTGAGAGCCTGGAGGACATGTTGGGAGCCTGGAGGATATCTTGGGAGCCTGGAGGACATGTTCGAAGAATGGAGGACATGTTGGAAGAATGGAGGACATGTTGGAAGAATGGAGGACATGTTGAGAGCCTGGAGGACATGTTGAGAGCCTGGAGGACACGTTGAGAGCCTGGAGGACATGTTCTCTTATCGGAGCATTTGGTATGTCATTGGGGGACTTGTTCTGTGCCTGGTGAACATGAACTATGATGATTGGAGGACTTGTTTTGAGATTGGAGGACTTGTTCTGAGATTGGAGGACTTGTTTTGAGATTGCAGGACTTGTTTTGCGATTGGAGGACTTGTGAGATTGGAGGACTTGTTGTGAGATTGGAGGACTTGTTTTGCGATTGGAAGACTTGTTGTGAGATTGGAGGACTTGTTTTGAGATTGGAGGACTTGTTTTGAGATTGGAGGACTTGTTTTGAGATTGGAGGACGTGTTTTGAGATTGGAGGACTTGTTTTGAGATTGGAGGACTTGTTTTGAGATTGGAGGACTTGTTTTGAGATTGGAGGACTTGTTTTGAGATTGGAGGACTTGTTCTGAGTTTGATGTGGTTGTTTTGATATTTTAGGAATTGTTCTGAGCTTGGAGGACTTGTTCAGGGCTTGGAGGACTTGTTCTCTTTTAGGAGCATTTGGTCTGTGATTGGAGAAATTCTTCTGTGCCTGGAGAGCTTGCACTGTGATTGAAAAATTTTTTCTGGGCTTGGAGGAATTGTTCTGAGTTTGGGGGACTTGTTCTGAATCTGGGGGACTTGTTTTGAGTTAGGGGAATTGTTCAGAGCTCGGAGGATTTGTTCAGGGCTTGGAGGACTTGTTCAGAGCTTGGAGGACTTGTTCAGAGCTTGGAGGACTTGTTCAGAGCTTGGAGGACTTGTTCAGAGCTTGGAGGACTTGGAGGACTTGTTCAGAGCTTGGAGGATTTGTTCAGAGCTTGGAGGACTTGTTCTCTTTTAGGAGCATTTGGTCTGTGATTGGAGAAATTGTTCTCTGCCTGGAGAACTTGCACTATATGTCGAGGACATGTTGGAAGAATGGAGGACATGTTGGAAGAATGGAGGACATGTTGGAAGAATGGAGGACATGTTGGAAGAATGGAGGACATGTTGGAAGAATGGAGGACATGTTGGAAGAATGGAGGACATGTTGGAAGAATGGAGGACATGTTGGAAGAATGGAGGACATGTTGGAAGAATGGAGGACATGTTGGAAGAATGGAGGACATGTTCTCTTATCGGAGCATTTGGTATGTCATTGGGGGACTTGTTCTGTGCCTGGTGAACATGAACTATGATGATTGGAGGACTTGTTTTGGGTTTGGAGTTCTTGTTTTGAGATTGGAGTTCTTGTTTTGAGATTGGAGTTCTTGTTTTGACATTGGAGTTCTTGTTTTGACATTGGAGTTCTTGTTTTGAGATTGGAGTTCTTGTTTTGAGATTGGAGGACTTGTTTTGGGTTTGGAGTTCTTGTTTTGGGTTTGGAGTTCTTGTTTTGAGATTGGAGTTCTTGTTTTGAGATTGGAGTTCTTGTTTTGAGATTGGAGTTCTTGTTTTGAGATTGGAGTTCTTGTTTTGAGATTGGAGTTCTTGTTTTGAGATTGGAGTTCTTGTTTTGAGATTGGAGTTCTTGTTTTGAGATTGGAGTTCTTGTTTTGAGATTGGAGTTCTTGTTTTGAGATTGGAGTTCTTGTTTTGAGATTGGAGTTCTTGTTTTGAGATTGGAGTTCTTGTTTTGAGATTGGAGTTCTTGTTTTGAGATTGGAGTTCTTGTTTTGAGATTGGAGTTCTTGTTTTGAGATTGGAGTTCTTGTTTTGAGATTGGAGTTCTTGTTTTGAGATTGGAGTTCTTGTTTTGAGATTGGAGTTCTTGTTTTGAGATTGGAGTTCTTGTTTTGAGATTGGAGGACTTGTTTTGAGATTGGAGGACTTGTTCTGAGTTTGATGTGGTTGTTCTGATATTTTAGGACTTTTACAGAGCTTGGAGGAATTGTTCAGAGCTTGGAGAACTTGTTCTCTCTTAGGAGCATTTGGTCTGTGATTGGAGAATTTGTTCTGCGCCTGGAGAGCTTGCACTGTGATTGAAAAATTTTTTTCTGGGCTTGGAGGAATTGTTCTGAGTTCGGGGGACTTGTTCTGAGTCTGGGGGAATTGTTTTGAGTTAGGGGAATTGTTCAGAGCTTGGAGGACTTGTTCAGAGCTTGGAGGACTTGTTCAGAGCTTGGAGGACTTGTTTAGAGCTTGGAGGACTTGTTAAGAGCTTGGAGGACTTGTTCAGAGCTTGGAGGACTTGTTCAGAGCTTGGAGGACTTGTTCAGAGCTTGGAGGACTTGTTCAGAGCTTGGAGGACTTGTTCTCTTTTAGGAGCATTTGGTCTGTGATTGGAGAATTTGTTCTGTGCCTGGAGACCTTGCACTGTGATTGAAAAATTTTTTCTGGGTTGGAGGAATTGTTCTGAGTTTGGGGGACTTGTTCTGAATCTGGGGGACTTGTTTTGAGTTAGGGGAATTTTTAAGAGCTTGGAGGACTTGTTCAGGGCTTGTAGGACTTGTTCTCTTTTAGGAGCATTTGGTTTGTGATTGGAGAATTTGTTCTCTGCCTGGAGAACTTTCACTATATTTGGAGGACATGTTGGGAGCCTGGAGGACATGTTGGGAGCCTGGAGGACATGTTGGGAGCCTGGAGGACATGTTGGGAGCCTGGAGGACATGTTGGGAGCCTGGAGGACATGTTGGGAGCCTGGAGGACATGTTCTCTTATCGGAGCATTTGGTATGTCATTGGGGGACTTGTTCTGTGCCTGGTGAACATGAACTATGATGATTGGAGGACTTGTTTTGCGATTGGAGGACTTGTTTTGAGATTGGAGGACTTGTTGTGAGATTGGAGGACTTGTTTTGAGATTGGAGGACTTGTTGTGAGATTGAAGGACTTGTTTTGAGATTGGAGGACTTGTTCTGAGTTTGATGTGGTTATTCTGATATTTTAGGACTTTTACAGAGCTTGGAGGACTTGTTCAGAGCTTGGAGGACTTGTTCAGAGCTTGGAGGACTTGTTCAGAGCTTGGAGGACTTGTTCAGAGCTTGGAGGACTTGTTCAGAGCTTGGAGGGCTTGTTCTCTTTTAGGAGCATTTGGTCTGTGATTGGAGAATTTGTTCTGTGAAGGGAGAGCTTGCACTGTGATTGAAAAATTTTTTCTGGGCTTGGAGGAATTGTTCTGAATCTGGGGGACTTGTTTTGAGTTAGGGGAATTGTTCAGAGCTTGGAGGACTTGTTCAGGGCTTGGAGGACTTGTTCTCTTTTAGGAGCATTTGGTCTGTGATTGGAGAAATTGTTCTCTGCCTGGAGAACTTGCACTATATGTCGAGGACATGTTGGGAGCCTGGAGGACATGTTGGAAGAATGGAGGACATGTTGGAAGAATGGAGGACATGTTGGAAGAATGGAGGACATGTTGAAAGAATGGAGGACATGTTGGAAGAATGGAGGACATGTTGAGAGTCTGGAGGACACTTTGAGAGCCTGGAGGACATGTTCTCTTATCGGAGCATTTGGTATGTCATTGGGGGACTTGTTCTGTGCCTGGTGAACATGAACTAGGATGATTGGAGGACTTGTTTTGAGATTGGAGGACTTGTTCTGAGATTGGAGGACTTGTTTTGAGATTGGAGGACTTGTTTTGGGTTTGGAGTTCTTGTTTTGGGTTTGGAGTTCTTGTTTTGGGTTTGGAGTTCTTGTTTTGAGATTGGAGTTCTTGTTTTGAGATTGGAGTTCTTGTTTTGAGATTGGAGTTCTTGTTTTGAGATTGGAGTTCTTGTTTTGAGATTGGAGTTCTTGTTTTGAGATTGGAGTTCTTGTTTTGAGATTGGAGTTCTTGTTTTGAGATTGGAGTTCTTGTTTTGAGATTGGAGTTCTTGTTTTGAGATTGGAGTTCTTGTTTTGAGATTGGAGTTCTTGTTTTGAGATTGGAGTTCTTGTTTTGAGATTGGAGTTCTTGTTTTGAGATTGGAGTTCTTGTTTTGAGATTGGAGTTCTTGTTTTGAGATTGGAGTTCTTGTTTTGAGATTGGAGTTCTTGTTTTGAGATTGGAGTTCTTGTTTTGAGATTGGAGTTCTTGTTCTGAGTTTGATGTGGTTGTTCTGATATTTTAGGACTTTTACAGAGCTTGGAGGAATTGTTCAGAGCTTGGAGAACTTGTTCTCTCTTAGGAGCATTTGGTCTGTGATTGGAGAATTTGTTCTGCGCCTGGAGAGCTTGCACTGTGATTGAAAAATTTTTTTCTGGGCTTGGAGGAATTGTTCTGAGTTCGGGGGACTTGTTCTGAGTCTGGGGGAATTGTTTTGAGTTAGGGGAATTGTTTAGAGCTTGGAGGACTTGTTCAGAGCTTGGAGGACTTGTTCAGAGCTTGGAGGACTTGTTTAGAGCTTGGAGGACTTGTTCAGAGCTTGGAGGACTTGTTCAGAGCTTGGAGGACTTGTTCAGAGCTTGGAGGACTTGTTCAGAGCTTGGAGGACTTGTTCTCTTTTAGGAGCATTTGGTCTGTGATTGGAGAAATTGTTCTCTGCCTGGAGAACTTGCACTATATGTCGAGGACATGTTGGGAGCCTGGAGGACATGTTGGAAGAATGGAGGACATGTTGGAAGAATGGAGGACATGTTGGAAGAATGGAGGACATGTTGAGAGTCTGGAGGACACTTTGAGAGCCTGGAGGACATGTTCTCTTATCGGAGCACTTGGTATGTCATTGGGGGACTTGTTCTGTGCCTGGTGAACATGAACTATGATGATTGGAGGACTTGTTTTGAGATTGGAGGACTTGTTCTGAGATTGGAGGACTTGTTTTGAGATTGGAGGACTTGTTTTGAGATTGGAGGACTTGTTTTGAGTTTGGAGTTCTTGTTTTGAGTCTGGAGTTCTTGTTTTGAGTCTGGAGTTCTTGTTTTGAGTCTGGAGTTCTTGTTTTGAGATTGGAGTTCTTGTTTTGAGATTGGAGTTCTTGTTTTGAGATTGGAGTTCTTGTTTTGAGATTGGAGTTCTTGTTTTGAGATTGGAGTTCTTGTTTTGAGATTGGAGTTCTTGTTTTGAGATTGGAGTTCTTGTTTTGAGATTGGAGTTCTTGTTTTGAGATTGGAGTTCTTGTTTTGAGATTGGAGTTCTTGTTTTGAGATTGGAGTTCTTGTTCTGAGTTTGATGTGGTTGTTCTGATATTTTAGGACTTTTACAGAGCTTGGAGGAATTGTTCAGAGCTTGGAGAACTTGTTCTCTCTTAGGAGCATTTGGTCTGTGATTGGAGAATTTGTTCTCTGCCTGGAGAACTTTCACTATATTTGGAGGACATGTTGAGAGCCTGGAGGACATGTTGGGAGCCTGGAGGACATGTTGGGAGCCTGGAGGACATGTTGGGAGCCTGGAGGACATGTTGGGAGCCTGGAGGACATGTTGGGAGCCTGGAGGACATGTTCTCTTATCGGAGCATTTGGTATGTCATTGGGGGACTTGTTCTGTGCCTGGTGAAGATGAACTATGATGATTGGAGGACTTGTTTTGCGATTGGAGGACTTGTTTTGAGATTGGAGGACTTGTTGTGAGATTGGAGGACTTGTTGTGAGATTGAAGGACTTGTTTTGAGATTGGAGGACTTGTTCTGAGTTTGATGTGGTTATTCTGATATTTTAGGACTTTTACAGAGCTTGGAGGACTTGTTCAGAGCTTGGAGGACTTGTTCAGAGCTTGGAGGGCTTGTTCTCTTTTAGGAGCATTTGGTCTGTGATTGGAGAATTTGTTCTGTGAAGGGAGAGCTTGCACTGTGATTGAAAAATTTTTTCTGGGCTTGGAGGAATTGTTCTGAATCTGGGGGACTTGTTTTGAGTTAGGGGAATTGTTCAGAGCTTGGAGGACTTGTTCAGGGCTTGGAGGACTTGTTCTCTTTTAGGAGCATTTGGTCTGTGATTGGAGAAATTGTTCTCTGCCTGGAGAACTTGCACTATATGTCGAGGACATGTTGGGAGCCTGGAGGACATGTTGGAAGAATGGAGGACATGTTGGAAGAATGGAGGACATGTTGGAAGAATGGAGGACATGTTGGAAGAATGGAGGACATGTTGGAAGAATGGAGGACATGTTGAGAGTCTGGAGGACACTTTGAGAGCCTGGAGGACATGTTCTGTTATCGGAGCATTTGGTATGTCATTGGGGAACTTGTTCTGTGCCTGGTGAACATGAACTATGATGACTGGAGGACTTGTTGTGAGATTGGAGGACTTGTTGTGAGATTGGAGGACTTGTTGTGAGATTGGAGGACTTGTTTTGAGATTGAAGGACTTGTTTTGAGATTGGAGGACTTGTTGTGAGATTGAAGGACTTGTTTTGAGATTGGAGGACTTGTTCTGAGTTTGATGTGGTTGTTCTGATATTTTAGGACTTTTACAGAGCTTGGAGGACTTGTTCAGAGCTTGGAGGACTTGTTCAGAGCTTGGAGGACATGTTCAGAGCTTGGAGGACTTGTTCAGAGCTTGGAGGGCTTGTTCTCTTTTAGGAGCATTTGGTCTGTGATTGGAGAATTTGTTCTGTGCCTGGAGAGCTTGCACTGTGATTGAAAAATTTTTTCTGGGCTTGGAGGAATTGTTCTGAATCTGGGGGACTTGTTTTGAGTTAGGGGAATTGTTCAGAGCTTGGAGGACTTGTTCAGAGCTTGGAGGACTTGTTCAGAGCTTGGAGGACTTGTTCTCTTTTAGGAGCATTTGGTCTGTGATTGGAGAAATTGTTCTCTGCCTGGAGAACTTGCACTATATGTCGAGGACATGTTGGGAGCCTGGAGGACATGTTGGAAGAATGGAGGACATGTTGGAAGAATGGAGGACATGTTGGAAGAATGGAGGACATGTTGGAAGAATGGAGGACATGTTGGAAGAATGGAGGACATGTTGGAAGAATGGAGGACATGTTGGAAGAATGGAGGACATGTTGAGAGTCTGGAGGACACTTTGAGAGCCTGGAGGACATGTTCTCTTATCGGCGCTTTTGGTATGTCATTGGGGGACTTGTTCTGTGCCTGGTGAACATGAACTATGATGATTGGAGGACTTGTTTTGAGATTGGAGGACTTGTTCTGAGATTGGAGGACTTGTTTTGAGATTGGAGGACTTGTTTTGGGTTTGGAGTTCTTGTTTTGAGATTGGAGTTCTTGTTTTGAGATTGGAGTTCTTGTTTTGAGATTGGAGTTCTTGTTTTGAGATTGGAGTTCTTGTTTTGAGATTGGAGGACTTGTTTTGGGTTTGGAGTTCTTGTTTTGGGTTTGGAGTTCTTGTTTTGAGTTTGGAGTTCTTGTTTTGAGATTGGAGTTCTTGTTTTGAGATTGGAGTTCTTGTTTTGAGATTGGAGTTCTTGTTTTGAGATTGGAGTTCTTGTTTTGAGATTGGAGTTCTTGTTTTGAGATTGGAGTTCTTGTTTTGAGATTGGAGTTCTTGTTTTGAGATTGGAGTTCTTGTTTTGAGATTGGAGTTCTTGTTTTGAGATTGGAGTTCTTGTTTTGAGATTGGAGGACTTGTTCTGAGTTTGATGTGGTTGTTCTGATATTTTAGGACTTTTACAGAGCTTGGAGGAATTGTTCAGAGCTTGGAGAACTTGTTCTCTCTTAGGAGCATTTGGTCTGTGATTGGAGAATTTGTTCTGCGCCTGGAGAGCTTGCACTGTGATTGAAAAATTTTTTTCTGGGCTTGGAGGAATTGTTCTGAGTTCGGGGGACTTGTTCTGAGTCTGGGGGAATTGTTTTGAGTTAGGGGAATTGTTCAGAGCTTGGAGGACTTGTTCAGAGCTTGGAGGACTTGTTCAGAGCTTGGAGGACTTGTTAAGAGCTTGGAGGACTTGTTCAGAGCTTGGAGGACTTGTTCAGAGCTTGGAGGACTTGTTCAGAGCTTGGAGGACTTGTTCAGAGCTTGGAGGACTTGTTCTCTTTTAGGAGCATTTGGTCTGTGATTGGAGAATTTGTTCTGTGCCTGGAGACCTTGCACTGTGATTGAAAAATTTTTTCTGGGTTGGAGGAATTGTTCTGAGTTTGGGGGACTTGTTCTGAATCTGGGGGACTTGTTTTGAGTTAGGGGAATTTTTAAGAGCTTGGAGGAGTTGTTCAGGGCTTGTAGGACTTGTTCTCTTTTAGGAGCATTTGGTTTGTGATTGGAGAATTTGTTCTCTGCCTGGAGAACTTTCACTATATTTGGAGGACATGTTGAGAGCCTGGAGGACATGTTGGGAGCCTGGAGGACATGTTGGGAGCCTGGAGGACATGTTGGGAGCCTGGAGGACATGTTGGGAGCCTGGAGGACATGTTGGGAGCCTGGAGGACATGTTGGGAGCCTGGAGGACATGTTGGGAGCCTGGAGGACATGTTCTCTTATCGGAGCATTTGGTATGTCATTGGGGGACTTGTTCTGTGCCTGGTGAACATGAACTATGATGATTGGAGGACTTGTTTTGCGATTGGAGGACTTGTTTTGAGATTGGAGGACTTGTTGTGAGATTGGAGGACTTGTTTTGAGATTGGAGGACTTGTTGTGAGATTGAAGGACTTGTTTTGAGATTGGAGGACTTGTTCTGAGTTTGATGTGGTTATTCTGATATTTTAGGACTTGTTCAGAGCTTGGAGGACTTGTTCAGAGCTTGGAGGACTTGTTCAGAGCTTGGAGGACTTGTTCAGAGCTTGGAGGACTTGTTCAGAGCTTGGAGGGCTTGTTCTCTTTTAGGAGCATTTGGTCTGTGATTGGAGAATTTGTTCTGTGCCTGGAGAGCTTGCACTGTGATTGAAAAATTTTTTCTGGGCTTGGAGGAATTGTTCTGAATCTGGGGGACTTGTTTTGAGTTAGGGGAATTGTTCAGAGCTTGGAGGACTTGTTCAGAGCTTGGAGGACTTGTTCAGAGCTTGGAGGACTTGTTCAGAGCTTGGAGGACTTGTTCTCTTTTAGGAGCATTTGGTCTGTGATTGGAGAAATTGTTCTCTGCCTGGAGAACTTGCACTATATGTCGAGGACATGTTGGGAGCCTGGAGGACATGTTGGAAGAATGGAGGACATGTTGGAAGAATGGAGGACATGTTGGAAGAATGGAGGACATGTTGGAAGAATGGAGGACATGTTGGAAGAATGGAGGACATGTTGGAAGAATGGAGGACATGTTGGAAGAATGGAGGACATGTTGAGAGTCTGGAGGACACTTTGAGAGCCTGGAGGACATGTTCTCTTATCGGAGCATTTGGTATGTCATTGGGGGACTTGTTCTGTGCCTGGTGAACATGAACTATGATGATTGGAGGACTTGTTTTGAGATTGGAGGACTTGTTCTGAGATTGGAGGACTTGTTTTGAGATTGGAGGACTTGTTTTGGGTTTGGAGTTCTTGTTTTGAGATTGGAGTTCTTGTTTTGAGATTGGAGTTCTTGTTTTGAGATTGGAGTTCTTGTTTTGAGATTGGAGTTCTTGTTTTGAGATTGGAGTTCTTGTTTTGAGATTGGAGTTCTTGTTTTGAGATTGGAGTTCTTGTTTTGAGATTGGAGGACTTGTTTTGGGTTTGGAGTTCTTGTTTTGAGTTTGGAGTTCTTGTTTTGAGATTGGAGTTCTTGTTTTGAGATTGGAGTTCTTGTTTTGAGATTGGAGTTCTTGTTTTGAGATTGGAGTTCTTGTTTTGAGATTGGAGTTCTTGTTTTGAGATTGGAGTTCTTGTTTTGAGATTGGAGTTCTTGTTTTGAGATTGGAGTTCTTGTTTTGAGATTGGAGTTCTTGTTTTGAGATTGGAGTTCTTGTTTTGAGATTGGAGTTCTTGTTTTGAGATTGGAGTTCTTGTTTTGAGATTGGAGTTCTTGTTCTGAGTTTGATGTGGTTGTTCTGATATTTTAGGACTTTTACAGAGCTTGGAGGAATTGTTCAGAGCTTGGAGAACTTGTTCTCTCTTAGGAGCATTTGGTCTGTGATTGGAGAATTTGTTCTGCGCCTGGAGAGCTTGCACTGTGATTGAAAAATTTTTTTCTGGGCTTGGAGGAATTGTTCTGAGTTCGGGGGACTTGTTCTGAGTCTGGGGGAATTGTTTTGAGTTAGGGGAATTGTTCAGAGCTTGGAGGATTTGTTCAGAGCTTGGAGGACTTGTTCAGAGCTTGGAGGACTTGTTCAGAGCTTGGAGGACTTGTTCAGAGCTTGGAGGACTTGTTCAGAGCTTGGAGGACTTGTTCAGAGCTTGGAGGACTTGTTCAGAGCTTGGAGGACTTGTTCAGAGCTTGGAGGACTTGTTCAGAGCTTGGAGGACTTGTTCAGAGCTTGGAGGACTTGTTCAGAGCTTGGAGGACTTGTTCTCTTTTAGGAGCATTTGGTCTGTGATTGGAGAATTTGTTCTGTGCCTGGAGACCTTGCACTGTGATTGAAAAATTTTTTCTGGGTTGGAGGAATTGTTCTGAGTTTGGGGGACTTGTTCTGAATCTGGGGGACTTGTTTTGAGTTAGGGGAATTTTTAAGAGCTTGGAGGACTTGTTCAGGGCTTGTAAAACTTGTTCTCTTTTAGGAGCATTTGGTTTGTGATTGGAGAATTTGTTCTCTGCCTGGAGAACTTTCACTATATTTGGAGGACATGTTGAGAGCCTGGAGGACATGTTGGGAGCCTGGAGGACATGTTGGGAGCCTGGAGGACATGTTGGGAGCCTGGAGGACATGTTGGGAGCCTGGAGGACATGTTGGGAGCCTGGAGGACATGTTGGGAGCCTGGAGGACATGTTCTCTTATCGGAGCATTTGGTATGTCATTGGGGGACTTGTTCTGTGCCTGGTGAACATGAACTATGATGATTGGAGGACTTGTTTTGCGATTGGAGGACTTGTTTTGAGATTGGAGGACTTGTTGTGAGATTGGAGGACTTGTTTTGAGATTGGAGGACTTGTTGTGAGATTGAAGGACTTGTTTTGAGATTGGAGGACTTGTTCTGAGTTTGATGTGGTTATTCTGATATTTTAGGACTTGTTCAGAGCTTGGAGGACTTGTTCAGAGCTTGGAGGACTTGTTCAGAGCTTGGAGGACTTGTTCAGAGCTTGGAGGGCTTGTTCTCTTTTAGGAGCATTTGGTCTGTGATTGGAGAATTTGTTCTGTGAAGGGAGAGCTTGCACTGTGATTGAAAAATTTTTTCTGGGCTTGGAGGAATTGTTCTGAATCTGGGGGACTTGTTTTGAGTTAGGGGAATTGTTCAGAGCTTGGAGGACTTGTTCAGGGCTTGGAGGACTTGTTCTCTTTTAGGAGCATTTGGTCTGTGATTGGAGAAATTGTTCTCTGCCTGGAGAACTTGCACTATATGTCGAGGACATGTTGGGAGCCTGGAGGACATGTTGGGAGCCTGGAGGACATGTTGGAAGAATGGAGGACATGTTGGAAGAATGGAGGACATGTTGGAAGAATGGAGGACATGTTGGAAGAATGGAGGACATGTTGGAAGAATGGAGGACATGTTGGAAGAATGGAGGACATGTTGGAAGAATGGAGGACATGTTGGAAGAATGGAGGACATGTTGGAAGAATGGAGGACATGTTGGAAGAATGGAGGACATGTTGAGAGCCTGGAGGACATGTTCTCTTATCGGCGCATTTGGTATGTCATTGGGGGACTTGTTCTGTGCCTGGTGAACATGAACTATGATGATTGGAGGACTTGTTTTGAGATTGGAGGACTTGTTCTGAGATTGGAGGACTTGTTTTGAGATTGGAGGACTTGTTTTGGGTTTGGAGTTCTTGTTTTGAGATTGGAGTTCTTGTTTTGAGATTGGAGTTCTTGTTTTGAGATTGGAGTTCTTGTTTTGAGATTGGAGGACTTGTTTTGGGTTTGGAGTTCTTGTTTTGGGTTTGGAGTTCTTGTTTTGAGTTTGGAGTTCTTGTTTTGAGATTGGAGTTCTTGTTTTGAGATTGGAGTTCTTGTTTTGAGATTGGAGTTCTTGTTTTGAGATTGGAGTTCTTGTTTTGAGATTGGAGTTCTTGTTTTGAGATTGGAGTTCTTGTTTTGAGATTGGAGTTCTTGTTTTGAGATTGGAGTTCTTGTTTTGAGATTGGAGTTCTTGTTTTGAGATTGGAGGACTTGTTCTGAGTTTGATGTGGTTGTTCTGATATTTTAGGACTTTTACAGAGCTTGGAGGAATTGTTCAGAGCTTGGAGAACTTGTTCTCTCTTAGGAGCATTTGGTCTGTGATTGGAGAATTTGTTCTGCGCCTGGAGAGCTTGCACTGTGATTGAAAAATTTTTTTCTGGGCTTGGAGGAATTGTTCTGAGTTCGGGGGACTTGTTCTGAGTCTGGGGGAATTGTTTTGAGTTAGGGGAATTGTTCAGAGCTTGGAGGATTTGTTCAGAGCTTGGAGGACTTGTTCAGAGCTTGGAGGACTTGTTCAGAGCTTGGAGGACTTGTTAAGAGCTTGGAGGACTTGTTCAGAGCTTGGAGGACTTGTTCAGAGCTTGGAGGACTTGTTCAGAGCTTGGAGGACTTGTTCTCTTTTAGGAGCATTTGGTCTGTGATTGGAGAATTTGTTCTGTGCCTGGAGACCTTGCACTGTGATTGAAAAATTTTTTCTGGGTTGGAGGAATTGTTCTGAGTTTGGGGGACTTGTTCTGAATCTGGGGGACTTGTTTTGAGTTAGGGGAATTTTTAAGAGCTTGGAGGAGTTGTTCAGGGCTTGTAGGACTTGTTCTCTTTTAGGAGCATTTGGTTTGTGATTGGAGAATTTGTTCTCTGCCTGGAGAACTTTCACTATATTTGGAGGACATGTTGAGAGCCTGGAGGACATGTTGGGAGCCTGGAGGACATGTTGGGAGCCTGGAGGACATGTTGGGAGCCTGGAGGACATGTTGGGAGCCTGGAGGACATGTTGGGAGCCTGGAGGACATGTTGGGAGCCTGGAGGACATGTTGGGAGCCTGGAGGACATGTTCTCTTATCGGAGCATTTGGTATGTCATTGGGGGACTTGTTCTGTGCCTGGTGAACATGAACTATGATGATTGGAGGACTTGTTTTGCGATTGGAGGACTTGTTTTGAGATTGGAGGACTTGTTGTGAGATTGAAGGACTTGTTTTGAGATTGGAGGACTTGTTCTGAGTTTGATGTGGTTATTCTGATATTTTAGGACTTGTTCAGAGCTTGGAGGACTTGTTCAGAGCTTGGAGGACTTGTTCAGAGCTTGGAGGACTTGTTCAGAGCTTGGAGGGCTTGTTCTCTTTTAGGAGCATTTGGTCTGTGATTGGAGAATTTGTTCTGTGCCTGGAGAGCTTGCACTGTGATTGAAAAATTTTTTCTGGGCTTGGAGGAATTGTTCTGAATCTGGGGGACTTGTTTTGAGTTAGGGGAATTGTTCAGAGCTTGGAGGACTTGTTCAGAGCTTGGAGGACTTGTTCAGAGCTTGGAGGACTTGTTCTCTTTTAGGAGCATTTGGTCTGTGATTGGAGAAATTGTTCTCTGCCTGGAGAACTTGCACTATATGTCGAGGACATGTTGGGAGCCTGGAGGACATGTTGGAAGAATGGAGGACATGTTGGAAGAATGGAGGACATGTTGGAAGAATGGAGGACATGTTGGAAGAATGGAGGACATGTTGGAAGAATGGAGGACATGTTGGAAGAATGGAGGACATGTTGGAAGAATGGAGGACATGTTGGAAGAATGGAGGACATGTTGAGAGTCTGGAGGACACTTTGAGAGCCTGGAGGACATGTTCTCTTATCGGAGCATTTGGTATGTCATTGGGGGACTTGTTCTGTGCCTGGTGAACATGAACTATGATGATTGGAGGACTTGTTTTGAGATTGGAGGACTTGTTCTGAGATTGGAGGACTTGTTTTGAGATTGGAGGACTTGTTTTGGGTTTGGAGTTCTTGTTTTGAGATTGGAGTTCTTGTTTTGAGATTGGAGTTCTTGTTTTGAGATTGGAGTTCTTGTTTTGAGATTGGAGTTCTTGTTTTGAGATTGGAGTTCTTGTTTTGAGATTGGAGTTCTTGTTTTGAGATTGGAGGACTTGTTTTGGGTTTGGAGTTCTTGTTTTGAGTTTGGAGTTCTTGTTTTGAGATTGGAGTTCTTGTTTTGAGATTGGAGTTCTTGTTTTGAGATTGGAGTTCTTGTTTTGAGATTGGAGTTCTTGTTTTGAGATTGGAGTTCTTGTTTTGAGATTGGAGTTCTTGTTTTGAGATTGGAGTTCTTGTTTTGAGATTGGAGTTCTTGTTTTGAGATTGGAGTTCTTGTTTTGAGATTGGAGGACTTGTTCTGAGTTTGATGTGGTTGTTCTGATATTTTAGGACTTTTACAGAGCTTGGAGGAATTGTTCAGAGCTTGGAGAACTTGTTCTCTCTTAGGAGCATTTGGTCTGTGATTGGAGAATTTGTTCTGCGCCTGGAGAGCTTGCACTGTGATTGAAAAATTTTTTTCTGGGCTTGGAGGAATTGTTCTGAGTTCGGGGGACTTGTTCTGAGTCTGGGGGAATTGTTTTGAGTTAGGGGAATTGTTCAGAGCTTGGAGGATTTGTTCAGAGCTTGGAGGACTTGTTCAGAGCTTGGAGGACTTGTTCAGAGCTTGGAGGACTTGTTAAGAGCTTGGAGGACTTGTTCAGAGCTTGGAGGACTTGTTCAGAGCTTGGAGGACTTGTTCAGAGCTTGGAGGACTTGTTCAGAGCTTGGAGGACTTGTTCAGAGCTTGGAGGACTTGTTCTCTTTTAGGAGCATTTGGTCTGTGATTGGAGAATTTGTTCTGTGCCTGGAGACCTTGCACTGTGATTGAAAAATTTTTTCTGGGTTGGAGGAATTGTTCTGAGTTTGGGGGACTTGTTCTGAATCTGGGGGACTTGTTTTGAGTTAGGGGAATTTTTAAGAGCTTGGAGGACTTGTTCAGGGCTTGTAAAACTTGTTCTCTTTTAGGAGCATTTGGTTTGTGATTGGAGAATTTGTTCTCTGCCTGGAGAACTTTCACTATATTTGGAGGACATGTTGAGAGCCTGGAGGACATGTTGGGAGCCTGGAGGACATGTTGGGAGCCTGGAGGACATGTTGGGAGCCTGGAGGACATGTTGGGAGCCTGGAGGACATGTTGGGAGCCTGGAGGACATGTTCTCTTATCGGAGCATTTGGTATGTCATTGGGGGACTTGTTCTGTGCCTGGTGAACATGAACTATGATGATTGGAGGACTTGTTTTGCGATTGGAGGACTTGTTTTGAGATTGGAGGACTTGTTGTGAGATTGGAGGACTTGTTTTGAGATTGGAGGACTTGTTGTGAGATTGAAGGACTTGTTTTGAGATTGGAGGACTTGTTCTGAGTTTGATGTGGTTATTCTGATATTTTAGGACTTGTTCAGAGCTTGGAGGACTTGTTCAGAGCTTGGAGGACTTGTTCAGAGCTTGGAGGACTTGTTCAGAGCTTGGAGGGCTTGTTCTCTTTTAGGAGCATTTGGTCTGTGATTGGAGAATTTGTTCTGTGAAGGGAGAGCTTGCACTGTGATTGAAAAATTTTTTCTGGGCTTGGAGGAATTGTTCTGAATCTGGGGGACTTGTTTTGAGTTAGGGGAATTGTTCAGAGCTTGGAGGACTTGTTCAGGGCTTGGAGGACTTGTTCTCTTTTATGAGCATTTGGTCTGTGATTGGAGAAATTGTTCTCTGCCTGGAGAACTTGCACTATATGTCGAGGACATGTTGGGAGCCTGGAGGACATGTTGGGAGCCTGGAGGACATGTTGGAAGAATGGAGGACATGTTGGAAGAATGGAGGACATGTTGGAAGAATGGAGGACATGTTGGAAGAATGGAGGACATGTTGGAAGAATGGAGGACATGTTGGAAGAATGGAGGACATGTTGGAAGAATGGAGGACATGTTGAGAGTCTGGAGGACACTTTGAGAGCCTGGAGGACATGTTCTCTTATCGGAGCATTTGGTATGTCATTGGGGGACTTGTTCTATGCATGGTGAACATGAACTAGGATGATTGGAGGACTTGTTTTGAGATTGGAGGACTTGTTTTGAGATTGGAGGACTTGTTTTGGGTTTGGAGTTCTTGTTTTGAGTTTGGAGTTCTTGTTTTGAGATTGGAGTTCTTGTTTTGAGATTGGAGTTCTTGTTTTGAGATTGGAGTTCTTGTTTTGAGATTGGAGTTCTTGTTTTGAGATTGGAGTTCTTGTTTTGAGATTGGAGTTCTTGTTTTGAGATTGGAGTTCTTGTTTTGAGATTGGAGTTCTTGTTTTGAGATTGGAGTTCTTGTTTTGAGATTGGAGTTCTTGTTTTGAGATTGGAGGACTTGTTTTGAGATTGGAGGACTTGTTTTGAGATTGGAGGACTTGTTTTGAGATTGGAGGACTTGTTCTGAGTTTGATGTGGTTGTTCTGATATTTTAGGACTTTTACAGAGCTTGGAGGAATTGTTCAGAGCTTGGAGAACTTGTTCTCTCTTAGGAGCATTTGGTCTGTGATTGGAGTATTTGTTCTGCGCCTGGAGAGCTTGCACTGTGATTGAAAATTTTTTTTCTGGGCTTGGAGGAATTGTTCTGAGTTCGGGGGACTTGTTCTGAGTCTGGGGGAATTGTTTTGAGTTAGGGGAATTGTTTAGAGCTTGGAGGACTTGTTCAGAGCTTGGAGGACTTGTTCAGAGCTTGGAGGACTTGTTCAGAGCTTGGAGGACTTGTTCAGAGCTTGGAGGACTTGGACTTGTTCAGAGCTTGGAGGACTTGTTCAGAGCTTGGAGGACTTGTTCAGAGCTTGGAGGACTTGTTCTCTTTTAGGAGCATTTGGTCTGTGATTGGAGAAATTGTTCTCTGCCTGGAGAACTTGCACTATATGTCGAGGACATTTTGGGAGCCTGGAGGACATGTTGGAAGAATGGAGGACATGTTGGAAGAATGGAGGACATGTTGGAAGAATGGAGGACATGTTGAGAGTCTGGAGGACACTTTGAGAGCCTGGAGGACATGTTCTCTTATCGGAGCACTTGGTATGTCATTGGGGGACTTGTTCTGTGCCTGGTGAACATGAACTATGATGATTGGAGGACTTGTTTTGAGATTGGAGGACTTCTTCTGAGATTGGAGGACTTGTTTTGAGATTGGAGGACTTGTTTTGAGATTGGAGGACTTGTTTTGGGTTTGGAGTTCTTGTTTTGAGTTTGGAGTTCTTGTTTTGAGTTTGGAGTTCTTGTTTTGAGATTGGAGTTCTTGTTTTGAGATTGGAGTTCTTGTTTTGAGATTGGAGTTCTTGTTTTGAGATTGGAGTTCTTGTTTTGAGATTGGAGTTCTTGTTTTGAGATTGGAGTTCTTGTTTTGAGATTGGAGTTCTTGTTTTGAGATTGGAGTTCTTGTTTTGAGATTGGAGTTCTTGTTTTGAGATTGGAGTTCTTGTTTTGAGATTGGAGTTCTTGTTTTGAGATTGGAGTTCTTGTTTTGAGATTGGAGTTCTTGTTTTGAGATTGGAGTTCTTGTTTTGAGATTGGAGTTCTTGTTTTGAGATTGGAGTTCTTGTTTTGAGATTGGAGTTCTTGTTTTGAGATTGGAGGACTTGTTCTGAGTTTGATGTGGTTGTTCTGATATTTTAGGACTTTTACAGAGCTTCGAGGAATTGTTCAGAGCTTGGAGAACTTGTTCTCTCTTAGGAGCATTTGGTCTGTGATTGGAGAATTTGTTCTGCGCCTGGAGAGCTTGCACTGTGATTGAAAAATTTTTTTCTGGGCTTCGAGGAATTGTTCTGAGTTCGGGGGACTTGTTCTGAGTCTGGGGGAATTGTTTTGAGTTAGGGGAATTGTTTAGAGCTTGGAGGACTTGTTCAGAGCTTGGAGGACTTGTTCAGAGCTTGGAGGACTTCTTCAGAGCTTGGAGGACTTGTTCAGAGCTTGGAGGACTTGCTCAGAGGTTGGAGGACTTGTTCAGAGCTTGGAGGACTTGTTCTCTTTTAGGAGCATTTGGTCTGTGATTGGAGAATTTGTTCTGTGCCTGGAGACCTTGCACTGTGATTGAAAAATTTTTTCTGGGTTGGAGGAATTGTTCTGAGTTTGGGGGACTTGTTCTGAATCTGGGGGACTTGTTTTGAGTTAGGGGAATTGTTCAGAGCTTGGAGGACTTGTTCAGGGCTTGGAGGACTTGTTCTCTTTTAGGAGCATTTGGTCTGTGATTGGAGAATTTGTTCTCTGCCTGGAGAACTTGCACTATATGTCGAGGACATGTTGGGAGCCTGGAGGATATCTTGGGAGCCTGGAGGACATGTTCGAAGAATGGAGGACATGTTGGAAGAATGGAGGACATGTTGGAAGAATGGAGGACATGTTGGAAGAATGGAGGACATGTTGGAAGAATGGAGGACACGTTGGAAGAATGGAGGACACGTTGAGAGCCTGGAGGACATGTTCTCTTATCGGAGCATTTGGTATGTCATTGGGGGACTTGTTCTGTGCCTGGTGAACATGAACTATGATGATTGGAGGACTTGTTTTGAGATTGGAGGACTTGTTTTGAGATTGGAGGACTTGTTTTGAGATTGGAGGACTTGTTTTGAGATTGGAGGACTTGTTTTGAGATTGGAGGACTTGTTCTGAGTTTGATGTGGTTGTTTTGATATTTTAGGAATTGTTCTGAGCTTGGAGGACTTGTTCAGGGCTTGGAGGACTTGTTCTCTTTTAGGAGCATTTGGTCTGTGATTGGAGAATTTGTTCTGTGCCTGGAGAGCTTGCACTGTGAGTGAAAAATTTTTTCTGGGCTTGGAGGAATTGTTCTGAGTTTGGGGGACTTGTTCTGAATCTGGGGGACTTGTTTTGAGTTAGGGGAATTTTTCAGAGCTCGGAGGACTTGCTCAGGGCTTGGAGGACTTGTTCTCTTTTAGGAGCATTTGGTCTGTGATTGGAGAATTGGTTCTCTGCCTGGAGAACTTTCACTATATTTGGAGGACATGTTGAGAGCCTGGAGGACATGTTGAGAGCCTGGAGGACATGTTGAGAGCCTGGAGGACATGTTGAGAGCCTGGAGGACATGTTGAGAGCCTGGAGGACATGTTGAGAGCCTGGAGGACATGTTGAGAGCCTGGAGGACATGTTGAGAGCCTGGAGGACATGTTGAGAGCCTGGAGGACATGTTCTCTTATCGGAGCATTTGGTATGTCATTGGGGGACTTGTTCTGTGCCTGGTGAACATGAACTATGAAGATTGGAGGACTTGTTTTGAGCTTGGAGGACTTGTTCAGATCTTGGAGGACTTCTTCAGAGCTTAGACGACTTGTTCAGAGCTTGGAGGACTTGTTCTCTTTTAGGAGCATTTGGTCTGTGATTGGAGAATTTGTTCTCTGCCTGGAGACCTTGCACTGTGATTGAAAAATTTTTTCATGGCTTGGAGGAATTGTTCTGAGTTTGGGGGACTTGTTCTGAATCTGGGGGACGTGTTTTGACTTACGGGAATTGTTCAGAGCTTGGTGGCCTTGTTCAGGGCTTGGAGGACTTGTTCTCTTTTAGGAGCATTTGGTCTGTGATTGGAGAAATTGTTCTCTGCCTGGAGAACTTGCACTATATTTGGAGGACATGTTGGGAGCCTGGAGGACATGTTGGGAGCCAGGAGGACATGTTGGGAGCCTGGAGGACATGTTGGGAGCCTGGAGGACATGTTGGGAGCCTGGAGGACATGTTGGGAGCCTGGAGGACATGTTTGAAGAATGGAGGACATGTTGAGAGCCTGGAGGACACGTTGAGAGCCTGGAGGACATGTTCTCTTATCGGAGCATTTGGTATGTCATTGGGGGACTTGTTCTGTGCCTGGTGAACATGAACTATGAGGATTGGAGGACTTGTTTTGAGATTGGAGGACTTGTTCTGAGATTGGAGTTCTTGTTTTGAGTTTGGAGTTCTTGTTTTGAGATTGGAGGACCTGTTTTGAGATTGGAGGACTTGTTGTGAGATTGGAGGACTTGTTGTGAGATTGGAGGACTTGTTCTGAGTTTGATGTGGTTGTTCTGATATTTTAGGACTTTTACAGAGCTTGGAGGACTTGTTCAGAGCTTGGAGGACTTGTTCTCTTTTAGGAGCATTTGGTCTGTGATTGGAGAATTTGTTCTGTGCCTGGAGACCTTGCACTGTGATTGAAAAATTTTTTCTGGGCTTGGAGGAATTGTTCTGAGTTTGGGGGACTTGTTCAGAGCTTGGAGGACTCGTTCAGGGCTTGGAGGACTTGTTCTCTTTTAGGAGCATTTGGTCTGTGATTGGAGAATTTGTTCTCTGCCTGGAGAACTTTCACTATATTTGGAGGACATGTTGAGAGCCTGGAGGACATTTTGAGAGCCTGGAGGACATGTTGGGAGCCTGGAGGACATGTTGGGAGCCTGGAGGACATGTTGGAAGAATGGAGGACATGTTGAGAGCCTGGAGGACATGTTGGAAGAATGGAGGACATGTTGAGAGCCTGGAGGACATGTTGAGAGCCTGGAGGACACGTTGAGAGCCTGGAGGACATGTTCTCTTATCGGAGCATTTGGTATGTCATTGGGGGAGTTGTTCTGTGCCTGGTGAACATGAACTATGATGATTGGAGGACTTGTTTTGAGATTGGAGGACTTGTTTTGAGATTGGAGGACTTGTTTTGAGTTTGGAGTTCTTGTTTTGAGATTGGAGGACTAGTTTTGAGATTGGAGGACTTGTTTTGAGATTGGAGGACTTGTTTTGAGATTGGAGGACTTGTTGTGAGATTGGAGGACTTGTTGTGAGATTGGAGGACTTGTTGTGAGATTGGAGGACTTGTTCTGAGTTTGATGTGGTTGTTCTGATATTTTAGGACTTTTACAGAGCTTGGAGGAGTTTTTCAGAGCTTGGAGGACTTGTTCTCTTTTAGGAGCATTTGGTCTGTGATTGGAGAATTTGTTCCGTGCCTGGAGACCTTGCACTGTGATTGAAAAATTTTTTCTGGGCTTGGAGGAATTGTTCTGAGTTTGGGGGACTTGTTCTGAATCAGGGGGACTTGTTTTGAGTTAGGGGAATTTTTCAGAGCTCGGAGGACTTGCTCAGGGCTTGGAGGACTTGTTCAGGGCTTGGAGGACTTGTTCTCTTTTAGGAGCATTTGGTCTGTGATTGGAGAATTTGTTCTCTGCCTGGAGAACTTTCACTATATTTGGAGGACATGTTGAGAGCCTGGAGGACATGTTGAGAGCCTGGAGGACATGTTGAGAGCCTGGAGGACATGTTGAGAGCCTGGAGGACATGTTGAGAGCCTGGAGGACATGTTGGGAGGCTGGAGGACATGTTGGGAGGCTGGAGGACATGTTGGAAGAATGGAGGACATTTTGAGAGCCTGGAGGACATGTTGAGAGCCTGGAGGACACGTTGAGAGCCTGGAGGACATGTTCTCTTATCGGAGCATTTGGTATGTCATTGGGGGGCTTGTTCTGTGCCTGGTGAACATGAACTATGATGATTGGAGGACTTGTTTTGAGATTGGAGGACTTGTTCTGAGATTGGAGGACTTGTTTTGAGATTGGAGGACTTGTTTTGCGATTGGAGGACTTGTTGTGAGATTGGAGGACTTGTTCTGAGATTGGAGGACTTGTTTTGCGATTGGAGGACTTGTTGTGAGATTGGAGGACTTGTTTTGAGATTGGAGGACTTGTTTTGAGATTGGAGGACTTGTTTTGAGATTGGAGGACTTGTTTTGAGATTGGAGGACTTGTTCTGAGTTTGATGTGGTTGTTTTGATATTTTAGGAATTGTTCTGAGCTTGGAGGACTTGTTCAGGGCTTGGAGGACTTGTTCTCTTTTAGGAGCATTTGGTCTGTGATTGGAGAATTTCTTCTGTGCCTGGAGAGCTTGCACTGTGATTGAAAAATTTTTTCTGGGCTTGGAGGGATTGTTCTGAGTTTGGGGGACTTGTTCTGAATCTGGGGGACTTGTTTTGAGTTAGGGGAATTGTTCAGAGCTTGGAGGACTTGTTCAGGGCTTGGAGGACTTGTTCTCTTTTAGGAGCTTTTGGTCTGTGATTGGAGAATTTGTTCTCTGCCTGGAGAACTTTCAATATATTTGGAGGACATGTTGAGAGCCTGGAGGACATGTTGAGAGCCTGGAGGACATGTTCTCTTATCGGAGCATTTGGTATGTCATTGGGGGACTTGTTCTGTGCTTGGTGAACATGAACTATGATGAGATTGGAGGACTTGTTTTGCGATTGGAGGACTTGTTTTGCGATTGGAGGACTTGTTTTGCGATTGGAGGACTTGTTTTGCGATTGGAGGACTTGTTGTGAGATTGAAGGACTTGTTGTGAGATTGGAGGACTTGTTTTGCGATTGGAGGACTTGTTTTGCGATTGGAGGACTTGTTTTGCGATTGGAGGACTTGTTGTGAGATTGGAGGACTTGTTTTGAGATTGGAGGACTTGTTTTGAGATTGGAGGACTTGTTTTGAGATTGGAGGACTTGTTTTGAGATTGGAGGACTTGTTTTGAGATTGGAGGACTTGTTTTGAGATTGGAGGACTTGTTCTGTGTTTGATGTGGTTGTTTTGATATTTTAGGAATTGTTCTGAGCTTGGAGGACTTGTTCAGGGCTTGGAGGACTTGTTCTCTTTTAGGAGCATTTGGTCTGTGATTGGAGAATTTCTTCTGTGCCTGGAGAGCTTGCACTGTGATTGAAAAATTTTTTCTGGGCTTGGAGGAATTGTTCTGAGTTTGGGGGACTTGTTCTGAATCTGGGGGACTTGTTTTGAGTTAGGGGAATTGTTCAGAGCTCAGAGGACTTGTTCAGGGCTTGGAGGACTTGTTCTCTTTTAGGAGCATTTGGTCTGTGATTGGAGAATTTGTTCTCTGCCTGGAGAACTTTCACTATATTTGGAGGACATGTTGAGAGCCTGGAGGACATGTTGAGAGCCTGGAGGACATGTTGACAGCCTGGAGGACATGTTGAGAGCCTGGAGGACATGTTCTCTTATCGGAGCATTTGGTATGTCATTGGGGGACTTGTTCTGTGCCTGGTGAACATGAACTATGAAGATTGGAGGACTTGTTTTGAGATTAGAGGACCTGTTTTGAGATTGGAGGACTTGTTTTGAGCTTGGAGGACTTGTTCAGATCTTGGAGGACTTCTTCAGAGCTTAGAGGACTTGTTCAGAGCTTGGAGGACTTGTTCTCTTTTAGGAGCATTTGGTCTGTGATTGGAGAATTTGTTCTGTGCCTGGAGAGCTTGCACTGTGATTGAAAAATTTTTTCTGGGCTTGGAGGAATTGTTCTGAGTTTGGGGGACTTGTTCTGAATCTGGGGGACTTGTTTTGAGTTACGGGAATTCTTCAGAGCTTGGTGGCCTTTTTCAGGGCTTGGAGGACTTGTTCTCTTTTAGGAGCATTTGGTCTGTGATTGGAGAAATTGTTCTCTGCCTGGAGAACTTGCACTATATTTGGAGGACATGTTGGGAGCCTGGAGGACATGTTGGCAGCCTGGAGGACATGTTGGGAGCCTGGAGGACATGTTGGGAGCCTGGAGGACATGTTGGGAGCCTGGAGGACATGTTGGAAGAATGGAGGACATGTTGAGAGCCTGGAGGACACGTTGAGAGCCTGGAGGACATGTTCTCTTATCGGAGCATTTGGTATGTCATTGGGGGACTTGTTCTGTGCCTGGTGAACATGAACTCTGATGATTGGAGGACCTGTTTTGAGATTGGAGGACCTGTTTTGAGATTGGAGGACTTGTTTTGAGATTGGAGGACTTGTTTTGAGATTGGAGGACTTGTTTTCAGATTGGAGGACTTGTTCTGAGTTTGATGTGGTTGTTCTGATATTTTAGGACTTTTACAGAGCTTGGAGGAGTTGTTCAGAGCTTGGAGGACTTGTTCTCTTTTAGGAGCATTTGGTCTGTGATTGGAGAATTTGTTCTGTGCCTGGAGACCTTGCACTGTGATTGAAAAATTTTTTCTGGGCTTGGAGGAATTGTTCTGAGTTTGGGGGACTTGTTCTGAATCTGGGGGACTTGTTTTGAGTTAGGGGAATTGTTCAGAGCTTGGAGGACTTGTTCAGAGCTTGGTGGCCTTGTTCAGGGCTTGGAGGACTTGTTCTCTTTTAGGAGCACTTGGTCTGTGATTGGAGAATTTATTCTCTGCCTGGAGAACTTTCACTATATTTGGAGGACATGTTGAGAGCCTGGAGGACATGTTGAGAGCCTGGAGGACATGTTGAGAGCCTGGAGGACATGTTGAGAGCCTGGAGGACATGTTGAGAGCCTGGAGGACATGTTGAGAGCCTGGAGGACATGTTGAGAGCCTGGAGGACATGTTGAGAGCCTGGAGGACATGTTGAGAGCCTGGAGGACATGTTCTCTTATCAGAGCATTTGCTATGTCATTGGGGGACTTGTTCTGTGCCTGGTGAACATGAACTCTGATGATTGGAGGACTTGTTTTGAGATTGGAGGACTTGTTTTGAGATTGGAGGACTTGTTTTGAGATTGGAGGACTTGTTTTGAGATTGGAGGATTTGTTTTGAGATTGGAGGACTTGTTTGGAGATTGGAGGACTTGTTTGGAGATTAGAGGACTTGTTTGGAGATTGGAGGACTTGTTCTGAGTTTGATGTGGTTGTTTTGATATTTTAGGAATTTTTCTGAGCTTGGAGGACTTGTTCAGGGCTTGGAGGACTTGTTCTCTTTTAGGAGCATTTGGTCTGTGATTGGAGAATTTGTTCTGTGCCTGGAGACCTTGCACTGTGATTGAAAATTTTTTTCTGGGCTTGGAGGAATTGTTCTGAGTTTGGGGGACTTGTTCTGAATCTGGGGGACTTGTTTTGAGTTAGGGGAATTGTTCAGAGCTCGGAGGACTTGTTCAGGGCTTGGAGGACTTGTTCTCTTTTAGGAGCATTTGGTCTGTGATTGGAGAATTTGTTCTCTGCCTGGAGAACTTTCACTATATTTGGAGGACATGTTGAGAGCCTGGAGGACATGTTGAGAGCCTGGAGAACATGTTGAGAGCCTGGAGGACATGTTGAGAGCCTAGAGGACGTGTTCTCTTATCGGAGCATTTGGTATGTCATTGGGGGACTTGTTCTGTGCCTGGTGAACATGAACTATGATGATTGGAGGACTTGTTTTGAGATTGGAGGACTTGTTCTGAGATTGGAGGACTTGTTGTGAGATTGAAGGAATTCTTTTGAGATTGGAGGACATGTTCTGAGTTTGATGAGGTTGTTCTGATATTTTAGGATTTGTTCAGAGCTTGGAGGACTTGTCCTCTTTTAGGAGCATTTGGTCTGTGATTGGAGAATTTGTTCTCTGCCTGGAGAACTTGCACTATATTTGGAGGATATGTTGGGAGCCTGGAGGATTATGTTGGGAGCCTGGAGGACATGTTGGGAGCCTGGAGGACATGTTGAGAGCCTGGAGGACATGTTGAGAGCCTGGAGGACATGTTCTCTTATCGGAGCATTTGGTATGTCATTGGGGGACTTGTTCTGTGCCTGGTGAACATGAACTATGATGATTGGAGGACTTGTTTTGAGATTGGAGGACTTGTTCTGAGATTGGAGGACTTGTTTTGAGTTTGGAGTTCTTGTTTTGAGATTGGAGGACTTGTTTTCAGATTGGAGGACTTGTTTTCAGATTGGAGGACCTCTTTTGAGATTGGAGGACCTGTTTTGAGATTGGAGGACCTGTTTTGAGATTGGAGGACCTGTTTTGAGATTGGAGGACTTGTTTTGAGATTGGAGGACTTGTTTTGAGATTGGAGGACTTGTTGTGAGATTGGAGGACTTGTTGTGAGATTGGAGGACTTGTTCTGAGTTTGATGTGGTTGTTCTGATATTTTAGGACTTTTACAGAGGTTGGAGGACTTGTTCAGAGCTTGGAGGACTTGTTCTCTTTTAGGAGCATTTGGTCTGTGATTGGACAATTTGTTCTCTGCCTGGCGAAATTTCACTATATTTGGAGGACATGTTGAGAGCCTGGAGGACATGTTGAGAGCCTGGAGGACATGTTGAGAGCCTGGAGGACATGTTGAGAGCCTGGAGGACATGTTCTCTTATCGGAGCATTTGGTATGTCATTGGGGGACTTGTTCTGTGCCTGGTGAACATGAACTATGAAGATTGGAGGACTTGTTTTGAGATTAGAGGACCTGTTTTGAGATTGGAGGACTTGTTTTGAGCTTGGAGGACTTGTTCAGATCTTGGAGGACTTCTTCAGAGCTTAGAGGACTTGTTCAGAGCTTGGAGGACTTGTTCTCTTTTAGGAGCATTTGGTCTGTGATTGGAGAATTTGTTCTGTGCCTGGAGAGCTTGCACTGTGATTGAAAAATTTTTTCTGGGCTTGGAGGAATTGTTCTGAGTTTGGGGGACTTGTTCTGAATCTGGGGGACTTGTTTTGAGTTACGGGAATTCTTCAGAGCTTGGTGGCCTTTTTCAGGGCTTGGAGGACTTGTTCTCTTTTAGGAGCATTTGGTCTGTGATTGGAGAAATTGTTCTCTGCCTGGAGAACTTGCACTATATTTGGAGGATATGTTGGGAGCCTGGAGGACATGTTGGGATCCTGGAGGACATGTTGAGAGCCTGGAGGACATGTTGAGAGCCTGGAGGACATGTTGAGAGCCTGGAGGACATGTTGAGAGCCTGGAGGACATGTTCTCTTATCGGAGCATTTGGTATGTCATTGGGGGACTTGTTCTGTGCCTGGTGAACATGAACTATGATGATTGGAGGACTTGTTTTGAGATTGGAGGACTTGTTCTGAGATTGGAGGACTTGTTTTGAGTTTGGAGTTCTTGTTTTGAGATTGGAGGACTTGTTTTCAGATTGGAGGACTTGTTTTGAGATTGGAGGACCTGTTTTGAGATTGGAGGACCTGTTTTGAGATTGGAGGACCTGTTTTGAGATTGGAGGACTTGTTTTGAGATTGGAGGACTTGTTTTGAGATTGGAGGACTTGTTTTGAGATTGGAGGACTTGTTGTGAGATTGGAGGACTTGTTGTGAGATTGGAGGACTTGTTCTGAGTTTGATGTGGTTGTTCTGATATTTTAGGACTTTTACAGAGCTTGGAGGACTTGTTCAGAGCTTGGAGGACTTGTTCTCTTTTAGGAGCATTTGGTCTGTGATTGGACAATTTGTTCTCTGCCTGGAGAAATTTCACTATATTTGGAGGACATGTTGAGAGCCTGGAGGACATGTTGAGAGCCTGGAGGACATGTTGAGAGCCTGGAGGACATGTTGAGAGCCTGGAGGACATGTTGAGAGCCTGGAGGACATGTTCTCTTATCGGAGCATTTGGTATGTCATTGGGGGACTTGTTCTGTGCCTGGTGAACATGAACTATGAAGATTGGAGGACTTGTTTTGAGATTAGAGGACCTGTTTTGAGATTGGAGGACTTGTTTTGAGCTTGGAGGACTTGTTCAGATCTTGGAGGACTTCTTCAGAGCTTAGAGGACTTGTTCAGAGCTTGGAGGACTTGTTCTCTTTTAGGAGCATTTGGTCTGTGATTGGAGAATTTCTTCTGTGCCTGGAGAGCTTGCACTGTGATTGAAAAATTTTTTCTGGGCTTGGAGGAATTGTTCTGAGTTTGGGGGACTTGTTCTGAATCTGGGGGACTTGTTTTGAGTTACGGGAATTCTTCAGAGCTTGGTGGCCTTTTTCAGGGCTTGGAGGACTTGTTCTCTTTTAGGAGCATTTGGTCTGTGATTGGAGAAATTGTTCTCTGCCTGGAGAACTTGCACTATATTTGGAGGACATGTTGGGAGCCTGGAGGACATGTTGGGAGCCTGGAGGACATGTTGGGAGCCTGGAGGACATGTTGAGAGCCTGGAGGACATGTTGAGAGCCTGGAGGACATGTTGAGAGCCTGGAGGACATGTTGAGAGCCTGGAGGACATGTTGAGAGCCTGGAGGACATGTTCTCTTATCGGAGCATTTGGTATGTCATTGGGGGACTTGTTCTGTGCCTGGTGAACATGAACTATGATGATTGGAGGACTTGTTTTGAGATTGGAGGACTTGTTTTGAGATTGGAGGACTTGTTCTGAGATTGGAGGACTTGTTCTGAGATTGGAGGACTTGTTTTGAGATTGGAGGACTTGTTGTGAGATTGGAGGACTTGTTGTGAGATTGGAGGACTTGTTGTGAGATTGGAGGACTTGTTGTGAGATTGGAGGACTTGTTCTGAGTTTGATGTGGTTGTTCTGATATTTTAGGACTTTTACAGAGCTTGGAGGAGTTGTTCAGAGCTTGGAGGACTTGTTCTCTTTTAGGAGCATTTGGTCTGTGATTGGAGAATTTGTTCTGTGCCTGGAGACCTTGCACTGTGATTGAAAAATTTTTTCTGGGCTTGGAGGAATTGTTCTGAGTTTGGGGGACTTGTTCTGAATCTGGGGGACTTGTTTTGAGTTAGGGGAATTGTTCAGAGCTTGGAGGACTTGTTCAGAGCTTGGTGGCCTTGTTCAGGGCTTGGAGGACTTGTTCTCTTTTAGGAGCACTTGGTCTGTGATTGGAGAATTTATTCTCTGCCTGGAGAACTTTCACTATATTTGGAGGACATGTTGAGAGCCTGGAGGACATGTTGAGAGCCTGGAGGACATGTTGAGAGCCTGGAGGACATGTTGAGAGCCTGGAGGACATGTTGAGAGCCTGGAGGACATGTTGAGAGCCTGGAGGACATGTTGAGAGCCTGGAGGACATGTTCTCTTATCAGAGCATTTGCTATGTCATTGGGGGACTTGTTCTGTGCCTGGTGAACATGAACTCTGATGATTGGAGGACTTGTTTTGAGATTGGAGGACTTGTTGTGAGATTGGAGGACTTGTTTTGAGATTGGAGGATTTGTTTGGAGATTGGAGGACTTGTTTGGAGATTGGAGGACTTGTTTGGAGATTGGAGGACTTGTTTGGAGATTGGAGGACTTGTTTGGAGATTGGAGGACTTGTTTGGAGATTGGAGGACTTGTTCTGAGCTTGATGTGGTTGTTTTGATATTTTAGGAATTTTTCTGAGCTTGGAGGACTTGTTCAGGGCTTGGAGGACTTGTTCTCTTTTAGGAGCATTTGGTCTGTGATTGGAGAATTTCTTCTGTGCCTGGAGAGCTTGCACTGTGATTGAAAAATTTTTTCTGGGCTTGGAGGAATTGTTCTGAGTTTGGGGGACTTGTTCTGAATCTGGGGGACTTGTTTTGAGTTAGGGGAATTGTTCAGAGCTCGGAGGACTTGTTCAGGGCTTGGAGGACTTGTTCTCTTATAGGAGCATTTGGTCTGTGATTGGAGAATTTGTTCTCTGCCTGGAGAACTTTCACTATATTTGGAGGACATGTTGAGAGCCTGGAGGACATGTTGAGAGCCTGGAGGACATGTTGAGAGCCTGGAGGACATGTTGAGAGCCTGGAGGACGTGTTGAGAGCCTAGAGGACGTGTTCTCTTATCGGAGCATTTGGTATGTCATTGGGGGACTTGTTCTGTGCCTGGTGAACATGAACTATGATGATTGGAGGACTTGTTTTGAGATTGGAGGACTTGTTCTGAGATTGGAGGACTTGTTGTGAGATTGAAGGAATTCTTTTGAGATTGGAGGGCATGTTCTGAGTTTGATGAGGTTTTTCTGATATTTTAGGACTTGTTCAGAGCTTGGAGGACTTGTCCTCTTTTAGGAGCATTTGGTCTGTGATTGGAGAATATGTTCTCTGCCTGGAGAACTTGCACTATATTTGGAGGACATGTTGGGAGCCTGGAGGACATGTTGGGAGCCTGGAGGACATGTTGGGAGCCTGGAGGACATGTTGAGAGCCTGGAGGACATGTTGAGAGCCTGGAGGACATGTTCTCTTATCGGAGCATTTGGTATGTCATTGGGGGACTTGTTCTGTGCCTGGTGAACATGAACTATGATGATTGGAGGACTTGTTTTGAGATTGGAGGACTTGTTCTGAGATTGGAGGACTTGTTTTGAGTTTGGAGTTCTTGTTTTGAGATTGGAGGACTTGTTTTCAGATTGGAGGACTTGTTTTGAGATTGGAGGACCTGTTTTGAGATTGGAGGACTTGTTTTGAGATTGGAGGACTTGTTTTGAGATTGGAGGACTTGTTGTGAGATTGGAGGACTTGTTGTGAGATTGGAGGACTTGTTGTGAGATTGGAGGACTTGTTCTGAGTTTGATGTGGTTGTTCTGATATTTTAGGACTTTTACAGAGCTTGGAGGACTTGTTCAGAGCTTGGAGGACTTGTTCTCTTTTAGGAGCATTTGGTCTTTGATTGGAGAATTTCTTCTGTGCCTGGAGACCTTGCAGTGTGATTGAAAAATTTTTTCTGGGCTTGGAGGAATTGTTCTGAGTTTGGGGGACTTGTTCAGAGCTTGGAGGACTCGTTCAGGGCTTGGAGGACTTGTTCTCTTTTAGGAGCATTTGGTCTGTGATTGGAGAATTTGTTCTCTGCCTGGAGAACTTTCACTATATTTGGAGGACATGTTGAGAGCCTGGAGGACATGTTGAGAGCCTGGAGGACATGTTGGGAGCCTGGAGGACATGTTGGGAGCCTGGAGGACATGTTGGGAGCCTGGAGGACATGTTGGAAGAATGGAGGACATGTTGAGAGCCTGGAGGACATGTTGAGAGCCTGGAGGACACGTTGAGAGCCTGGAGGACATGTTCTCTTATCGGAGCATTTGGTATGTCATTGGGGGACTTGTTCTGTGCCTGGTGAACATGAACTCTGATGATTGGAGGACTTGTTTTGAGATTGGAGGACTTGTTCTGAGATTGGAGGACTTGTTTTGAGATTGGAGGACTTGTTTTGAGATTGGAGGACTTGTTGTGAGATTGGAGGGCTTGTTCTGAGATTGGAGGACTTGTTTTGCGATTGGAGGACTTGTTGTGAGATTGGAGGACTTGTTTTGAGATTGGAGGACTTGTTTTGAGATTGGAGGACTTGTTTTGAGATTGGAGGACTTGTTCTGAGTTTGATGTGGTTGTTTTGATATTTTAGGAATTGTTCTGAGCTTGGAGGACTTGTTCAGGGCTTGGAGGACTTGTTCTCTTTTAGGAGCATTTGGTCTGCGATTGGAGAATTTGTTCTGTGCCTGGAGAGCTTGCACTGTGATTGAAAAATTTTTTCTGGGCTTGGAGGAATTGTTCTGAGTTTGGGGGAATTGTTCTGAGTCTGGGGGAAGTGTTTTGAGTTAGGGGAATTGTTCAGAGCTCGGAGGACTTGTTCAGGGCTTGGAGGACTTGTTCTCTTTTAGGAGAATATGGTCTGTGATTGGAGAATTTGTTCTCTGCCTGGAGAACTTGCACTATATTTGGAGGACATGTTGAGAGCCTGGAGGACATGTTGAGAGCCTGGAGGACATGTTGAGAGCCTGGAGGACATGTTGGGAGCCTGGAGGACATGTTGAGAGCCTGGAGGACATGTTGGGAGCCTGGAGGACATGTTGAGAGCCTGGAGGACATGTTGAGAGCCTGGAGGACATGTTGAGAGCCTGGAGGACATGTTCTCTTATCGGAGCATTTGGTATGTCATTGGGGGACTTGTTCTGTGCCTGGTGAACATGAACTCTGATGATTGGAGGACTTGTTTTGAGATTGGAGGACTTGTTTTGAGATTGGAGGACTTGTTTTGAGATTGGAGGACTTGTTTTGAGATTGGAGGACTTGTTTTGAGATTGGAGGACTTGTTTTGAGATTGGAGGACTTGTTTTGAGATTGGAGGACTTGTTCTGAGTTTGATGTGGTTGTTTTGATATTTTAGGAATTGTTCTGAGCTTGGAGGACTTGTTCAGGGCTTGGAGGACTTGTTCTCTTTTAGGAGCATTTGGTCTGTGATTGGAGAATTTCTTCTGTGCCTGGAGAGCTTGCACTGTGATTGAAAAATTTTTTCTGGGCTTGGAGGGATTGTTCTGAGTTTGGGGGACTTGTTCAGAATCTGGGGGACTTGTTTTGAGTTAGGGGAATTGTTCAGAGCTTGGAGGACTTGTTCAGGGCTTGGAGGACTTGTTCTCTTTTAGGAGCTTTTGGTCTGTGATTGGAGAATTTGTTCTCTGCCTGGAGAACTTGCACTATATTTGGAGGACATGTTGAGAGCCTGGAGGACATGTTGAGAGCCTGGAGGACATGTTCTCTTATCAGAGCATTTGGTATGTCATTGGGGGACTTGTTCTGTGCTTGGTGAACATGAACTATGATGAGATTGGAGGACTTGTTTTGCGATTGGAGGACTTGTTTTGAGATTGGAGGACTTGTTTTGCGATTGGAGGACTTGTTTTGCGATTGGAGGACTTGTTTTGCGATTGGAGGACTTGTTGTGAGATTGAAGGACTTGTTTTGCGATTGGAGGACTTGTTTTGAGATTGGAGGACTTGTTTTGCGATTGGAGGACTTGTTTTGCGATTGGAGGACTTGTTTTGCGATTGGAGGACTTGTTTTGCGATTGGAGGACTTGTTTTGCGATTGGAGGACTTGTTTTGAGATTGGAGGACTTGTTTTGCGATTGGAGGACTTGTTTTGAGATTGGAGGACTTGTTTTGAGATTGGAGGACTTGTTTTGAGATTGGAGGACTTGTTTTGAGATTGGAGGACTTGTTTTGAGATTGGAGGACTTGTTTTGAGATTGGAGGACTTGTTTTGAGATTGGAGGACTTGTTCTGAGTTTGATGTGGTTGTTTTGATATTTTAGGTATTGTTCTGAGCTTGGAGGACTTGTTCAGGGCTTTGAGGACTTGTTCTCTTTTAGGAGCATTTGGTCTGTGATTGGAGAATTTCTTCTGTGCCTGGAGAGCTTGCACTGTGATTGAAAAATTTTTTCTGGGCTTGGAGGAATTGTTCTGAGTTTGGGGGACTTGTTCTGAATCTGGGGGACTTGTTTTGAGTTAGGGGAATTGTTCAGAGCTCAGAGGACTTGTTCAGGGCTTGGAGGACTTGTTCTCTTTTAGGAGCATTCGGTCTGTGATTGGAGAATTTGTTCTCTGCCTGGAGAACTTTCACTATATTTGGAGGACATGTTGAGAGCCTGGAGGACATGTTGAGAGCCTGGAGGACATGTTGAGAGCCTGGAGGACATGTTGAGAGCCTGGAGGACATGTTGAGAGCCTGGAGGATATGTTGAGAGCCTGGAGGACATGTTGAGAGCCTGGAGGACATGTTGAGAGCCTGGAGGACATGTTGAGAGCCTGGAGGACATGTTGAGAGCCTGGAGGACATGTTCTCTTATCGGAGCATTTGCTATGTCATTGGGGGACTTGTTCTGTGCCTGGTGAACATGAACTATGAAGATTGGAGGACTTGTTTTGAGATTAGAGGACCTGTTTTGAGATTGGAGGACTTGTTCAGATCTTGGAGGACTTGTTCAGATCTTGGAGGACTTGTTCAGAGCTTGGTGGCCTTGTTCAGGGCTTGTAGGACTTGTTCTCTTTTAGGAGCACTTGGTCTGTGATTGGAGAATTTATTCTCTGCCTGGAGAACTTTCACTATATTTGGAGGACATGTTGAGAGCCTGGAGGACATGTTGAGAGCCTGGAGGACATGTTGAGAGCCTGGAGGACATGTTGAGAGCCTGGAGGACATGTTGAGAGCCTGGAGGACATGTTGAGAGCCTGGAGGACATGTTGAGAGCCTGGAGGACATGTTCTCTTATCGGAGCATTTGGTATGTCATTGGGGGACTTGTTCTGTGCCTGGTGAACATGAACAATGGAGATTGGAGGACTTGTTTTGAGATTAGAGGACCTGTTTTGAGATTGGAGGACTTGTTTTGAGCTTGGAGGACTTGTTCAGATCTTGGAGGACTTCTTCAGAGCTTAGAGGACTTGTTCAGAGCATGGAGGACTTGTTCTCTTTTAGGAGCATTTGGTCTGTGATTGGAGAATTTCTTCTGTGCCTGGAGAGCTTGCACTGTGATTGAAAAATTTTTTCTGGGCTTGGAGGAATTGTTCTGAGTTTGGGGGACTTGTTCTGAATCTGGGGGACTTGTTTTGAGTTACGGGAATTCTTCAGAGCTTGGTGGCCTTTTTCAGGGCTTGGAGGACTTGTTCTCTTTTAGGAGCATTTGGTCTGTGATTGGAGAAATTGTTCTCTGCCTGGAGAACTTGCACTATATTTGGAGGACATGTTGGGAGCCTGGAGGACATGTTGGGAGCCTGGAGGACATGTTGGGAGCCTGGAGGACATGTTGAGAGCCTGGAGGACATGTTGAGAGCCTGGAGGACATGTTGAGAGCCTGGAGGACATGTTCTCTTATCGGAGCATTTGGTATGTCATTGGGGGACTTGTTCTGTGCCTGGTGAACATGAACTATGATGATTGGAGGACTTGTTTTGAGATTGGAGGACTTGTTTTGAGATTGGAGGACTTGTTCTGAGATTGGAGGACTTGTTCTGAGATTGGAGGACTTGTTTTGAGATTGGAGGACTTGTTGTGAGATTGGAGGACTTGTTGTGAGATTGGAGGACTTGTTGTGAGATTGGAGGACTTGTTCTGAGTTTGATGTGGTTGTTCTGATATTTTAGGACTTTTACAGAGCTTGGAGGAGTTGTTCAGAGCTTGGAGGACTTGTTCTCTTTTAGGAGCATTTGGTCTGTGATTGGAGAATTTGTTCTGTGCCTGGAGACCTTGCACTGTGATTGAAAAATTTTTTCTGGGCTTGGAGGAATTGTTCTGAGTTTGGGGGACTTGTTCTGAATCTGGGGGACTTGTTTTGAGTTAGGGGAATTGTTCAGAGCTTGGAGGACTTGTTCAGAGCTTGGTGGCCTTGTTCAGGGCTTGGAGGACTTGTTCTCTTTTAGGAGCACTTGGTCTGTGATTGGAGAATTTATTCTCTGCCTGGAGAACTTTCACTATATTTGGAGGACATGTTGAGAGCCTGGAGGACATGTTGAGAGCCTGGAGGACATGTTGAGAGCCTGGAGGACATGTTGAGAGCCTGGAGGACATGTTCTCTTATCAGAGCATTTGCTATGTCATTGGGGGACTTGTTCTGTGCCTGGTGAACATGAACTCTGATGATTGGAGGACTTGTTTTGAGATTGGAGGACTTGTTGTGAGATTGGAGGACTTGTTTTGAGATTGGAGGATTTGTTTTGAGATTGGAGGACTTGTTTGGAGATTGGAGGACTTGTTTGGAGATTGGAGGACTTGTTTGGAGATTGGAAGACTTGTTTGGAGATTGGAGGACTTGTTTGGAGATTGGAGGACTTGTTTGGAGATTGGAGGACTTGTTCTGAGTTTGATGTGGTTGTTTTGATATTTTAGGAATTTTTCTGAGCTTGGAGGACTTGTTCAGGGCTTGGAGGACTTGTTCTCTTTTAGGAGCATTTGGTCTGTGATTGGAGAATTTCTTCTGTGCCTGGAGAGCTTGCACTGTGATTGAAAAATTTTTTCTGGGCTTGGAGGAATTGTTCTGAGTTTGGGGGACTTGTTCTGAATCTGGGGGACTTGTTTTGAGTTAGGGGAATTGTTCAGAGCTCGGAGGACTTGTTCAGGGCTTGGAGGACTTGTTCTCTTATAGGAGCATTTGGTCTGTTATTGGAGAATTTGTTCTCTGCCTGGAGAACTTTCACTATATTTGGAGGACATGTTGAGAGCCTGGAGGACATGTTGAGAGCCTGGAGGACATGTTGAGAGCCTGGAGGACATGTTGAGAGCCTGGAGGACGTGTTGAGAGCCTAGAGGACGTGTTCTCTTATCGGAGCATTTGGTATGTCATTGGGGGACTTGTTCTGTGCCTGGTGAACATGAACTATGATGATTGGAGGACTTGTTTTGAGATTGGAGGACTTGTTCTGAGATTGGAGGACTTGTTGTGAGATTGAAGGAATTCTTTTGAGATTGGAGGACATGTTCTGAGTTTGATGAGGTTTTTCTGATATTTTAGGACTTGTTCAGAGCTTGGAGGACTTGTCCTCTTTTAGGAGCATTTGGTCTGTGATTGGAGAATATGTTCTCTGCCTGGAGAACTTGCACTATATTTGGAGGACATGTTGGGAGCCTGGAGGACATGTTGGGAGCCTGGAGGACATGTTGGGAGCCTGGAGGACATGTTGGGAGCCTGGAGGACATGTTGGGAGCCTGGAGGACATGTTGAGAGCCTGGAGGACATGTTGAGAGCCTGGAGGACATGTTCTCTTATCGGAGCATTTGGTATGTCATTGGGGGACTTGTTCTGTGCCTGGTGAACATGAACTATGATGATTGGAGGACTTGTTTTCAGATTGGAGGACTTGTTCTGAGATTGGAGGACTTGTTTTGAGTTTGGAGTTCTTGTTTTGAGATTGGAGGACTTGTTTTCAGATTGGAGGACTTGTTTTGAGATTGGAGGACCTGTTTTGAGATTGGAGGACCTGTTTTGAGATTGGAGGACTTGTTTTGAGATTGGAGGACTTGTTTTGAGATTGGAGGACTTGTTGTGAGATTGGAGGACTTGTTGTGAGATTGGAGGACTTGTTGTGAGATTGGAGGAATTGTTGTGAGATTGGAGGACTTGTTCTGAGTTTGATGTGGTTGTTCTGATATTTTAGGACTTTTACAGAGCTTGGAGGACTTGTTCAGAGCTTGGAGGACTTGTTCTCTTTTAGGAGCATTTGGTCTTTGATTGGAGAATTTCTTCTGTGCCTGGAGACCTTGCAGTGTGATTGAAAAATTTTTTCTGGGCTTGGAGGAATTGTTCTGAGTTTGGGGGACTTGTTCAGAGCTTGGAGGACTCGTTCAGGGCTTGGAGGACTTGTTCTCTTTTAGGAGCATTTGGTCTGTGATTGGAGAATTTGTTCTCTGCCTGGAGAACTTTCACTATATTTGGAGGACATGTTGAGAGCCTGGAGGACATGTTGAGAGCCTGGAGGACATGTTGGGAGCCTGGAGGACATGTTGGGAGCCTGGAGGACATGTTGGGAGCCTGGAGGACATGTTGGGAGCCTGGAGGACATGTTGGAAGAATGGAGGACATGTTGAGAGCCTGGAGGACATGTTGAGAGCCTGGAGGACACGTTGAGAGCCTGGAGGACATGTTCTCTTATCGGAGCATTTGGTATGTCATTGGGGGACTTGTTCTGTGCCTGGTGAACATGAACTCTGATGATTGGAGGACTTGTTTTGAGATTGGAGGACTTGTTCTGAGATTGGAGGACTTGTTTTGAGATTGGAGGACTTGTTTTGAGATTGGAGGACTTGTTGTGAGATTGGAGGACTTGTTCTGAGATTGGAGGACTTGTTTTGCGATTGGAGGACTTGTTGTGAGATTGGAGGACTTGTTTTGAGATTGGAGGACTTGTTTTGAGATTGGAGGACTTGTTTTGAGATTGGAGGACTTGTTCTGAGTTTGATGTGGTTGTTTTGATATTTTAGGAATTGTTCTGAGCTTGGAGGACTTGTTCAGGGCTTGGAGGACTTGTTCTCTTTTAGGAGCATTTGGTCTGCGATTGGAGAATTTGTTCTGTGCCTGGAGAGCTTGCACTGTGATTGAAAAATTTTTTCTGGGCTTGGAGGAATTGTTCTGAGTTTGGGGGACTTGTTCTGAGTCTGGGGGAATTGTTTTGAGTTAGGGGAATTGTTCAGAGCTCGGAGGACTTGTTCAGGGCTTGGAGGACTTGTTCTCTTTTAGGAGCATATGGTCTGTGATTGGAGAATTTGTTCTCTGCCTGGAGAACTTTCACTATATTTGGAGGACATGTTGAGAGCCTGGAGGACATGTTGAGAGCCTGGAGGACATGTTGAGAGCCTGGAGGACATGTTGGGAGCCTGGAGGACATGTTGAGAGCCTGGAGGACATGTTGGGAGCCTGGAGGACATGTTGGGAGCCTGGAGGACATGTTGAGAGCCTGGAGGACATGTTGAGAGCCTGGAGGACATGTTCTCTTATCGGAGCATTTGGTATGTCATTGGGGGACTTGTTCTGTGCCTGGTGAACATGAACTATGATGATTGGAGGACTTGTTTTGAGATTGGAGGACTTGTTCTGAGATTGGAGGACTTGTTTTGAGTTTGGAGTTCTTGTTTTGAGATTGGAGGACTTGTTTTCAGATTGGAGGACTTGTTTTGAGATTTGAGGACCTGTTTTGAGATTGGAGGACCTGTTTTGAGATTGGAGGACTTGTTTTGAGATTGGAGGACTTGTTTTGAGATTGGAGGACTTGTTGTGAGATTGGAGGACTTGTTGTGAGATTGGAGGACTTGTTGTGAGATTGGAGGACTTGTTCTGAGTTTGATGTGGTTGTTCTGATATTTTAGGACTTTTACAGAGCTTGGAGGACTTGTTCAGAGCTTGGAGGACTTGTTCTCTTTTAGGAGCATTTGGTCTTTGATTGGAGAATTTCTTCTGTGCCTGGAGACCTTGCAGTGTGATTGAAAAATTTTTTCTGGGCTTGGAGGAATTGTTCTGAGTTTGGGGGACTTGTTCAGAGCTTGGAGGACTCGTTCAGGGCTTGGAGGACTTGTTCTCTTTTAGGAGCATTTGGTCTGTGATTGGAGAATTTGTTCTCTGCCTGGAGAACTTTCACTATATTTGGAGGACATGTTGAGAGCCTGGAGGACATGTTGAGAGCCTGGAGGACATGTTGGGAGCCTGGAGGACATGTTGGGAGCCTGGAGGACATGTTGGGAGCCTGGAGGACATGTTGGGAGCCTGGAGGACATGTTGGAAGAATGGAGGACATGTTGAGAGCCTGGAGGACATGTTGAGAGCCTGGAGGACACGTTGAGAGCCTGGAGGACATGTTCTCTTATCGGAGGATTTGGTATGTCATTGGGGGACTTGTTCTGTGCCTGGTGAACATGAACTCTGATGATTGGAGGACTTGTTTTGAGATTGGAGGACTTGTTCTGAGATTGGAGGACTTGTTTTGAGATTGGAGGACTTGTTTTGAGATTGGAGGACTTGTTGTGAGATTGGAGGACTTGTTCTGAGATTGGAGGACTTGTTTTGCGATTGGAGGACTTGTTGTGAGATTGGAGGACTTGTTTTGAGATTGGAGGACTTGTTTTGAGATTGGAGGACTTGTTTTGAGATTGGAGGACTTGTTCTGAGTTTGATGTGGTTGTTTTGATATTTTAGGAATTGTTCTGAGCTTGGAGGACTTGTTCAGGGCTTGGAGGACTTGTTCTCTTTTAGGAGCATTTGGTCTGCGATTGGAGAATTTGTTCTGTGCCTGGAGAGCTTGCACTGTGATTGAAAAATTTTTTCTGGGCTTGGAGGAATTGTTCTGAGTTTGGGGGACTTGTTCTGAGTCTGGGGGAATTGTTTTGAGTTAGGGGAATTGTTCAGAGCTCGGAGGACTTGTTCAGGGCTTGGAGGACTTGTTCTCTTTTAGGAGCATATGGTCTGTGATTGGAGAATTTGTTCTCTGCCTGGAGAACTTGCACTATATTTGGAGGACATGTTGAGAGCCTGGAGGACATGTTGAGAGCCTGGAGGACATGTTGAGAGCCTGGAGGACATGTTGGGAGCCTGGAGGACATGTTGAGAGCCTGGAGGACATGTTGGGAGCCTGGAGGACATGTTGAGAGCCTGGAGGACATGTTGAGAGCCTGGAGGACATGTTGAGAGCCTGGAGGACATGTTCTCTTATCGGAGCATTTGGTATGTCATTGGGGGACTTGTTCTGTGCCTGGTGAACATGAACTCTGATGATTGGAGGACTTGTTTTGAGATTGGAGGACCTGTTTTGAGATTGGAGGACTTGTTTTGAGATTGGAGGATTTGTTTTGAGATTGGAGGATTTGTTTTGAGATTGGAGGACTTGTTTGGAGATTGGAGGACTTGTTTGGAGATTGGAGGACTTGTTTGGAGATTGGTGGACTTGTTCTGAGTTTCATGTGGTTGTTTTGATATTTTAGGAATTTTTCTGAGCTTGGAGGACTTGTTCAGGGCTTGGAGGACTTGTTCTCTTTTAGGAGCATTTGGTCTGTGATTGGAGAATTTCTTCTGTGCCTGGAGAGCTTGCACTGTGATTGAAAAATTTTTTCTGGGCTTGGAGGAATTGTTCTGAGTTTGGGGGACTTGTTCTGAATCTGGGGGACTTGTTTTGAGTTAGGGGAATTGTTCAGAGCTCGGAGGACTTGTTCAGGGCTTGGAGGACTTGTTCTCTTTTAGGAGCATTTGGTCTGTGATTGGAGAATTTGTTCTCTGCCTGGAGAACTTTCACTATATTTGGAGGACATGTTGAGAGCCTGGAGGACATGTTGAGAGCCTGGAGGACATGTTGAGAGCCTGGAGGACATGTTGAGAGCCTGGAGGACATGTTGAGAGCCTGGAGGACATGTTGAGAGCCTGGAGGACATGTTGAGAGCCTGGAGGACGTGTTCTCTTATCGGAGCATTTGGTATGTCATTGGGGGACTTGTTCTGTGCCTGGTGAACATGAACTCTGATGCTTGGAGGACTTGTTTTGAGATTGGAGGACTTGTTCTGTGATTGGAGGACTTGTTGTGAGATTGAAGGAATTCTTTTGAGATTGGAGGACATGTTCTGAGTTTGATGAGGTTGTTCTGATATTTTAGGACTTGTTCAGAGCTTGGAGGACTTGTCCTCTTTTAGGAGCATTTGGTCTGTGATTGGAGAATTTGTTCTCTGCCTGGAGAACTTGCACTATATTTGGAGGACATGTTGGGAGCCTGGAGGACATGTTGGGAGCCTGGAGGACATGTTGAGAGCCTGGAGGACATGTTGAGAGCCTGGAGGACATGTTGAGAGCCTGGAGGACATGTTCTCTTATCGGAGCATTTGGTATGTCATTGGGGGACTTGTTCTGTGCCTGGTGAACATGAACTATGATGATTGGAGGACTTGTTTTGAGATTGGAGGACTTGTTCTGAGATTGGAGGACTTGTTTTGAGTTTGGAGTTCTTGTTTTGAGATTGGAGGACTTGTTTTCAGATTGGAGGACTTGTTTTGAGATTGGAGGACTTGTTCTGAGTTTGATGTGGTTGTTTTGATATTTTAGGAATTGTTCTGAGCTTGGAGGACTTGTTCAGGGCTTGGAGGACTTGTTCTCTTTTAGGAGCATTTGGTCTGTGATTGGAGAATTTCTTCTGTGCCTGGAGAGCTTGCACTGTGATTGAAAAATTTTTTCTGGGCTTGGAGGAATTGTTCTGAGTTTGGGGGACTTGTTCTGAATCTGGGGGACTTGTTTTGAGTTAGGGGAATTGTTCAGAGCTCGGAGGACTTGTTCAGGGCTTGGAGGACTTGTTCTCTTTTAGGAGCATTTGGTTTGTGATTGGAGAATTTGTTCTCTGCCTGGAGAACTTTCACTATATTTGGAGGACATGTTGAGAGCCTGGAGGACATGTTGAGAGCCTGGAGGACATGTTCTCTTATTGGAGCATTTGGTATGTCATTGGGGGACTTGTTCTGTGCCTGGTGAACATGAACTATGATGATTGGAGGACTTGTTTTGCGATTGGAGGACTTGTTTTGCGATTGGAGGACTTGTTTTGAGATTGGAGGACTTGTTTTGAGATTGGAGGACTTGTTTTGAGATTGGAGGACTTGTTTTGAGATTGGAGGACTTGTTTTGAGATTGGAGGACTTGTTTTGAGATTGGAGGACTTGTTTTGAGATTGGAGGACTTGTTCTGAGTTTGATGTGGTTGTTTTGATATTTTAGGAATTGTTCTGAGCTTGGAGGACTTGTTCAGGGCTTGGAGGACTTGTTCTCTTTTAGGAGCATTTGGTCTGTGATTGGAGAATTTCTTCTGTGCCTGGAGAGCTTGCACTGTGATTGAAAAATTTTTTCTGGGCTTGGAGGGATTGTTCTGAGTTTGGGGGACTTGTTCTGAATCTGGGGGACTTGTTTTGAGTTAGGGGAATTGTTCAGAGCTCGGAGGACTTGTTCAGGGCTTGGAGGACTTGTTCTCTTTTAGGAGCATTTGGTCTGTGATTGGAGAATTTGTTCTCTGCCTGGAGAACTTTCACTATATTTGGAGGACATGTTGAGAGCCTGGAGGACATGTTGAGAGCCTGGAGGACATGTTGAGAGCCTGGAGGACATGTTGAGAGCCTGGAGGACATGTTGAGAGCCTGGAGGACATGTTGAGAGCCTGGAGGACGTGTTCTCTTATCGGAGCATTTGGTATGTCATTGGGGGACTTGTTCTGTGCCTGGTGAACATGAACTCTGATGCTTGGAGGACTTGTTTTGAGATTGGAGGACTTGTTCTGTGATTGGAGGACTTGTTGTGAGATTGAAGGAATTCTTTTGAGATTGGAGGACATGTTCTGAGTTTGATGAGATTGTTCTGATATTTTAGGACTTGTTCAGAGCTTGGAGGACTTGTCCTCTTTTAGGAGCATTTGGTCTGTGATTGGAGAATTTGTTCTCTGCCTGGAGAACTTTCAATATATTTGGAGGACATGTTGAGAGCCTGGAGGACATGTTGAGAGCCTGGAGGACATGTTCTCTTATCGGAGCATTTGGTATGTCATTGGGGGACTTGTTCTGTGCTTGGTGAACATGAACTATGATGAGATTGGAGGACTTGTTTTGCGATTGGAGGACTTGTTTTGCGATTGGAGGACTTCTTTTGCGATTGGAGGACTTGTTTTGCGATTGGAGGACTTGTTTTGCGATTGGAGGACTTGTTGTGAGATTGGAGGACTTGTTTTGCGATTGGAGGACTTGTTTTGCGATTGGAGGACTTGTTTTGCGATTGGAGGACTTGTTTTGCGATTGGAGGACTTGTTGTGAGATTGGAGAACTTGTTTTGAGATTGGAGGACTTGTTTTGAGATTGGAGGACTTGTTTTGAGATTGGAGGACTTGTTTTGAGATTGGAGGACTTGTTTTGAGATTGGAGGACTTGTTTTGAGATTGGAGGACTTGTTTTGAGATTGGAGGACTTGTTTTGAGATTGGAGGACTTGTTCTGAGTTTGATGTGGTTGTTTTGATATTTTAGGAATTGTTCTGAGCTTGGAGGACTTGTTCAGGGCTTGGAGGACTTGTTCTCTTTTAGGAGCATTTGGTCTGTGATTGGAGAATTTCTTCTGTGCCTGGAGAGCTTGCACTGTGATTGAAAAATTTTTTCTGGGCTTGGAGGAATTGTTCTGAGTTTGGGGGACTTGTTCTGAATCTGGGGGACTTGTTTTGAGTTAGGGGAATTGTTCAGAGCTCAGAGGACTTGTTCAGGGCTTGGAGGACTTGTTCTCTTTTAGGAGCATTTGGTCTGTGATTGGAGAATTTGTTCTCTGCCTGGAGAACTTTCACTATATTTGGAGGACATGTTGAGAGCCTGGAGGACATGTTGAGAGCCTGGAGGACATGTTGACAGCCTGGAGGACATGTTGAGAGCCTGGAGGACATGTTCTCTTATCGGAGCATTTGGTATGTCATTGGGGGACTTGTTCTGTGCCTGGTGAACATGAACTATGAAGATTGGAGGACTTGTTTTGAGATTAGAGGACCTGTTTTGAGCTTGGAGGACTTGTTTTGAGCTTGGAGGACTTGTTCAGATCTTGGAGGACTTCTTCAGAGCTTAGAGGACTTGTTCAGAGCTTGGAGGACTTGTTCTCTTTTAGGAGCATTTGGTCTGTGATTGGAGAATTTGTTCTGTGCCTGGAGAGCTTGCACTGTGATTGAAAAATTTTTTCTGGGCTTGGAGGAATTGTTCTGAGTTTGGGGGACTTGTTCTGAATCTGGGGGACTTGTTTTGAGTTACGGGAATTCTTCAGAGCTTGGTGGCCTTTTTCAGGGCTTGGAGGACTTGTTCTCTTTTAGGAGCATTTGGTCTGTGATTGGAGAAATTGTTCTCTGCCTGGAGAACTTGCACTATATTTGGAGGACATGTTGGGAGCCTGGAGGACATGTTGGCAGCCTGGAGGACATGTTGGGAGCCTGGAGGACGTGTTCTCTTATCGGAGCATTTGGTATGTCATTGGGGGACTTGTTCTGTGCCTGGTGAACATGAACTCTGATGCTTGGAGGACTTGTTTTGAGATTGGAGGACTTGTTCTGTGATTGGAGGACTTGTTGTGAGATTGAAGGAATTCTTTTGAGATTGGAGGACATGTTCTGAGTTTGATGAGGTTGTTCTGATATTTTAGGACTTGTTCAGAGCTTGGAGGACTTGTCCTCTTTTAGGAGCATTTGGTCTGTGATTGGAGAATTTGTTCTCTGCCTGGAGAACTTTCAATATATTTGGAGGACATGTTGAGAGCCTGGAGGACATGTTGAGAGCCTGGAGGACATGTTCTCTTATCGGAGCATTTGGTATGTCATTGGGGGACTTGTTCTGTGCTTGGTGAACATGAACTATGATGAGATTGGAGGACTTGTTTTGCGATTGGAGGACTTGTTTTGCGATTGGAGGACTTCTTTTGCGATTGGAGGACTTGTTTTGCGATTGGAGGACTTGTTTTGCGATTGGAGGACTTGTTGTGAGATTGGAGGACTTGTTTTGCGATTGGAGGACTTGTTTTGCGATTGGAGGACTTGTTTTGCGATTGGAGGACTTGTTTTGCGATTGGAGGACTTGTTGTGAGATTGGAGAACTTGTTTTGAGATTGGAGGACTTGTTTTGAGATTGGAGGACTTGTTTTGAGATTGGAGGACTTGTTTTGAGATTGGAGGACTTGTTTTGAGATTGGAGGACTTGTTTTGAGATTGGAGGACTTGTTTTGAGATTGGAGGACTTGTTCTGAGTTTGATGTGGTTGTTTTGATATTTTAGGAATTGTTCTGAGCTTGGAGGACTTGTTCAGGGCTTGGAGGACTTGTTCTCTTTTAGGAGCATTTGGTCTGTGATTGGAGAATTTCTTCTGTGCCTGGAGAGCTTGCACTGTGATTGAAAAATTTTTTCTGGGCTTGGAGGAATTGTTCTGAGTTTGGGGGACTTGTTCTGAATCTGGGGGACTTGTTTTGAGTTAGGGGAATTGTTCAGAGCTCAGAGGACTTGTTCAGGGCTTGGAGGACTTGTTCTCTTTTAGGAGCATTTGGTCTGTGATTGGAGAATTTGTTCTCTGCCTGGAGAACTTTCACTATATTTGGAGGACATGTTGAGAGCCTGGAGGACATGTTGAGAGCCTGGAGGACATGTTGACAGCCTGGAGGACATGTTGAGAGCCTGGAGGACATGTTCTCTTATCGGAGCATTTGGTATGTCATTGGGGGACTTGTTCTGTGCCTGGTGAACATGAACTATGAAGATTGGAGGACTTGTTTTGAGATTAGAGGACCTGTTTTGAGCTTGGAGGACTTGTTTTGAGCTTGGAGGACTTGTTCAGATCTTGGAGGACTTCTTCAGAGCTTAGAGGACTTGTTCAGAGCTTGGAGGACTTGTTCTCTTTTAGGAGCATTTGGTCTGTGATTGGAGAATTTGTTCTGTGCCTGGAGAGCTTGCACTGTGATTGAAAAATTTTTTCTGGGCTTGGAGGAATTGTTCTGAGTTTGGGGGACTTGTTCTGAATCTGGGGGACTTGTTTTGAGTTACGGGAATTCTTCAGAGCTTGGTGGCCTTTTTCAGGGCTTGGAGGACTTGTTCTCTTTTAGGAGCATTTGGTCTGTGATTGGAGAAATTGTTCTCTGCCTGGAGAACTTGCACTATATTTGGAGGACATGTTGGGAGCCTGGAGGACATGTTGGCAGCCTGGAGGACATGTTGGGAGCCTGGAGGACATGTTGGGAGCCTGGAGGACATGTTGGGAGCCTGGAGGACATGTTGGGAGCCTGGAGGACATGTTGGAAGAATGGAGGACATGTTGAGAGCCTGGAGGACACGTTGAGAGCCTGGAGGACATGTTCTCTTATCGGAGCATTTGGTATGTCATTGGGGGACTTGTTCTGTGCCTGGTGAACATGAACTCTGATGATTGGAGGACTTCTTTTGAGATTGGAGGACTTGTTTTGAGATTGGAGGACTTGTTTTGAGATTGGAGGACTTGTTTTGAGATTGGAGGACTTGTTTTCAGATTGGAGGACTTGTTTTCAGATTGGAGGACTTGTTTTGAGATTGGAGGACCTGTTTTGAGATTGGAGGACTTGTTTTGAGATTGGAGGACTTGTTTTGAGATTGGAGGACTTGTTTTGAGATTGGAGGACTTGTTGTGAGATTGGAGGACTTGTTGTGAGATTGGAGGACTTGTTCTGAGTTTGATGTGGTTGTTCTGATATTTTAGGACTTTTACAGAGCTTGGAGGACTTGTTCAGAGCTTGGAGGACTTGTTCTTTTTTAGGAGCATTTGGTCTGTGATTGGAGAATTTGTTCTGTGCCTGGAGACCTTGCACTGTGTTTGAAAAATTTTTTCTGGGCTTGGAGGAATTGTTCTGAGTTTGGGGGACTTGTTCTGAATCTGGGGGACTTGTTTTGAGTTAGGGGAATTGTTCAGAGCTCAGAGGACTTGTTCAGGGCTTGGAGGACTTGTTCTCTTTTAGGAGCATTCGGTCTGTGATTGGAGAATTTGTTCTCTGCCTGGAGAACTTTCACTATATTTGGAGGACATGTTGAGAGCCTGGAGGACATGTTGAGAGCCTGGAGGACATGTTGAGAGCCTGGAGGACATGTTGAGAGCCTGGAGGACATGTTGAGAGCCTGGAGGACATGTTCTCTTATCGGAGCATTTGCTATGTCATTGGGGGACTTGTTCTGTGCCTGGTGAACATGAACTATGAAGATTGGAGGACTTGTTTTGAGATTAGAGGACCTGTTTTGAGATTGGAGGACTTGTTTTGAGCTTGGAGGACTTGTTCAGATCTTGGAGGACTTGTTCAGAGCTTGGTGGCCTTGTTCAGGGCTTGGAGGACTTGTTCTCTTTTAGGAGCACTTGGTCTGTGATTGGAGAATTTATTCTCTGCCTGGAGAACTTTCACTATATTTGGAGGACATGTTGAGAGCCTGGAGGACATGTTGAGAGCCTGGAGGACATGTTGAGAGCCTGGAGGACATGTTGAGAGCCTGGAGGACATGTTGAGAGCCTGGAGGACATGTTGAGAGCCTGGAGGACATGTTCTCTTATCAGAGCATTTGCTGTGTCATTGGGGGACTTGTTCTGTGCCTGGTGAACATGAACTCTGATGATTGGAGGACTTGTTTTGAGATTGGAGGACTTGTTTTGAGATTGGAGGACTTGTTTTGAGATTGGAGGATTTGTTTTGAGATTGGAGGATTTGTTTTGAGATTGGAGGACTTGTTTGGAGATTGGAGGACTTGTTTGGAGATTGGAGGACTTGTTTGGAGATTGGAGGACTTGTTTGGAGATTGGAGGACTTGTTTGGAGATTGGTGGATTTGTTCTGAGTTTCATGTGGTTGTTTTGATATTTTAGGAATTTTTCTGAGCTTGGAGGACTTGTTCAGGGCTTGGAGGACTTGTTCTCTTTTAGGAGCATTTGGTCTGTGATTGGAGAATTTCTTCTGTGCCTGGAGAGCTTGCACTGTGATTGAAAAATTTTTTCTGGGCTTGGAGGAATTGTTCTGAGTTTGGGGGACTTGTTCTGAATCTGGGGGACTTGTTTTGAGTTAGGGGAATTGTTCAGAGCTCGGAGGACTTGTTCAGGGCTTGGAGGACTTGTTCTCTTTTAGGAGCATTTGGTCTGTGATTGGAGAATTTGTTCTCTGCCTGGAGAACTTTCACTATATTTGGAGGACATGTTGAGAGCCTGGAGGACATGTTGAGAGCCTGGAGGACATGTTGAGAGCCTGGAGGACATGTTGAGAGCCTGGAGGACATGTTGAGAGCCTGGAGGACGTGTTCTCTTATCGGAGCATTTGGTATGTCATTGGGGGACTTGTTCTGTGCCTGGTGAACATGAACTCTGATGCTTGGAGGACTTGTTTTGAGATTGGAGGACTTGTTCTGTGATTGGAGGACTTGTTGTGAGATTGAAGGAATTCTTTTGAGATTGGAGGACATGTTCTGAGTTTGATGAGGTTGTTCTGATATTTTAGGACTTGTTCAGAGCTTGGAGGACTTGTCCTCTTTTAGGAGCATTTGGTCTGTGATTGGAGAATTTGTTCTCTGCCTGGAGAACTTGCACTATATTTGGAGGACATGTTGGGAGCCTGGAGGACATGTTGGGAGCCTGGAGGACATGTTGGAAGAATGGAGGACATGTTGAGAGCCTGGAGGACATGTTGAGAGCCTGGAGGACATGTTGAGAGCCTGGAGGACATGTTCTCTTATCGGAGCATTTGGTATGTCATTGGGGGACTTGTTCTGTGCCTGGTGAACATGAACTATGATGATTGGAGGACTTGTTTTGAGATTGGAGGACTTGTTCTGAGATTGGAGTTCTTGTTTTGAGTTTGGAGTTCTTGTTTTGAGATTGGAGGACTTGTTTTCAGATTGGAGGACTTGTTTTGAGATTGGAGGACTTGTTCTGAGTTTGATGTGGTTGTTTTGATATTTTAGGAATTGTTCTGAGCTTGGAGGACTTGTTCAGGGCTTGGAGGACTTGTTCTCTTTTAGGAGCATTTGGTCTGTGATTGGAGAATTTCTTCTGTGCCTGGAGAGCTTGCACTGTGATTGAAAAATTTTTTCTGGGCTTGGAGGAATTGTTCTGAGTTTGGGGGACTTGTTCTGAATCTGGGGGACTTGTTTTGAGTTAGGGGAATTGTTCAGAGCTCGGAGGACTTGTTCAGGGCTTGGAGGACTTGTTCTCTTTTAGGAGCATTTGGTTTGTGATTGGAGAATTTGTTCTCTGCCTGGAGAACTTTCACTATATTTGGAGGACATGTTGAGAGCCTGGAGGACATGTTGAGAGCCTGGAGGACATGTTCTCTTATCGGAGCATTTGGTATGTCATTGGGGGACTTGTTCTGTGCCTGGTGAACATGAACTATGATGATTGGAGGACTTGTTTTGCGATTGGAGGACTTGTTTTGAGATTGGAGGACTTGTTTTGAGATTGGAGGACTTGTTTTGAGATTGGAGGACTTGTTTTGAGATTGGAGGACTTGTTTTGAGATTGGAGGACTTGTTTTGAGATTGGAGGACTTGTTTTGAGTTTGGAGTTCTTGTTTTGAGATTGGAGGACTTGTTTTCAGATTGGAGGACTTGTTTTGAGATTGGAGGACCTCTTTTGATATTGGAGGACCTCTTTTGAGATTGGAGGACTTGTTTTGAGATTGGAGGACTTGTTTTGAGATTGGAGGACTTGTTGTGAGATTGGAGGACTTGTTGTGAGATTGGAGGACTTGTTGTGAGATTGGAGGACTTGTTCTGAGTTTGATGTGGTTGTTCTGATATTTTAGGACTTTTACAGAGCTTGGAGGACTTGTTCAGAGCTTGGAGGACTTGTTCTCTTTTCGGAGCATTTGGTCTGTGATTGGAGAATTTGTTCTGTGCCTGGAGACCTTGCACTGTGATTGAAAAATTTTTTCTGGGCTTGGAGGAATTGTTCTGAGTATGGGGGACTTCTTCAGAGCTTGGAGGACTCGTTCAGGGCTTGGAGGACTTGTTCTCTTTTAGGAGCATTTGGTCTGTGATTGGAGAATTTCTTCTGTGCCTGGAGAGCTTGCACTGTGATTGAAAAATTTTTTCTGGGCTTGGAGGAATTGTTCTGAGTTTGGGGGACTTGTTCTGAGTCTGGGGGAATTGTTTTGAGTTAGGGGAATTGTTCAGAGCTCGGAGGACTTGTTCAGGGCTTGGAGGACTTGTTCTCTTTTAGGAGCATTTGGTCTGTGATTGGAGAATTTGTTCTCTGCCTGGAGAAATTTCACTATATTTGGAGGACATGTTGAGAGCCTGGAGGACATGTTGGGAGCCTGGAGGACATGTTGAGAGCCTGGAGGACATGTTCTCTTATCGGAGCATTTGGTATGTCATTGGGGGACTTGTTCTGTGCCTGGTGAACATGAACTCTGATGATTGGAGGACTTGTTTTGAGATTGGAGGACCTGTTTTGAGATTGGAGGACTTGTTTTGAGATTGGAGGACTTGTTTTGAGATTGGAGGACTTGTTTTGAGATTGGAGGACTTGTTCTGAGTTTGATGTGGTTGTTTTGATATTTTAGGAATTGTTCTGAGCTTGGAGGACTTGTTCAGGGCTTGGAGGACTTGTTCTCTTTTAGGAGCATTTGGTCTGTGATTGGAGAATTTGTTCTCTGCCTGGAGAACTTTCACTATATTTGGAGGACATGCTGAGAGCCTGGAGGACATGTTGGGAGCCTGGAGGACATGTTGGGAGCCTGGAGGACATGTTGGGAGGCTGGAGGACATGTTGGGAGGCTGGAGGACATGTTGGAAGAATGGAGGACATGTTGGAAGAATGGAGGACATGTTGGAAGAATGGAGGACATGTTGGAAGAATGGAGGACATGTTGAGAGCCTGGAGGACATGTTGAGAGCCTGGAGGACACGTTGAGAGCCTGGAGGACATGTTCTCTTATCGGAGCATTTGGTATGTCATTGGGGGACTTGTTCTGTGCCTGGTGAACATGAACTATGATGATTGGAGGACTTGTTTTGAGATTGGAGGACTTGTTCTGAGATTGGAGGACTTGTTTTGCGATTGGAGGACTTGTTGTGAGATTGGAGGACTTGTTGTGAGATTTTAGGACTTGTTGTGAGATTGGAGGACTTGTTGTGAGATTGGAGGACTTGTTTTGAGTTTGGGGGACTTGTTTTGAGTTTGGGGGACTTGTTTTGAGATTGGAGGACTTGTTTTGAGATTGGAGGACTTGTTTTGAGATTGGAGGACTTGTTCTGAGTTTGATGTGGTTGTTTTGATATTTTAGGAATTGTTCTGAGCTTGGAGGACTTGTTCAGGGCTTGGAGGACTTGTTCTCTTTTAGGAGCATTTGGTCTGTGATTGGAGAATTTCTTCTGTGCCTGGAGAGCTTGCACGGTGATTGAAAAATTTTTTCTGGGCTTGCAGGAATTGTTCTGAGTTTGGGGGACTTGTTCTGAATCTGGGGGACTTGTTTTGAGTTAGGGGAATTGTTCAGAGCTCGGAGGACTTGTTCAGGGCTTGGCGGACTTGTTCTCTTTTAGGAGCAATTGGTCTGTGATTGGAGAATTTGTTCTCTGCCTGGAGAACTTTCACTATATTTGGAGGACATGTTGAGAGCCTGGAGGACATGTTGAGAGCCTGGAGGACATGTTGAGAGCCTGGAGGACATGTTGAGAGCCTGGAGGACATGTTGAGAGCCTGGAGGACATGTTGACAGCCTGGAGGACATGTTGAGAGCCTGGAGGACATGTTCTCTTATCGGAGCATTTGGTATGTCATTGGGGGACTTGTTCTGTGCCTGGTGAACATGAACTCTGATGATTGGAGGACTTGTTTTGAGATTGGAGGACTTGTTTTGAGATTGGAGGACTTGTTTTGAGATTGGAGGACTTGTTTTGAGATTGGAGGACTTGTTTTGAGATTGGAGGACTTGTTCTGAGTTTGATGTGGTTGTTTTGATAATTTAGGAATTGTTCTGAGCTTGGAGGACTTGTTCAGGGCTTGGAGGACTTGTTCTCTTTTAGGAGCATTTGGTCTGTGATTGGAGAATTTCTTCTGTGCCTGGAGAGCTTGCACTGTGATTGAAAAATTTTTTCTGGGCTTGGAGGGATTGTTCTGAGTTTGGGGGACTTGTTCTGAATCTGGGGGACTTGTTTTGAGTTAGGGGAATTGTTCAGAGCTTGGAGGACTTGTTCAGGGCTTGGAGGACTTGTTCTCTTTTAGGAGCTTTTGGTCTGTGATTGGAGAATTTGTTCTCTGCCTGGAGAACTTTCAATATATTTGGAGGACATGTTGAGAGCCTGGAGGACATGTTGAGAGCCTGGAGGACATGTTCTCTTATCGGAGCATTTGGTATGTCATTGGGGGACTTGTTCTGTGCTTGGTGAACATGAACTATGATGAGATTGGAGGACTTGTTTTGCGATTGGAGGACTTTTTTTGAGATTGGAGGACTTGTTTTGCGATTGGAGGACTTGTTGTGAGATTGGAGGACTTGTTGTGAGATTGGAGGACTTGTTGTGAGATTGGAGGACTTGTTCTGAGATTGAAGGACTTGTTTTGAGATTGGAGGACTTGTTTTGCGATTGGAGGACTTGTTTTGCGATTGGAGGACTTGTTGTGAGATTGGAGGACTTGTTTTGAGATTGGAAGACTTGTTTTGAGATTGGAGGACTTGTTTTGAGATTGGAGGACTTGTTTTGAGATTGGAGGACTTGTTTTGAGATTGGAGGACTTGTTTTGAGATTGGAGGACTTGTTCTGAGTTTGATGTGGTTGTTTTGATATTTTAGGAATTGTTCTGAGCTTGGAGGACTTGTTCAGGGCTTGGAGGACTTGTTCTCTTTTAGGAGCATTTGGTCTGTGATTGGAGAATTTCTTCTGTGCCTGGAGAGCTTGCACTGCGATTGAAAAATTTTTTCTGGGCTTGGAGGAATTGTTCTGAGTTTGGGGGACTTGTTCTGAATCTGGGGGACTTGTTTTGAGTTAGGGGAATTGTTCAGAGCTCAGAGGACTTGTTCAGGGCTTGGAGGACTTGTTCTCTTTTAGGAGCATTTGGTCTGTGATTGGAGAATTTGTTCTCTGCCTGGAGAACTTTCACTATATTTGGAGGACATGTTGAGAGCCTGGAGGACATGTTGAGAGCCTGGAGGACATGTTGAGAGCCTGGAGGACATGTTGAGAGCCTGGAGGACATGTTCTCTTATCGGAGCATTTGGTATGTCATTGGGGGACTTGTTCAGTGCTTGGTGAACATGAACTATGATGAGATTGGAGGACTTGTTTTGAGATTGGAGGACTTGTTTTGAGATTGGAGGACTTGTTTTGAGATTGGAGGACTTGTTCTGAGTTTGATGTGGTTGTTCTGATATTTTAGGACTTTTACAGAGCTTGGAGGACTTGTTCAGAGCTTGGAGGACTTGTTCTCTTTTAGGAGCATTTGGTCTGTGATTGGAGAATTTGTTCTGTGCCTGGAGACCTTGCACTGTGATTGAAAAATTTTTTCTGGGCTTGGAGGAATTGTTCTGAGTTTGGGGGACTTGTTCAGAGCTTGGAGGACTCGTTCAGGGCTTGGAGGACTTGTTCTCTTTTAGGAGCATTTGGTCTGTGATTGGAGAATTTGTTCTCTGCCTGGAGAACTTTCACTATATTTGGAGGACATGTTGAGAGCCTGGAGGACATGTTGAGAGCCTGGAGGACATGTTGGGAGCCTGGAGGACATGTTGGGAGCCTGGAGGACATGTTGGAAGAATGGAGGACATGTTGGAAGAATGGAGGACATGTTGAGAGCCTGGAGGACACGTTGAGAGCCTGGAGGACATGTTCTCTTATCGGAGCATTTGGTATGTCATTGGGGGACTTGTTCTGTGCCTGGTGAACATGAACTATGATGATTGGAGGACTTGTTTTGAGATTGGAGGACTTGTTCTGAGATTGGAGGACTTGTTTTGAGATTGGAGGACTTGTTTTGCGATTGGAGGACTTGTTTTGCGATTGGAGGACTTGTTGTGAGATTGGAGGACTTGTTCTGAGATTGGAGGACTTGTTCTGAGTCTGATGTGGTTGTTTTGATATTTTAGGAATTGTTCTGAGCTTGGAGGACTTGTTCAGGGCTTGGAGGACTTGTTCTCTTTTAGGAGCATTTGGTCTGTGATTGGAGAATTTCTTCTGTGCCTGGAGAGCTTGCACTGTGATTGAAAAATTTTTTCTGGGCTTGGAGGGATTGTTCTGAGTTTGGGGGACTTGTTCTGAATCTGGGGGACTTGTTTTGAGTTAGGGGAATTGTTCAGAGCTTGGAGGACTTGTTCAGGGCTTGGAGGACTTGTTCTCATTTAGGAGCTTTTGGTCTGTGATTGGAGAATTTGTTCTCTGCCTGGAGAACTTTCAATATATTTGGAGGACATGTTGAGAGCCTGGAGGACATGTTGAGAGCCTGGAGGACATGTTCTCTTATCGGAGCATTTGGTATGTCATTGGGGGACTTGTTCTGTGCTTGGTGAACATGAACTATGATGAGATTGGGGGACTTGTTTTGCGATTGGAGAACTTGTTTTGAGATTGGAGGACTTGTTTTGAGGTTGGAGGACTTGTTTTGCGATTGGAGGACTTGTTTTGCGATTGGAGGACTTGTTGTGAGATTGAAGGACTTGTTTTGAGATTGGAGGACTTGTGTTGAGATTGGAGGACTTGTGTTGAGATTGGAGGACTTGTGTTGAGATTGGAGGACTTGTGTTGAGATTGGAGGACTTGTGTTGAGATTGGAGGACTTGTGTTGAGATTGGAGGACTTGTGTTGAGATTGGAGGACTTGTGTTGAGATTGGAGGACTTGTGTTGAGATTGGAGGACTTGTGTTGAGATTGGAGGACTTGTTTTGAGATTGGAGGACTTGTTCTGAGTTTGATGTGGTTGTTCTGATATTTTAGGAATTGTTCTGAGCTTGGAGGACTTGTTCAGGGCTTGGAGGACTTTTTCTCTTTTAGGAGCATTTGGTCTGTGATTGGAGAATTTCTTCTGTGCCTGGAGAGCTTGCACTGTGATTGAAAAATTTTTTCTGGGCTTGGAGGAATTGTTCCGAGTTTGGGGGACTTGTTCTGAATCTGGGGGACTTGTTTTGAGTTAGGGGAATTGTTCAGAGCTCAGAGGACTTGTTCAGGGCTTGGAGGACTTGTTCTCTTTTAGGAGCATTTGGTCTGTGATTGGAGAATTTGTTCTCTGCCTGGAGAACTTTCACTATATTTGGAGGACATGTTGAGAGCCTGGAGGACATGTTGAGAGCCTGGAGGACATGTTGACAGCCTGGAGGACATGTTGAGAGCCTGGAGGACATGTTCTCTTATCGGAGCATTTGGTATGTCATTGGGGGACTTGTTCTGTGCCTGGTGAACATGAACTATGAAGATTGGAGGACTTGTTTTGAGATTAGAGGACCTGTTTTTAGATTGGAGGACTTGTTTTGAGCTTGGAGGACTTGTTCAGATCTTGGAGGACTTCTTCAGAGCTTAGAGGACTTGTTCAGAGCTTGGAGGACTTGTTCTCTTTTAGGAGCATTTGGTCTGTGATTGGAGAATTTGTTCTGTGCCTGGAGAGCTTGCACTGTGATTGAAAAATTTTTTCTGGGCTTGGAGGAATTGTTCTGAGTTTGGGGGACTTGTTCTGAATCTGGGGGACTTGTTCTGAATCTGGGGGACTTGTTTTGAGTTACGGGAATTCTTCAGAGCTTGGTGGCCTTTTTCTGGGCTTGGAGGACTTCTTCTCTTTTAGGAGCATTTGGTCTGTGATTGGAGAAATTGTTCTCTGCCTGGAGAACTTGCACTATATTTGGAGGACATGTTGGGAGCCTGGAGGACATGTTGGGAGCCTGGAGGACATGTTGGGAGCCTGGAGGACATGTTGGGAGCCTGGAGGACATGTTGGGAGCCTGGAGGACATGTTGGGAGCCTGGAGGACATGTTGGGAGCCTGGAGGACATGTTGGAAGAATGGAGGACATGTTGAGAGCCTGGAGGACATGTTGAGAGCCTGGAGGACACGTTGAGAGCCTGGAGGACACGTTGAGAGCCTGGAGGACATGTTCTCTTATCGGAGCATTTGGTATGTCATTGGGGGACTTGTTCTGTGCCTGGGGAACATGAACTCTGATGATTGGAGGACTTGTTTTGAGATTGGAGGACTTGTTTTGAGATTGGAGGACTTGTTTTGAGATTGGAGGACTTGTTTTGAGATTGGAGGACCTGTTTTGAGATTGGAGGACCTCTTTTGAGATTGGAGGACTTGTTTTGAGATTGGAGGACTTGTTTTGAGATTGGAGGACTTGTTGTGTGATTGGAGGACTTGTTGTGAGATTGGAGGACTTGTTGTGAGATTGGAGGACTTGTTCTGAGTTTGATGTGGTTGTTCTGATATTTTAGGACTTTTACAGAGCTTGGAGGACTTGTTCAGAGCTTGGAGGACTTGTTCTTTTTTAGGAGCATTTGGTCTGTGATTGGAGAATTTGTTCTGTGCCTGGAGACCTTGCACTGTGATTGAAAAATTTTTTCTGGGCTTGGAGGAATTGTTCTGAGTTTGGGGGACTTGTTCAGAGCTTGGAGGACTCGTTCAGGGCTTGGAGGACTTGTTCTCTTTTAGGAGCATTTGGTCTGTGATTGGAGAATTTGTTCTCTGCCTGGAGAACTTTCACTATATTTGGAGGAAATGTTGAGAGCCTGGAGGACATGTTGAGAGACTGGAGGACATGTTGGGAGCCTGGAGGACATGTTGGGAGCCTGGAGGACATGTTGGGAGCCTGGAGGACATGTTGGGAGCCTGGAGGACATGTTGGGAGCCTGGAGGACATGTTGGGAGCCTGGAGGACATTTTGGAAGAATGGAGGACATGTTGAGAGCCTGGAGGACATGTTGAGAGCCTGGAGGACACGTTGAGAGCCTGGAGGACACGTTGAGAGCCTGGAGGACATGTTCTCTTATCGGAGCATTTGGTATGTCATTGGGGGACTTGTTCTGTGCCTGGTGAACATGAACTATGATGATTGGAGGACTTGTTTTGAGATTGGAGGACTTGTTGTGAGATTGGAGGACTTGTTGTGAGATTGGAGGACTTGTTGGGAGATTGAAGGACTTCTTTTGAAATTGGAGGACATGTTCTGAGTTTGATGTGGTTGTTCTGATATTTTAGGACTTGTTCAGAGCTTGGAGGACTTATTCTCTTTTAGGAGCATTTGGTCTGTGATTGGAGAATTTGTTCTCTACCTGGAGAACTTGCACTATATTTGGAGGACATGTTGGGAGCCTGGAGGACATGTTGGGAGCCTGGAGGACATGTTGAGAGCCTGGAGGACATGTTGAGAGCCTGGAGGACATGTTGAGAGCCTGGAGGACATGTTGAGAGCCTGGAGGACATGTTGAGAGCCTGGAGGACTTGTTGAGAGCCTGGAGGACATGTTGAGAGCCTGGAGGACATGTTGAGAGCCTGGAGGACATGTTCTCTTATCGGAGCATTTGGTATGTCATTGGGGGACTTGTTCTGTGCCTGGTGAACATGAACTATGATGATTGGAGGACTTGTTTTGAGATTGGAGGACTTGTTCTGAGATTGGAGGACTTGTTTTGAGTTTGGAGTTCTTGTTTTGAGATTGGAGGACTTGTTTTCAGATTGGAGGACTTGTTTTGAGATTGGAGGACCTGTTTTGAGATTGGAGGACCTGTTTTGAGATTGGAGGACTTGTTTTGAGATTGGAGGACTTGTTGTGAGATTGGAGGACTTGTTGTGAGATTGGAGGACTTGTTGTGAGATTGGAGGACTTGTTCTGAGTTTGATGTGGTTGTTCTGATATTTTAGGAATTGTTCTGAGCTTGGAGGACTTGTTCAGGGCTTGGAGGACTTTTTCTCTTTTAGGAGCATTTGGTCTGTGATTGGAGAATTTCTTCTGTGCCTGGAGAGCTTGCACTGTGATTGAAAAATTTTTTCTGGGCTTGGAGGAATTGTTCTGAGTTTGGGGGACTTGTTCTGAATCTGGGGGACTTGTTTTGAGTTAGGGGAATTGTTCAGAGCTCAGAGGACTTGTTCAGGGCTTGGAGGACTTGTTCTCTTTTAGGAGCATTTGGTCTGTGATTGGAGAATTTGTTCTCTGCCTGGAGAACTTTCACTATATTTGGAGGACATGTTGAGAGCCTGGAGGACATGTTGAGAGCCTGGAGGACATGTTGAGAGCCTGGAGGACATGTTGAGAGCCTGGAGGACATGTTGAGAGCCTGGAGGACATGTTGAGAGCCTGGAGGACATGTTGAGAGCCTGGAGGACATGTTGAGAGCCTGGAGGACATGTTCTCTTATCGGAGCATTTGGTATGTCATTGGGGGACTTGTTCTGTGCCTGGTGAACATGAACTATGAAGATTGGAGGACTTGTTTTGAGATTAGAGGACCTGTTTTTAGATTGGAGGACTTGTTTTGAGCTTGGAGGACTTGTTCAGATCTTGGAGGACTTCTTCAGAGCTTAGAGGACTTGTTCAGAGCTTGGAGGACTTGTTCTCTTTTAGGAGCATTTGGTCTGTGATTGGAGAATTTGTTCTGTGCCTGGAGAGCTTGCACTGTGATTGAAAAATTTTTTCTGGGCTTGGAGGAATTGTTCTGAGTTTGGGGGACTTGTTCTGAATCTGGGGGACTTGTTCTGAATCTGGGGGACTTGTTTTGAGTTACGGGAATTCTTCAGAGCTTGGTGGCCTTTTTCTGGGCTTGGAGGACTTGTTCTCTTTTAGGAGCATTTGGTCTGTGATTGGAGAAATTGTTCTCTGCCTGGAGAACTTGCACTATATTTGGAGGACATGTTGGGAGCCTGGAGGACATGTTGGGAGCCTGGAGGACATGTTGGGAGCCTGGAGGACATGTTGGGAGCCTGGAGGACATGTTGGAAGAATGGAGGACATGTTGAGAGCCTGGAGGACATGTTGAGAGCCTGGAGGACACGTTGAGAGCCTGGAGGACATGTTCTCTTATCGGAGCATTTGGTATGTCATTGGGGGACTTGTTCTGTGCCTGGTGAACATGAACTCTGATGATTGGAGGACTTGTTTTGAGATTGGAGGACTTGTTTTGAGATTGGAGGACTTGTTTTGAGATTGGAGGACCTGTTTTGAGATTGGAGGACCTCTTTTGAGATTGGAGGACTTGTTTTGAGATTGGAGGACTTGTTTTGAGATTGGAGGACTTGTTGTGTGATTGGAGGACTTGTTGTGAGATTGGAGGACTTGTTGTGAGATTGGAGGACTTGTTGTGAGATTGGAGGACTTGTTCTGAGTTTGATGTGGTTGTTCTGATATTTTAGGACTTTTACAGAGCTTGGAGGACTTGTTCAGAGCTTGGAGGACTTGTTCTTTTTTAGGAGCATTTGGTCTGTGATTGGAGAATTTGTTCCGTGCCTGGAGACCTTGCACTGTGATTGAAAAATTTTTTCTGGGCTTGGAGGAATTGTTCTGAGTTTGGGGGACTTGTTCAGAGCTTGGAGGACTCGTTCAGGGCTTGGAGGACTTGTTCTCTTTTAGGAGCATTTGGTCTGTGATTGGAGAATTTGTTCTCTGCCTGGAGAACTTTCACTATATTTGGAGGAAATGTTGAGAGCCTGGAGGACATGTTGAGAGCCTGGAGGACATGTTGAGAGCCTGGAGGACATGTTGGGAGCCTGGAGGACATGTTGGGAGCCTGGAGGACATGTTGGGAGCCTGGAGGACATGTTGGGAGCCTGGAGGACATGTTGGGAGCCTGGAGGACATTTTGGAAGAATGGAGGACATGTTGAGAGCCTGGAGGACACGTTGAGAGCCTGGAGGACACGTTGAGAGCCTGGAGGACACGTTGAGAGCCTGGAGGACACGTTGAGAGCCTGGAGGACACGTTGAGAGCCTGGAGGACATGTTCTCTTATCGGAGCATTTGGTATGTCATTGGGGGACTTGTTCTGTGCCTGGTGAACATGAACTATGATGATTGGAGGACTTGTTGTGAGATTGGAGGACTTGTTGTGAGATTGGAGGACTTGTTGTGAGATTGGAGGACTTGTTGTGAGATTGGAGGACTTGTTGTGAGATTGAAGGACTTCTTTTGAAATTGGAGGACATGTTCTGAGTTTGATGTGGTTGTTCTGATATTTTAGGACTTGTTCAGAGCTTGGAGGACTTGTTCTCTTTTAGGAGCATTTGGTCTGTGATTGGAGAATTTGTTCTCTACCTGGAGAACTTGCACTATATTTGGAGGACATGTTGGGAGCCTGGAGGACATGTTGGGAGCCTGGAGGACATGTTGGGAGCCTGGAGGACATGTTGAGAGCCTGGAGGACATGTTGAGAGCCTGGAGGACATGTTGAGAGCCTGGAGGACATGTTGAGAGCCTGGAGGACATGTTGAGAGCCTGGAGGACATGTTGAGAGCCTGGAGGACATGTTCTCTTATCGGAGCATTTGGTATGTCATTGGGGGACTTGTTCTGTGCCTGGTGAACATGAACTATGATGATTGGAGGACTTGTTTTGAGATTGGAGGACTTGTTCTGAGATTGGAGGACTTGTTTTGAGTTTGGAGTTCTTGTTTTGAGATTGGAGGACTTGTTTTCAGATTGGAGGACTTGTTTTGAGATTGGAGGACCTGTTTTGAGATTGGAGGACCTGTTTTGAGATTGGAGGACTTGTTTTGAGATTGGAGGACTTGTTTTGAGATTGGAGGACTTGTTGTGAGATTGGAGGACTTGTTGTGAGATTGGAGGACTTGTTCTGAGTTTGATGTGGTTGTTCTGATATTTTAGGAATTGTTCTGAGCTTGGAGGACTTGTTCAGGGCTTGGAGGACTTGTTCTCTTTTAGGAGCATTTGGTCTGTGATTGGAGAATTTCTTCTGTGCCTGGAGAGCTTGCACTGTGATTGAAAAATTTTTTCTGGGCTTGGAGGAATTGTTCTGAGTTTGGGGGACTTGTTCTGAATCTGGGGGACTTGTTTTGAGTTAGGGGAATTGTTCAGAGCTCAGAGGACTTGTTCAGGGCTTGGAGGACTTGTTCTCTTTTAGGAGCATTTGGTCTGTGATTGGAGAATTTGTTCTGTGCCTGGAGACCTTGCACTGTGATTGAAAAATTTTTTCTGGGCTTGGAGGAATTGTTCTGAGTTTGGGGGACTTGTTCAGAGCTTGGAGGACTCGTTCAGGGCTTGGAGGACTTGTTCTCTTTTAGGAGCATTTGGTCTGTGATTGGAGAATTTGTTCTCTGCCTGGAGAACTTTCACTATATTTGGAGGACATGTTGAGAGCCTGGAGGACATGTTGGGAGCCTGGAGGACATGTTGGGAGCCTGGAGGACATGTTGGGAGCCTGGAGGACATGTTGGGAGCCTGGAGGACATGTTGGGAGCCTGGAGGACATGTTGGGAGCCTGGAGGACATTTTGGAAGAATGGAGGACATGTTGAGAGCCTGGAGGACACGTTGAGAGCCTGGAGGACACGTTGAGAGCCTGGAGGACACGTTGAGAGCCTGGAGGACATGTTCTCTTATCGGAGCATTTGGTATGTCATTGGGGGACTTGTTCTGTGCCTGGTGAACATGAACTATGATGATTGGAGGACTTGTTTTGAGATTGGAGGACTTGTTTTGAGATTAGAGGACTTGTTGTGAGATTGGAGGACTTGTTGTGAGATTGGAGGACTTCTTGTGAGATTGGAGGACTTGTTGTGAGATTGGAGGACTTGTTGTGAGATTGAAGGACTTCTTTTGAAATTGGAGGACATGTTCTGAGTTTGATGTGGTTGTTCTGATATTTTAGGACTTGTTCAGAGCTTGGAGGACTTGTTCTCTTTTAGGAGCATTTGGTCTGTGATTGGAGAATTTGTTCTCTACCTGGAGAACTTGCACTATATTTGGAGGACATGTTGGGAGCCTGGAGGACATGTTGGGAGCCTGGAGGACATGTTGGGAGCCTGGAGGACATGTTGAGAGCCTGGAGGACATGTTGAGAGCCTGGAGGACATGTTGAGAGCCTGGAGGACATGTTGAGAGCCTGGAGGACATGTTGAGAGCCTGGAGGACATGTTCTCTTATCGGAGCATTTGGTATGTCATTGGGGGACTTGTTCTGTGCCTGGTGAACATGAACTATGATGATTGGAGGACTTGTTTTGAGATTGGACGACTTGTTCTGAGATTGGAGGACTTGTTTTGAGTTTGGAGTTCTTGTTTTGAGATTGGAGGACTTGTTTTCAGATTGGAGGACTTGTTTTGAGATTGGAGGACCTGTTTTGAGATTGGAGGACCTGTTTTGAGATTGGAGGACTTGTTTTGAGATTGGAGGACTTGTTTTGAGATTGGAGGACTTGTTGTGAGATTGGAGGACTTGTTGTGAGATTGGAGGACTTGTTGTGAGATTGGAGGACTTGTTCTGAGTTTGATGTGGTTGTTCTGATATTTTAGGAATTGTTCTGAGCTTGGAGGACTTGTTCAGGGCTTGGAGGACTTTTTCTCTTTTAGGAGCATTTGGTCTGTGATTGGAGAATTTCTTCTGTGCCTGGAGAGCTTGCACTGTGATTGAAAAATTTTTTCTGGGCTTGGAGGAATTGTTCTGAGTTTGGGGGACTTGTTCTGAATCTGGGGGACTTGTTTTGAGTTAGGGGAATTGTTCAGAGCTCAGAGGACTTGTTCAGGGCTTGGAGGACTTGTTCTCTTTTAGGAGCATTTGGTCTGTGATTGGAGAATTTGTTCTCTGCCTGGAGAACTTTCACTATATTTGGAGGACATGTTGAGAGCCTGGAGGACATGTTGAGAGCCTGGAGGACATGTTGAGAGCCTGGAGGACATGTTGAGAGCCTGGAGGACATGTTGAGAGCCTGGAGGACATGTTGAGAGCCTGGAGGACATGTTGAGAGCCTGGAGGACATGTTCTCTTATCGGAGCATTTGGTATGTCATTGGGGGACTTGTTCTGTGCCTGGTGAACATGAACTATGAAGATTGGAGGACTTGTTTTGAGATTAGAGGACCTGTTTTTAGATTGGAGGACTTGTTTTGAGCTTGGAGGACTTGTTCAGATCTTGGAGGACTTCTTCAGAGCTTAGAGGACTTGTTCAGAGCTTGGAGGACTTGTTCTCTTTTAGGAGCATTTGGTCTGTGATTGGAGAATTTGTTCTGTGCCTAGAGAGCTTGCAGTGTGATTGAAAAATTTTTTCTGGGCTTGGAGGAATTGTTCTGAGTTTGGGGGACTTGTTCTAAATCTGGGGGACTTGTTCTGAATCTGGGGGACTTGTTTTGAGTTACGGGAATTCTTCAGAGCTTGGTGGCCTTTTTCTGGGCTTGGAGGAGTTGTTCTCTTTTAGGAGCATTTGGTCTGTGATTGGAGAAATTGTTCTCTGCCTGGAGAACTTGCACTATATTTGGAGGACATGTTGGGAGCCTGGAGGACATGTTGGGAGCCTGGAGGACATGTTGGGAGCCTGGAGGACATGTTGGAAGAATGGAGGACATGTTGAGAGCCTGGAGGACATGTTGAGAGCCTGGAGGACACGTTGAGAGCCTGGAGGACATGTTCTCTTATCGGAGCATTTGGTATGTCATTGGGGGACTTGTTCTGTTCCTGGTGAACATGAACTCTGATGATTGGAGGACTTGTTTTGAGATTGGAGGACTTGTTTTGAGATTGGAGGACTTGTTTTGAGATTGGAGGACCTGTTTTGAGATTGGAGGACCTCTTTTGAGATTGGAGGACTTGTTTTGAGATTGGAGGACTTGTTGTGAGATTGGAGGACTTGTTGTGAGATTGGAGGACTTGTTGTGAGATTGGAGGACTTGTTCTGAGTTTGATGTGGTTGTTCTGATATTTTAGGACTTTTACAGAGCTTGGAGGACTTGTTCAGAGCTTGGAGGACTTGTTCTTTTTTAGGAGCATTTGGTCTGTGATTGGAGAATTTGTTCTGTGCCTGGAGACCTTGCACTGTGATTGAAAAATTTTTTCTGGGCTTGGAGGAATTGTTCTGAGTTTGGGGGACTTGTTCAGAGCTTGGAGGACTCGTTCAGGGCTTGGAGGACTTGTTCTCTTTTAGGAGCATTTGGTCTGTGATTGGAGTATTTGTTCTCTGCCTGGAGAACTTTCACTATATTTGGAGGACATGTTGAGAGCCTGGAGGACATGTTGAGAGACTGGAGGACATGTTGGGAGCCTGGAGGACATGTTGGGAGCCTGGAGGACATGTTGGGAGCCTGGAGGACATGTTGGGAGCCTGGAGGACATGTTGGAAGAATGGAGGACATGTTGAGAGCCTGGAGGACATGTTGAGAGCCTGGAGGACACGTTGAGAGCCTGGAGGACATGTTCTCTTATCGGAGCATTTGGTATGTCATTGGGGACTTGTTCTGTGCCTGGTGAACATGAACTATGATGACTGGAGGACTTGTTTTGAGATTGGAGGACTTGTTTTGAGATTGGAGGACTTGTTGTGAGATTGGAGGACTTGTTGTGAGATTGGAGGACTTGTTGTGAGATTGAAGGACTTCTTTTGAAATTGGAGGACATGTTCTGAGTTTGATGTGGTTGTTCTGATATTTTAGGACTTGTTCAGAGCTTGGAGGACTTGTTCTCTTTTAGGAGCATTTGGTCTGTGATTGGAGAATTTGTTCTCTACCTGGAGAACTTGCACTATATTTGGAGGACATGTTGGGAGCCTGGAGGACATGTTGGGAGCCTGGAGGACATGTTGAGAGCCTGGAGGACATGTTGAGAGCCTGGAGGACATGTTGAGAGCCTGGAGGACATGTTGAGAGCCTGGAGGACATGTTGAGAGCCTGGAGGACATGTTGAGAGCCTGGAGGACATGTTGAGAGCCTGGAGGACATGTTGAGAGCCTGGAGGACATGTTCTCTTATCGGAGCATTTGGTATGTCATTGGGGGACTTGTTCTGTGCCTGGTGAACATGAACTATGATGATTGGAGGACTTGTTTTGAGATTGGAGGACTTGTTCTGAGATTGGAGGACTTGTTTTGAGTTTGGAGTTCTTGTTTTGAGATTGGAGGACTTGTTTTCAGATTGGAGGACTTGTTTTGAGATTGGAGGACCAGTTTTGAGATTGGAGGACCTGTTTTGAGATTGGAGGACTTGTTTTGAGATTGGAGGACTTGTTTTGAGATTGGAGGACTTGTTTTGAGATTGGAGGACTTGTTGTGAGATTGGAGGACTTGTTGTGAGATTGGAGGACTTGTTCTGAGTTTGATGTGGTTGTTCTGATATTTTAGGACTTTTACAGAGCTTGGAGGACTTGTTCAGAGCTTGGAGGACTTGTTCTCTTTTAGGAGCATTTGGTCTGTGATTGGAGAATTTGTTCTGTGCCTGGAGACCTTGCACTGTGATTGAAAAATTTTTTCTGGGCTTGGAGGAATTGTTCTGAGTTTGGGGGACTTGTTCAGAGCTTGGAGGACTCGTTCAGGGCTTGGAGGACTTGTTCTCTTTTAGGAGCATTTGGTCTGTGATTGGAGAATTTGTTCTCTGCCTGGAGAACTTTCACTATATTTGGAGGACATGTTGAGAGCCTGGAGGACATGTTGAGAGCCTGGAGGAAATGTTGGGAGCCTGGAGGACATGTTGGGAGCCTGGAGGACATGTTGGGAGCCTGGAGGACATGTTGGGAGCCTGGAGGACATGTTGGAAGAATGGAGGACATGTTGGAAGAATGGAGGACATGTTGAGAGCCTGGAGGACATGTTGAGAGCCTGGAGGACACGTTGAGAGCCTGGAGGACATGTTCTCTTATCGGAGCATTTGGTATGTCATTGGGGGACTTGTTCTGTGCCTGGTGAACATGAACTATGATGATTGGAGGACTTGTTTTGAGATTGGAGGACTTGTTCTGAGATTGGAGGACTTGTTTTGAGATTGGAGGACTTGTTTTGCGATTGGAGGACTTGTTGTGAGATTGGAGGACTTGTTCTGAGATTGGAGGACTTGTTTTGAGATTGGAGGACTTGTTTTGAGATTGGAGGACTTGTTTTGAGATTGGAGGACTTGTTTTGAGATTGGAGGACTTGTTTTGAGATTGGAGGACTTGTTTTGAGATTGGAGGACCTGTTTTGAGATTGGAGGACCTGTTTTGAGATTGGAGGACCTGTTTTGAGATTGGAGGACTTGTTTTGAGATTGGAGGACTTGTTTTGAGATTGGAGGACTTGTTTTGAGATTGGAGGACTTGTTTTGAGATTGGAGGACTTGTTTTGAGTTTGATGTGGTTGTTTTGATATTTTAGGAATTGTTCTGAGCTTGGAGGACTTGTTCAGGGCTTGGAGGACTTGTTCTCTTTTAGGAGCATTTGGTCTGTGATTGGAGAATTTCTTCTGTGCCTGGAGAGCTTGCACTGTGATTGAAAAATTTTTTCTGGGCTTGGAGGAATTGTTCTGAGTTTGGGGGACTTGTTCTGAATCTGGGGGACTTGTTTTGAGTTAGGGGAATTGTTCAGAGCTCGGAGGACTTGTTCAGGGCTTGGAGGACTTGTTCTCTTTTAGGAGCATTTGGTCTGTGATTGGAGAATTTGTCCTCTGCCTGGAGAACTTTCACTATATTTGGAGGACATGTTGAGAGCCTGGAGGACATGTTGAGAGCCTGGAGGACATGTTGAGAGCCTGGAGGACATGTTGAGAGCCTGGAGGACATGTTGGGAGCCTGGAGGACATGATGGGAGCCTGGAGGACATGTTGAGAGCCTGGAGGACATGTTGAGAGCCTGGAGGACATGTTGAGAGCCTGGAGGACATGTTGAGAGCCTGGAGGACATGTTCTCTTATCGGAGCATTTGGTATGTCATTGGGGGACTTGTTCTGTGCCTGGTGAACATGAACTCTGATGATTGGAGGACTTGTTGTGAGATTGGAGGACCTGTTTTGAGATTGGAGGACTTGTTTTGCGATTGGAGGACTTGTTGTGAGATTGGAGGACTTGTTCTGAGATTGAAGGACTTGTTTTGAGATTGGAGGACTTGTTTTGAGATTGGAGGACTTGTTGTGAGATTGGAGGACTTGTTGTGAGATTGGAGGACTTGTTGTGAGATTGGAGGACTTGTTGTGAGATTGGAGGACTTGTTGTGAGATTGGAGGACTTGTTCTGAGTTTGATGTGGTTGTTCTGATATTTTAGGACTTTTACAGAGCTTGGAGGACTTGTTCAGAGCTTGGAGGACTTGTTCTTTTTTAGGAGCATTTGGTCTGTGATTGGAGAATTTGTTCTGTGCCTGGAGACCTTGCACTGTGATTGAAAAATTTTTTCTGGGCTTGGAGGAATTGTTCTGAGTTTGGGGGACTTGTTCAGAGCTTGGAGGACTCGTTCAGGGCTTGGAGGACTTGTTCTCTTTTAGGAGCAATTGGTCTGTGATTGGAGAATTTGTTCTCTGCCTGGAGAACTTTCACTATATTTGGAGGACATGTGGAGAGCCTGGAGGACATGTTGAGAGACTGGAGGACATGTTGGGAGCCTGGAGGACATGTTGGGAGCCTGGAGGACATGTTGGGAGCCTGGAGGACATGTTGGAAGAATGGAGGACATGTTGAGAGCCTGGAGGACACGTTGAGAGCCTGGAGGACATGTTCTCTTATCGGAGCATTTGGTATGTCATTGGGGGACTTGTTCTGTGCCTGGTGAACATGAACTATGATGACTGGAGGACTTGTTTTGAGATTGGAGGACTTGTTTTGAGATTGGAGGACTTGTTGTGAGATTGGAGGACTTGTTGTGAGATTGGAGGACTTGTTGTGAGATTGGAGGACTTGTTGTGAGATTGAAGGAGTTCTTTTGAAATTGGAGGACATGTTCTGAGTTTGATGTGGTTGTTCTGATATTTTAGGACTTGTTCAGAGCTTGGAGGACTTGTTCTCTTTTAGGAGCATTTGGTCTGTGATTGGAGAATTTGTTCTCTACCTGGAGAACTTGCACTATATTTGGAGGACATGTTGGGAGCCTGGAGGACATGTTGGGAGCCTGGAGGACATGTTGAGAGCCTGGAGGACATGTTGAGAGCCTGGAGGACATGTTGAGAGCCTGGAGGACATGTTGAGAGCCTGGAGGACATGTTGAGAGCCTGGAGGACATGTTGAGAGCCTGGAGGACATGTTGAGAGCCTGGAGGACATGTTCTCTTATCGGAGCATTTGGTATGTCATTGGGGGACTTGTTCTGTGCCTGGTGAACATGAACTATGATGATTGGAGGACTTGTTTTGAGATTGGAGGACTTGTTCTGAGATTGGAGGACTTGTTTTGAGTTTGGAGTTCTTGTTTTGAGATTGGAGGACTTGTTTTCAGATTGGAGGACTTGTTTTGAGATTGGAGGACCAGTTTTGAGATTGGAGGACCTGTTTTGAGATTGGAGGACTTGTTTTGAGATTGGAGGACTTGTTTTGAGATTGGAGGACTTGTTGTGAGATTGGAGGACTTGTTGTGAGATTGGAGGACTTGTTCTGAGTTTGATGTGGTTGTTCTCATATTTTAGGACTTTTACAGAGCTTGGAGGACTTGTTCAGAGCTTGGAGGACTTGTTCTCTTTCAGGAGCATTTGGTCTGTGATTGGAGAAATTCTTCTGTGCCTGGAGACCTTGCACTGTGATTGAAAAATTTTTTCTGGGCTTGGAGGAATTGTTCTGAGTTTGGGGGACTTGTTCAGAGCTTGGAGGACTCGTTCAGGGCTTGGAGGACTTGTTCTCTTTTAGGAGCATTTGGTCTGTGATTGGAGAATTTGTTCTCTGCCTGGAGAACTTTCACTATATTTGGAGGACATGTTGAGAGCCTGGAGGACATGTTGAGAGCCTGGAGGAAATGTTGGGAGCCTGGAGGACATGTTGGGAGCCTGGAGGACATGTTGGGAGCCTGGAGGACATGTTGGGAGCCTGGAGGACATGTTGGAAGAATGGAGGACATGTTGGAAGAATGGAGGACATGTTGAGAGCCTGGAGGACATGTTGAGAGCCTGGAGGACACGTTGAGAGCCTGGAGGACATGTTCTCTTATCGGAGCATTTGGTATGTCATTGGGGGACTTGTTCTGTGCCTGGTGAACATGAACTATGATGATTGGAGGACTTGTTTTGAGATTGGAGGACTTGTTCTGAGATTGGAGGACTTGTTGTGAGATTGGAGGACTTGTTGTGAGATTGGAGGACTTGTTGTGAGATTGGAGGACTTGTTCTGAGATTGGAGGACTTGTTTTGCGATTGGAGGACTTGTTTTGCGATTGGAGGACTTGTTTTGAGATTGGAGGACTTGTTTTGAGATTGGAGGACTTGTTTTGAGATTGGAGGACTTGTTTTGAGATTGGAGGACCTGTTTTGAGATTGGAGGACCTCTTTTGAGATTGGAGGACTTGTTTTGAGATTGGAGGACTTGTTTGGAGATTGGAGGACTTGTTTTGAGATTGGAGGACTTGTTTTGAGATTGGAGGACTTGTTCTGAGTTTGATGTGGTTGTTTTGATATTTTAGGAATTGTTCTGAGCTTGGAGGACTTGTTCAGGGCTTGGAGGACTTGTTCTCTTTTAGGAGCATTTGGTCTGTGATTGGAGAATTTCTTCTGTGCCTGGAGAGCTTGCACTGTGATTGAAAAATTTTTTCTGGGCTTGGAGGAATTGTTCTGAGTTTGGGGGACTTGTTCTGAATCTGGGGGACTTGTTTTGAGTTAGGGGAATTGTTCAGAGCTCGGAGGACTTGTTCAGGGCTTGGAGGACTTGTTCTCTTTTAGGAGCATTTGGTCTGTGATTGGAGAATTTGTTCTCTGCCTGGAGAACTTTCACTATATTTGGAGGACATGTTGAGAGCCTGGAGGACATGTTGAGAGCCTGGAGGACATGTTGAGAGCCTGGAGGACATGTTGAGAGCCTGGAGGACATGTTGAGAGCCTGGAGGACATGTTGGGAGCCTGGAGGACATGTTGGGAGCCTGGAGGACATGATGGGAGCCTGGAGGACATGTTGAGAGCCTGGAGGACATGTTGAGAGCCTGGAGGACATGTTGAGAGCCTGGAGGACATGTTCTCTTATCGGAGCATTTGGTATGTCATTGGGGGACTTGTTCTGTGCCTGGTGAACATGAACTCTGATGATTGGAGGACATGTTGTGAGATTGGAGGACCTGTTTTGAGATTGGAGGACTTGTTTTGAGATTGGAGGACTTGTTTTGAGATTGGAGGACTTGTTTTGAGATTGGAGGACTTGTTTTGAGATTGGAGGACTTGTTTTGAGATTGGAGGACTTGTTCTGAGTTTGATGTGGTTGTTTTTATATTTTAGGAATTGTTCTTAGCTTGGAGGACTTGTTCAGGGCTTGGAGGACTTGTTCTCTTTTAGGAGCATTTCGTCTGTGATTGGAGAATTTCTTCTGTGCCTGGAGAGCTTGCACTGTGATTGAAAAATTTTTTCTGGGCTTGGAGGGATTGTTCTGAGTTTGGGGGACTTGTTCAGAATCTGGGGGACTTGTTTTGAGTTAGGGGAATTGTTCAGAGCTTGGAGGACTTGTTCAGGGCTTGGAGGACTTGTTCTCTTTTAGGAGCTTTTGGTCTGTGATTGGAGAATTTGTTCTCTGCCTGGAGAACTTGCACTATATTTGGAGGACATGTTGAGAGCCTGGAGGACATGTTGAGAGCCTGGAGGACATGTTCTCTTATCGGAGCATTTGGTATGTCATTGGGGGACTTGTTCCGTGCTTGGTGAACATGAACTATGATGAGATTGGAGGACTTGTTTTGAGATTGGAGGACTTGTTTTGCGATTGGAGGACTTGTTTTGCGATTGGAGGACTTGTTGTGAGATTGGAGGACTTGTTCTGAGATTGAAGGACTTGTTTTGAGATTGGAGGACTTGTTTTGCGATTGGAGGACTTGTTTTGCGATTGGAGGACTTGTTGTGAGATTGGAGGACTTGTTGTGAGATTGGAGGACTTGTTTTGAGATTGGAGGACTTGTTTTGAGATTGGAGGACTTGTTTTGAGATTGGAGGACTTGTTTTGAGATTGGAGGACTTGTTTTGAGATTGGAGGACTTGTTTTGAGATTGGAGGACTTGTTTTGAGATTGGAGGACTTGTTCTGAGTTTGATGTGGTTGTTTTGATATTTTAGGAATTGTTCTGAGCTTGGAGGACTTGTTCAGGGCTTGGAGGACTTGTTCTCTTTTAGGAGCATTTGGTCTGTGATTGGAGAATTTCTTCTGTGCCTGGAGAGCTTGCACTGTGATTGAAAAATTTTTTCCGGGCTTGGAGGAATTGTTCTGAGTTTGGGGGACTTGTTCTGAATCTGGGGGAATTGTTTTGAGTTCGGAGAATTGTTCAGAGCTCGGAGGACTTGTTCAGGGCTTGGAGGACTTGTTCTCTTTTAGGAGCATTTGGTCTGTGATTGGAGAATTTGTTCTCTGCCTGGAGAACTTTCACTATATTTGGAGGACATGTTGAGAGCCTGGAGGACATGTTGAGAGCCTGGAGGACATGTTGAGAGCCTGGAGGACATGTTGAGAGCCTGGAGGACGTGTTCTCTTATCGGAGCATTTGGTATGTCATTGGGGGACTTGTTCTGTGCCTGGTGAACATGAACTATGATGATTGGAGGACTTGTTTTGAGATTGGAGGACTTGTTGTGAGATTGGAGGACTTGTTGTGAGATTGAAGGACTTCTTTTGAGATTGGAGGACATGTTCTGAGTTTGATGTGGTTGTTCTGATATTTTAGGACTTGTTCAGAGCTTGGAGGACTTGTTCTCTTTTAGGAGCATTTGGTCTGTGATTGGAGAATTTGTTCTCTGCCTGGAGAACTTGCACTATATTTGGAGGACATGTTGGGTGCCTGGAGGACATGTTGGGAGCCTGGAGGACATCTTGAGAGCCTGGAGGACATCTTGAGAGCCTGGAGGACATCTTGAGAGCCTGGAGGACATCTTGAGAGCCTGGAGGACATGTTGAGAGCCTGGAGGACATGTTGAGAGCCTGGAGGACATGTTCTCTTATCGGAGCATTTGGTATGTCATTGAGGGACTTGTTCTGTGCCTGGTGAAAATGAACTATGATGATTGGAGGACTTGTTTTGAGATTGGAGGACTTGTTCTGAGATTGGAGGACTTGTTTTGAGTTTGGAGTTCTTGTTTTGAGATTGGAGGACTTGTTTTCAGATTGGAGGACGTGTTTTGAGATTGGAGGACCTGTTTTGAGATTGGAGGACCTGTTTTGAGATTGGAGGACTTGTTTTGAGATTGGAGGACTTGTTGTGAGATTGGAGGACTTGTTGTGAGATTGGAGGACTTGTTCTGAGTTTGATGTGGTTGTTCTGATATTTTAGGACTTTTACAGAGCTTGGAGGACTTGTTCAGAGCTTGGAGGACTTGTTCTCTTTTAGGAGCATTTGGTCTGTGATTGGAGAATTTGTTCTGTGCCTGGAGACCTTGCACTGTGATTGAAAAATTTTTTCTGGGCTTGGAGGAATTGTTCTCAGTTTGGGGGACTTGTTCAGAGCTTGGAGGACTCGTTCAGGGCTTGGAGGACTTGTTCTCTTTTAGGAGCATTTGGTCTGTGATTGGAGAATTTGTTCTCTGCCTGGAGAACTTTCACTATATTTGGAGGACATGTTGCGAGCCTGGAGGACATGTTGAGAGCCTGGAGGACATGTTGGGAGCCTGGAGGACATGTTGGGAGCCTGGAGGACATGTTGGAAGAATGGAGGACATTTTGGAAGAATGGAGGACATGTTGAGAGCCTGGAGGACATGTTGAGAGCCTGGAGGACACGTTGAGAGCCTGGAGGACATGTTCTCTTATCGGAGCATTTGGTATGTCATTGGGGGACTTGTTCTGTGCCTGGTGAACATGAACTATGATGTTTGGAGGACTTGTTTTGAGATTGGAGGACTTGTTCTGAGATTGGAGGACTTGTTTTGAGATTGGAGGACTTGTTTTGCGATTGGAGGACTTGTTGTGAGATTGGAGGACTTGTTCTGAGATTGGAGGACTTGTTTTGCGATTGGAGGACTTGTTGTGAGATTGGAGGACTTGTTTTGAGATTGGAGGACTTGTTTTGAGATTGGAGGATGTGTTTTGAGATTGGAAGACTTGTTTTGAGATTGGAGGACTTGTTTTGAGATTGGAGGACTTGTTTTGAGATTGGAGGACTTGTTTTGAGATTGGAGGACTTGTTTTGAGATTGGAGGACTTGTTCTGAGTTTGATGTGGTTGTTTTGATATTTTAGGTATTGTTCTGAGCTTGGTGGACTTGTTCAGGGCTTGGAGGACTTCTTCTCTTTTAGGAGCATTTGGTCTGTGATTGGAGAATTTCTTCTGTGCCTGGAGAGCTTGCACTGTGATTGAAAAATTTTTTCTGGGCTTGGAGGAATTGTTCTGAGTTTGGGGGACTTGTTCTGAATCTGGGGGACTTGTTTTGAGTTAGGGGAATTGTTCAGAGCTCGGAGGACTTGTTCAGGGCTTGGAGGACTTGTTCTCTTTTAGGAGCATTTGGTCTGTGATTGGAGAATTTGTTCTCTGCCTGGAGAACTTTCACTATATTTGGAGGACATGTTGAGAGCCTGGAGGACATGTTGAGAGCCTGGAGGACATGTTGAGAGCCTGGAGGACATATTGAGAGCCTGGAGGACATGTTGGGAGCCTGGAGGACATGTTGGGAGCCTGGAGGACATGTTGGGAGCCTGGAGGACATGTTGAGAGCCTGGAGGACATGTTGAGAGCCTGGAGGACATGTTGAGAGCCTGGAGGACATGTTCTCTTATCGGAGCATTTGGTATGTCATTGGGGGACTTGTTCTGTGCCTGGTGAACATGAACTCTGATGATTGGAGGACTTGTTTTGAGATTGGAGGACCTGTTTTGAGATTGGAGGACTTGTTTTGCGATTGGAGGACTTGTTGTGAGATTGGAGGACTTGTTTTGAGATTGGAGGACTTGTTTTGAGATTGGAGGACTTGTTTTGAGATTGGAGGACTTGTTTTGAGATTGGAGGACTTGTTTTGAGATTGGAGGACTTGTTCTGAGTTTGATGTGGTTGTTTTGATATTTTAGGAATTGTTCTGAGCTTGGAGGACTTGTTCAGGGCTTGGAGGACTTGTTCTCTTTTAGGAGCATTTGGTCTGTGATTGGAGAATTTCTTCTGTGCCTGGAGAGCTTGCACTGTGATTGAAAAATTTTTTCTGGGCTTGGAGGGATTGTTCTGAGTTTGGGGGACTTGTTCTCTTTTAGGAGCTTTTGGTCTGTGATTGGAGAATTTGTTCTCTGCCTGGAGAACTTTCAATATATTTGGAGGACATGTTGAGAGCCTGGAGGACATGTTGAGAGCCTGGAGGACATGTTGAGAGCCTGGAGGACATGTTCTCTTATCGGAGCATTTGGTATGTCATTGGGGGACTTGTTCTGTGCTTGGTGAACTTGAACTATGATGAGATTGGAGGACTTGTTTTGCGATTGGAGGACTTGTTTTGAGATTGGAGGAATTGTTTTGCGACTGGAGGACTTGTTTTGCGATTGGAGGGCTTGTTGTGAGATTGGAGGGCTTGTTGTGAGATTGGAGGACTTGTTGTGAGATTGGAGGACTTGTTGTGAGATTGGAGGACTTGTTTTGAGATTGGAGGACTTGTTTTGAGATTGGAGGACTTGTTCTGAGATTGAACGACTTGTTTTGAGATTGGAGGACTTGTTGTGAGATTGGAGGACTTGTTTTGCGATTGGAGGACTTGTTTTGCGATTGGAGGACTTGTTTTGCGATTGGAGGGCTTGTTGTGAGATTGGAGGGCTTGTTGTGAGATTGGAGGACTTGTTGTGAGATTGGAGGACTTGTTTTGAGATTGGAGGACTTGTTTTGAGATTGGAGGACTTGTTTTGAGTTTGAAGGACTTGTTTTGAGATTGGAGGACTTGTTTTGAGATTGGAGGACTTGTTTTGAGATTGGAGGACTTGTTTTGAGATTGGAGGACTTGTTTTGAGATTGGAGGACTTGTTTTGAGATTGGAGGACTTGTTTTGAGATTGGAGGACTTGTTCTGAGTTTGATGTGGTTGTTTTGATATTTTAGGAATTGTTCTGAGCTTGGAGGACTTGTTCAGGGCTTGGAGGACTTGTTCTCTTTTAGGAGCATTTGGTCTGTGATTGGAGAATTTCTTCTGTGCCTGGAGACCTTGCACTGTGATTGAAAAATTTTTTCTGGGCTTGGAGGGATTGTTCTGAGTTTGGGGGACTTGTTCAGAATCTGGGGGACTTGTTTTGAGTTAGGGGAATTGTTCAGAGATTGGAGGACTTGTTCAGGGCTTGGAGGACTTGTTCTCTTTTAGGAGCTTTTGGTCTGTGATTGGAGAATTTGTTCTCTGCCTGGAGAACTTGCACTATATTTGGAGGACATGTTGAGAGCCTGGAGGACATGTTGAGAGCCTGGAGGACATGTTCTCTTATCGGAGCATTTGGTATGTCATTGGGGGACTTGTTCTGTGCTTGGTGAACATGAACTATGATGAGATTGGAGGACTTGTTTTGCGATTGGAGGACTTGTTTTGAGATTGGAGGACTTGTTTTGAGATTGGAGGACTTGTTTTGCGATTGGAGGACTTGTTTTGCGATTGGAGGACTTGTTGTGAGATTGGAGGACTTGTTGTGAGATTGAAGGACTTGTTTTGAGATTGGAGGACTTGTTGTGAGATTGGAGGACTTGTTTTGCGATTGGAGGACTTGTTTTGCGATTGGAGGACTTGTTTTGCGATTGGAGGACTCGTTTTGCGATTGGAGGACTTGTTTTGCGATTGGAGGACTTGTTGTGAGATTGAAGGACTTGTTTTGAGATTGGAGGACTTGTTTTGAGATTGGAGGACTTGTTTTGAGATTGGAGGACTTGTTTTCAGATTGGAGGACTTGTTTTGAGATTGGAGGACTTGTTTTGAGATTGGAGGACTTGTTTTGAGATTGGAGGACTTGTTTTGAGATTGGAGGACTTGTTTTGAGATTGGAGGACTTGTTTTGAGATTGGAGGACTTGTTTTGAGATTGGAGGACTTGTTGTGAGATTGGAGGACTTGTTGTGAGATTGGAGGACTTGTTCTGAGTTTGATGTGGTTGTTCTGATATTTTAGGAATTGTTCTGAGCTTGGAGGACTTGTTCAGGGCTTGGAGGACTTTTTCTCTTTTAGGAGCATTTGGTCTGTGATTGGAGAATTTCTTCTGTGCCTGGAGAGCTTGCACTGTGATTGAAAAATTTTTTCTGGGCTTGGAGGAATTGTTCTGAGTTTGGGGGACTTGTTCTGAATCTGGGGGACTTGTTTTGAGTTAGGGGAATTGTTCAGAGCTCAGAGGACTTGTTCAGGGCTTGGAGGACTTGTTCTCTTTTAGGAGCATTTGGTCTGTGATTGGAGAATTTGTTCTCTGCCTGGAGAACTTTCACTATATTTGGAGGACATGTTGAGAGCCTGGAGGACATGTTGAGAGCCTGGAGGACATGTTGAGAGCCTGGAGGACATGTTGAGAGCCTGGAGGACATGTTGAGAGCCTGGAGGACATGTTGAGAGCCTGGAGGACATGTTCTCTTATCGGAGCATTTGGTATGTCATTGGGGGACTTGTTCTGTGCCTGGTGAACATGAACTATGAAGATTGGAGGACTTGTTTTGAGATTAGAGGACCTGTTTTTAGATTGGAGGACTTGTTTTGAGCTTGGAGGACTTGTTCAGATCTTGGAGGACTTCTTCAGAGCTTAGAGGACTTGTTCAGAGCTTGGAGGACTTGTTCTCTTTTAGGAGCATTTGGTCTGTGATTGGAGAATTTCTTCTGTGCCTGGAGAGCTTGCACTGTGATTGAAAAATTTTTTCTGGGCTTGGAGGAATTGTTCTGAGTTTGGGGGACTTGTTCTGAATCTGGGGGACTTGTTCTGAATCTGGGGGACTTGTTTTGAGTTACGGGAATTCTTCAGAGCTTGGTGGCCTTTTTCTGGGCTTGGAGGACTTGTTCTCTTTTAGGAGCATTTGGTCTGTGATTGGAGAAATTGTTCTATGCCTGGAGAACTTGCACTATATTTGGAGGACATGTTGGGAGCCTGGAGGACATGTTGGGAGCCTGGAGGACATGTTGGGAGCCTGGAGGACATGTTGGGAGCCTGGAGGACATGTTGGGAGCCTGGAGGACATGTTGGGAGCCTGGAGGACATGTTGGAAGAATGGAGGACATGTTGAGAGCCTGGAGGACATGTTGAGAGCCTGGAGGACACGTTGAGAGCCTGGAGGACATGTTCTCTTATCGGAGCATTTGGTATGTCATTGGGGGACTTGTTCTGTGCCTGGTGAACATGAACTATGATGACTGGAGGACTTGTTTTGAGATTGGAGGACTTGTTGTGAGATTGGAGGACTTGTTGTGAGATTGGAGGACTTGTTGTGAGATTGGAGGACTTGTTGTGAGATTGAAGGACTTCTTTTGAAATTGGAGGACATGTTCTGAGTTTGATGTGGTTGTTCTGATATTTTAGGACTTGTTCAGAGCTTGGAGGACTTGTTCTCTTTTAGGAGCATTTGGTCTGTGATTGGAGAATTTGTTCTCTACCTGGAGAACTTGCACTATATTTGGAGGACATGTTGGGAGCCTGGAGGACATGTTGGGAGCCTGGAGGACATGTTGGGAGCCTGGAGGACATGTTGGGAGCCTGGAGGACATGTTGAGAGCCTGGAGGACATGTTGAGAGCCTGGAGGACATGTTGAGAGCCTGGAGGACATGTTGAGAGCCTGGAGGACATGTTCTCTTATCGGAGCATTTGGTATGTCATTGGGGGACTTGTTCTGTGCCTGGTGAACATGAACTATGATGATTGGAGGACTTGTTTTGAGATTGGAGGACTTGTTCTGAGATTGGAGGACTTGTTTTGAGTTTGGAGTTCTTGTTTTGAGATTGGAGGACTTGTTTTCAGATTGGAGGACTTGTTTTGAGATTGGAGGACCTGTTTTGAGATTGGAGGACCTGTTTTGAGATTGGAGGACCTGTTTTGAGATTGGAGGACTTGTTTTGAGATTGGAGGACTTGTTTTGAGATTGGAGGACTTGTTTTGAGATTGGAGGACTTGTTGTGAGATTGGAGGACTTGTTGTGAGATTGGAGGACTTGTTCTGAGTTTGATGTGGTTGTTCTGATATTTTAGGACTTTTACAGAGCTTGGAGGACTTGTTCAGAGCTTGGAGGACTTGTTCTCTTTTAGGAGCATTTGGTCTGTGATTGGAGAATTTGTTCTGTGCCTGGAGACCTTGCACTGTGATTGAAAAATTTTTTCTGGGCTTGGAGGAATTGTTCTGAGTTTGGGGGACTTGTTCAGAGCTTGGAGGACTCGTTCAGGGCTTGGAGGACTTGTTCTCTTTTAGGAGCATTTGGTCTGTGATTGGAGAATTTGTTCTCTGCCTGGAGAACTTTCACTATATTTGGAGGACATGTTGAGAGCCTGGAGGACATGTTGAGAGCCTGGAGGAAATGTTGGGAGCCTGGAGGACATGTTGGGAGCCTGGAGGACATGTTGGGAGCCTGGAGGACATGTTGGGAGCCTGGAGGACATGTTGGAAGAATGGAGGACATGTTGGAAGAATGGAGGACATGTTGAGAGCCTGGAGGACATGTTGAGAGCCTGGAGGACACGTTGAGAGCCTGGAGGACATGTTCTCTTATCGGAGCATTTGGTATGTCATTGGGGGACTTGTTCTGTGCCTGGTGAACATGAACTATGATGATTGGAGGACTTGTTTTGAGATTGGAGGACTTGTTCTGAGATTGGAGAACTTGTTTTGAGATTGGAGGACTTGTTTTGCGATTGGAGGACTTGTTGTGAGATTGGAGGACTTGTTCTGAGATTGGAGGACTTGTTTTGCGATTGGAGGACTTGTTTTGAGATTGGAGGACTTGTTTTGAGATTGGAGGACTTGTTTTGAGATTGGAGGACTTGTTTTGAGATTGGAGGACTTGTTTTGAGATTGGAGGATTTGTTTTGAGATTGGAGGTCTTGTTTTGAGATTGGAGGTCTTGTTTTGAGATTGGAGGACTTGTTTTGAGATTGGAGGACTTGTTTTGAGATTGGAGGACTTGTTTTGAGATTGGAGGACTTGTTTTGAGATTGGAGGACTTGTTTTGAGATTGGAGGACTTGTTTTGAGATTGGAGGACTTGTTTTGAGATTGGAGGACTTGTTCTGAGTTTGATGTGGTTGTTTTGATATTTTAGGAATTGTTCTGAGCTTGGAGGACTTGTTCAGGGCTTGGAGGACTTGTTCTCTTTTAGGAGCATTTGGTCTGTGATTGGAGAATTTCTTCTGTGCCTGGAGAGCTTGCACTGTGATTGAAAAATTTTTTCTGGGCTTGGAGGAATTGTTCTGAGTTTGGGGGACTTGTTCTGAATCTGGGGGACTTGTTTTGAGTTAGGGGAATTGTTCAGAGCTCGGAGGACTTGTTCAGGGCTTGGAGGACTTGTTCTCTTTTAGGAGCATTTGGTCTGTGATTGGAGAATTTGTTCTCTGCCTGGAGAACTTTCACTATATTTGGAGGACATTTTGAGAGCCTGGAGGACATGTTGAGAGCCTGGAGGACATGTTGAGAGCCTGGAGGACATGTTGACAGGCTGGAGGACATGTTGAGAGCCTGGAGGACATGTTGGGAGCCTGGAGGACATGTTGAGAGCCTGGAGGACATGTTGAGAGCCTGGAGGACATGTTGAGAGCCTGGAGGACATGTTGAGAGCCTGGAGGACATGTTCTCTTATCGGAGCATTTGGTATGTCATTGGGGGACTTGTTCTGTGCCTGGTGAACATGAACTCTGATGATTGGAGGACTTGTTGTGAGATTGGAGGACCTGTTTTGAGATTGGAGGACTTGTTTTGAGATTGGAGGACTTGTTTTGAGATTGGAGGACTTGTATTGAGATTGGAGGACTTGTTTTGAGATTGGAGGACTTGTTTTGAGATTGGAGGACTTGTTCTGAGTTTGATGTGGTTGTTTTTATATTTTAGGAATTGTTCTTAGCTTGGAGGACTTGTTCAGGGCTTGGAGGACTTGTTCTCTTTTAGGAGCATTTCGTCTCTGATTGGAGCATTTCTTCTGTGCCTGGAGACCTTGCACTGTGATTGAAAAATTTTTTCTGGGCTTGGAGGGATTGTTCTGAGTTTGGGGTACTTGTTCAGAATCTGGGGGACTTGTTTTGAGTTAGGGGAATTGTTCAGAGCTTGGAGGACTTGTTCAGGGCTTGGAGGACTTGTTCTCTTTTAGGAGCTTTTGGTCTGTGATTGGAGAATTTGTTCTCTGCCTGGAGAACTTGCACTATATTTGGAGGACATGTTGAGAGCCTGGAGGACATGTTGAGAGCCTGGAGGACATGTTCTCTTATCGGAGCATTTGGTATGTCATTGGGGGACTTGTTCTGTGCTTGGTGAACATGAACTATGATGAGATTGGAGGACTTGTTTTGAGATTGGAGGACTTGTTTTGAGATTGGAGGACTTGTTTTGCGATTGGAGGACTTGTTGTGAGATTGGAGGACTTGTTCTGAGATTGAAGGACTTGTTTTGAGATTGGAGGACTTGTTTTGCGATTGGAGGACTTGTTTTGCGATTGGAGGACTTGTTGTGAGATTGGAGGACTTGTTGTGAGATTGAAAGACTTGTTTTGAGATTGGAGGACTTGTTTTGAGATTGGAGGACTTGTTTTGAGATTGGAGGACTTGTTTTGAGATTGGAGGACTTGTTTTGAGATTGGAGGACTTGTTTTGAGATTGGAGGACTTGTTTTGAGATTGGAGGACTTGTTTTGAGATTGGAGGACTTGTTCTGAGTTTGATGTGGTTGTTTTGATATTTTAGGAATTGTTCTGAGCTTGGAGGACTTGTTCAGGGCTTGGAGGACTTGTTCTCTTTTAGGAGCATTTGGTCTGTGATTGGAGAATTTCTTCTGTGCCTGGAGAGCTTGCACTGTGATTGAAAAATTTTTTCCGGGCTTGGAGGAATTGTTCTGAGTTTGGGGGACTTGTTCTGAATCTGGGGGAATTGTTTTGAGTTCGGAGAATTGTTCAGAGCTCGGAGGACTTGTTCAGGGCTTGGAGGACTTGTTCTCTTTTAGGAGCATTTGGTCTGTGATTGGAGAATTTGTTCTCTGCCTGGAGAACTTTCACTATATTTGGAGGACATGTTGAGAGCCTGGAGGACATGTTGAGAGCCTGGAGGACATGTTGAGAGCCTGGAGGACATGTTGAGAGCCTGGAGGACATGTTGAGAGCCTGGAGGACGTGTTCTCTTATCGGAGCATTTGGTATGTCATTGGGGGACTTGTTCTGTGCCTGGTGAACATGAACTATGATGATTGGAGGACTTGTTTTGAGATTGGAGGACTTGTTGTGAGATTGGAGGACTTGTTGTGAGATTGAAGGACTTCTTTTGAGATTGGAGGACATGTTCTGAGTTTGATGTGGTTGTTCTGATATTTTAGGACTTGTTCAGAGCTTGGAGGACTTGTTCTCTTTTAGGAGCATTTGGTCTGTGATTGGAGAATTTGTTCTCTGCCTGGAGAACTTGCACTATATTTGGAGGACATGTTGGGTGCCTGGAGGACATGTTGGGAGCCTGGAGGACATCTTGAGAGCCTGGAGGACATCTTGAGAGCCTGGAGGACATGTTGAGAGCCTGGAGGACATGTTGAGAGCCTGGAGGACATGTTCTCTTATCGGAGCATTTGGTATGTCATTGGGGGACTTGTTCTGTGCCTGGTGAACATGAACTATGATGATTGGAGGACTTGTTCTGAGATTGGAGGACTTGTTCTGAGATTGGAGGACTTGTTTTGAGTTTGGAGTTCTTGTTTTGAGATTGGAGGACTTGTTTTCAGATTGGAGGACTTGTTTTGAGATTGGAGGACCTGTTTTGAGATTGGAGGACCTGTTTTGAGATTGGAGGACTTGTTTTGAGATTGGAGGACTTGTTGTGAGATTGGAGGACTTGTTGTGAGATTGGAGGACTTGTTGTGAGATTGGAGGACTTGTTCTGAGTTTGATGTGGTTGTTCTGATATTTTAGGACTTTTACAGAGCTTGGAGGACTTGTTCAGAGCTTGGAGGACTTGTTCTCTTTTAGGAGCATTTGGTCTGTGATTGGAGAATTTGTTCTGTGCCTGGAGACATTGCACTGTGATTGAAAAATTTTTTCTGGGCTTGGAGGAATTGTTCTGAGTTTGGGGGACTTGTTCAGAGCTTGGAGGACTCGTTCAGGGCTTGGAGGACTTGTTCTCTTTTAGGAGCATTTGGTCTGTGATTGGAGAATTTGTTCTCTGCCTGGAGAACTTTCACTATATTTGGAGGACATGTTGCGAGCCTGGAGGACATGTTGAGAGCCTGGAGGACATGTTGAGAGCCTGGAGGACATGTTGGGAGCCTGGAGGACATGTTGGGAGCCTGGAGGACATGTTGGGAGCCTGGAGGACATGTTGGGAGCCTGGAGGACATGTTGGAAGAATGGAGGACATGTTGGAAGAATGGAGGACATGTTGAGAGCCTGGAGGACATGTTGAGAGCCTGGAGGACACGTTGAGAGCCTGGAGGACATGTTCTCTTATCGGAGCATTTGGTATGTCATTGGGGGACTTGTTCTGTGCCTGGTGAACATGAACTATGATGTTTGGAGGACTTGTTTTGAGATTGGAGGACTTGTTTTGAGATTGGAGGACTTGTTTTGAGATTGGAGGTTTTGTTTTGAGATTGGAGGACTTGTTCTGAGTTTGATGTGGTTGTTTTTATATTTTAGGAATTGTTCTTAGCTTGGAGGACTTGTTCTGGGCTTGGAGGACTTGTTCTCTTTTAGGAGCATTTCGTCTGTGATTGGAGAATTTCTTCTGTGCCTGGAGAGCTTGCACTGTGATTGAAAAATTTTTTCTGGGCTTGGAGGGATTGTTCTGAGTTTGGGGGACTTGTTCAGAATCTGGGGGACTTGTTTTGAGTTAGGGGAATTGTTCAGAGCTTGGAGGACTAGTTCAGGGCTTGGAGGACTTGTTCTCTTTTAGGAGCTTTTGGTCTGTGATTGGAGAATTTGTTCTCTGCCTGGAGAACTTGCACTATATTCGGAGGACATGTTGAGAGCCTGGAGGACATGTTGAGAGCCTGGAGGACATGTTCTCTTATCGGAGCATTTGGTATGTCATTGGGGGACTTGTTCTGTGCTTGGTGAACATGAACTATGATGAGATTGGAGGACTTGTTTTGAGATTGGAGGACTTGTTTTGCGATTGGAGGACTTGTTTTGCGATTGGAGGACTTGTTCTGAGTTTGATGTGGTTGTTTTGATATTTTAGGAATTGTTCTGAGCTTGGAGGACTTGTTCAGGGCTTGGAGGACTTGTTCTCTTTTAGGAGCATTTGGTCTGTGATTGGAGAATTTCTTCTGTGCCTGGAGAGCTTGCACTGTGATTGAAAAATTTTTTCCGGGCTTGGAGGAATTGTTCTGAGTTTGGGGGACTTGTTCTGAATCTGGGGGAATTGTTTTGAGTTCGGAGAATTGTTCAGAGCTCGGAGGACTTGTTCAGGGCTTGGAGGACTTGTTCTCTTTTAGGAGCATTTGGTCTGTGATTGGAGAATTTGTTCTCTGCCTGGAGAACTTTCACTATATTTGGAGGACATGTTGAGAGCCTGGAGGACATGTTGAGAGCCTGGAGGACATGTTGAGAGCCTGGAGGACATGTTGAGAGCCTGGAGGACATGTTGAGAGCCTGGAGGACATGTTGAGAGCCTGGAGGACGTGTTCTCTTATCGGAGCATTTGGTATGTCATTGGGGGACTTGTTCTGTGCCTGGTGAACATGAACTATGATGATTGGAGGACTTGTTTTGAGATTGGAGGACTTGTTGTGAGATTGGAGGACTTGTTGTGAGATTGAAGGACTTCTTTTGAGATTGGAGGACATGTTCTGAGTTTGATGTGGTTGTTCTGATATTTTAGGACTTGTTCAGAGCTTGGAGGACTTGTTCTCTTTTAGGAGCATTTGGTCTGTGATTGGAGAATTTGTTCTCTGCCTGGAGAACTTGCACTATATTTGGAGGACATGTTGGGTGCCTGGAGGACATGTTGGGAGCCTGGAGGACATCTTGAGAGCCTGGAGGACATCTTGAGAGCCTGGAGGACATGTTGAGAGCCTGGAGGACATGTTGAGAGCCTGGAGGACATGTTGAGAGCCTGGAGGACATGTTCTCTTATCGGAGCATTTGGTATGTCATTGGGGGACTTGTTCTGTGCCTGGTGAACATGAACTATGATGATTGGAGGACTTGTTTTGAGATTGGAGGACTTGTTCTGAGATTGGAGGACTTGTTTTGAGTTTGGAGTTCTTGTTTTGAGATTGGAGGACTTGTTTTCAGATTGGAGGACTTGTTTTGAGATTGGAGGACCTGTTTTGAGATTGGAGGACCTGTTTTGAGATTGGAGGACTTGTTTTGAGATTGGAGGACTTGTTGTGAGATTGGAGGACTTGTTGTGAGATTGGAGGACTTGTTGTGAGATTGGAGGACTTGTTCTGAGTTTGATGTGGTTGTTCTGATATTTTAGGACTTTTACAGAGCTTGGAGGACTTGTTCAGAGCTTGGAGGACTTGTTCTCTTTTAGGAGCATTTGGTCTGTGATTGGAGAATTTGTTCTGTGCCTGGAGACCTTGCACTGTGATTGAAAAATTTTTTCTGGGCTTGGAGGAATTGTTCTGAGTTTGGGGGACTTGTTCAGAGCTTGGAGGACTCGTTCAGGGCTTGGAGGACTTGTTCTCTTTTAGGAGCATTTGGTCTGTGATTGGAGAATTTGTTCTCTGCCTGGAGAACTTTCACTATATTTGGAGGACATGTTGCGAGCCTGGAGGACATGTTGAGAGCCTGGAGGACATGTTGGGAGCCTGGAGGACATGTTGGGAGCCTGGAGGACATGTTGGGAGCCTGGAGGACATGTTGGGAGCCTGGAGGACATGTTGAGAGCCTGGAGGACATGTTGAGAGCCTGGAGGACACGTTGAGAGCCTGGAGGACATGTTCTCTTATCGGAGCATTTGGTATGTCATTGGGGGACTTGTTCTGTGCCTGGTGAACATGAACTATGATGTTTGGAGGACTTGTTTTGAGATTGGAGGACTTGTTTTGAGATTGGAGGACTTGTTTTGAGATTGGAGGACTTGTTTTGCGATTGGAGGACTTGTTGTGAGATTGGAGGACTTGTTCTGAGATTGGAGGACTTGTTTTGCGATTGGAGGACTTGTTGTGAGATTGGAGGACTTGTTTTGAGATTGGAGGACTTGTTTTGAGATTGGAGGACTTGTTTTGAGATTGGAGGACTTGTTTTGAGATTGGAGGACTTGTTTTGAGATTGGAGGACTTGTTTTGAGATTGGAGGACTTGTTTTGAGATTGGAGGACTTATTCTGAGTTTGATGTGGTTGTTTTGATATTTTAGGAATTGTTCTGAGCTTGGAGGACTTGTTCAGGGCTTGGAGGACTTCTTCTCTTTTAGGAGCATTTGGTCTGTGATTGGAGAATTTCTTCTGTGCCTGGAGAGCTTGCACTGTGATTGAAAAATTTTTTCTGGGCTTGGAGGAATTGTTCTGAGTTTGGGGGACTTGTTCTGAATCTGGGGGACTTGTTTTGAGTTAGGGGAATTGTTCAGAGCTCGGAGGACTTGTTCAGGGCTTGGAGGACTTGTTCTCTTTTAGGAGCATTTGGTCTGTGATTGGAGAATTTGTTCTCTGCCTGGAGAACTTTCACTATATTTGGAGGACATGTTGAGAGCCTGGAGGACATGTTGAGAGCCTGGAGGACATGTTGAGAGCCTGGAGGACATGTTGAGAGCCTGGAGGACATGTTGGGAGCCTGGAGGACATGTTGAGAGCCTGGAGGACATGTTGAGAGCCTGGAGGACATGTTGAGAGCCTGGAGGACATGTTGAGAGCCTGGAGGACATGTTGAGAGCCTGGAGGACATGTTGAGAGCCTGGAGGACATGTTCTCTTATCGGAGCATTTGGTATGTCATTGGGGGACTTGTTCTGTGCCTGGTGAACATGAACTCTGATGACTGGAGGACTTGTTTTGAGATTGGAGGACCTGTTTTGAGATTGGAGGACTTATTTTGAGATTGGAGGACTTGTTTTGCGATTGGAGGACTTGTTGTGAGATTGGAGGACTTGTTTTGAGATTGGAGGACTTGTTTTGAGATTGGAGGACTTATTTTGAGATTGGAGGACTTGTTTTGAGATTGGAGGACTTGTTTTGAGATTGGAGGACTTGTTTTGAGATTGGAGGACTTGTTTTGAGATTGGAGGACTTGTTCTGAGTTTGATGTGGTTGTTTTGATATTTTAGGAATTGTTCTGAGCTTGGAGGACTTGTTCAGGGCTTGGAGGACTTGTTCTCTTTTAGGAGCATTTGGTCTGTGATTGGAGAATTTCTTCTGTGCCTGGAGAGCTTGCACTGTGATTGAAAAATTTTTTCTGGGCTTGGAGGGATTGTTCTGAGTTTGGGGGACTTGTTCTCTTTTAGGAGCTTTTGGTCTGTGATTGGAGAATTTGTTCTCTGCCTGGAGAACTTTCAATATATTTGGAGGACATGTTGAGAGCCTGGAGGACATGTTGAGAGCCTGGAGGACATGTTCTCTTATCGGAGCATTTGGTATGTCATTGGGGGACTTGTTCTGTGCTTGGTGAACTTGAACTATGATGAGATTGGAGGACTTGTTTTGCGATTGGAGGACTTGTTTTGAGATTGGAGGAATTGTTTTGCGACTGGAGGACTTGTTTTGCGATTGGAGGACTTGTTGTGAGATTGGAGGACTTGTTCTGAGATTGAAGGACTTGTTTTGAGATTGGAGGACTTGTTTTGCGATTGGAGGACTTGTTTTGCGATTGGAGGACTTGTTTTGCGATTGGAGGGCTTGTTGTGAGATTGGAGGACTTGTTGTGAGATTGAAGGACTTGTTTTGAGATTGGAGGACTTCTTTTGAGATTGGAGGACTTGTTGTGAGATTGAAGGACTTGTTTTGAGATTGGAGGACTTGTTTTGAGATTGGAGGACTTGTTTTGAGATTGGAGGACTTGTTTTGAGATTGGAGGACTTGTTTTGAGATTGGAGGACTTGTTTTGAGATTGGAGGACTTGTTTTGAGATTGGAGGACTTGTTTTGAGATTGGAGGACTTGTTCTGAGTTTGATGTGGTTGTTTTGATATTTTAGGAATTGTTCTGAGCTTGGAGGACTTGTTCAGGGCTTGGAGGACTTGTTCAGGGCTTGGAGGACTTGTTCTCTTTTAGGAGCATTTGGTCTGTGATTGGAGAATTTCTTCTGTGCCTGGAGACCTTGCACTGTGATTGAAAAATTTTTTCTGGGCTTGGAGGGATTGTTCTGAGTTTGGGGGACTTGTTCAGAATCTGGGGGACTTGTTTTGAGTTAGGGGAATTGTTCAGAGATTGGAGGACTTGTTCAGGGCTTGGAGGACTTGTTCTCTTTTAGGAGCTTTTGGTCTGTGATTGGAGAATTTGTACTCTGCCTGGAGAACTTGCACTATATTTGGAGGACATGTTGAGAGCCTGGAGGACATGTTGAGAGCCTGGAGGACATGTTCTCTTATCGGAGCATTTGGTATGTCATTGGGGGACTTGTTCTGTGCTTGGTGAACATGAACTATGATGAGATTGGAGGACTTGTTTTGCGATTGGAGGACTTGTTTTGAGATTGGAGGACTTGTTTTGCGATTGGAGGACTTGTTTTGCGATTGGAGGACTTGTTGTGAGATTGGAGGACTTGTTGTGAGATTGAAGGACTTGTTTTGAGATTGGAGGACTTCTTGTGAGATTGGAGGACTTGTTTTGCGATTGGAGGACTTGTTTTGCGATTGGAGGACTTGTTTTGCGATTGGAGGACTTGTTTTGCGATTGGAGGACTTGTTTTGCGATTGGAGGACTTGTTTTGAGATTGGAGGACTTGTTTTGAGATTGGAGGACTTGTTTTGAGATTGGAGGACTTGTTTTGAGATTGGAGGACTTGTTTTGAGATTGGAGGACTTGTTTTGAGATTGGAGGACTTGTTTTGAGATTGGAGGACTTGTTTTGAGATTGGAGGACTTGTTTTGAGTTTGATGTGGTTGTTTTGATATTTTAGGAATTGTTCTGAGCTTGGAGGACTTGTTCAGGGCTTGGAGGACTTGTTCTCTTTTAGGAGCATTTGGTCTGTGATTGGAGAATTTCTTCTGTGCCTGGAGAGCTTGCACTGTGATTGAAAAATTTTTTCCGGGCTTGGAGGAATTGTTCTGAGTTTGGGGGACTTGTTCTGAATCTGGGGGACTTGTTTTGAGTTCGGAGAATTGTTCAGAGCTCGGAGGACTTGTTCAGGGCTTGGAGGACTTGTTCTCTTTTAGAAGCATTTGGTCTGTGATTGGAGAATTTGTTCTCTGCCTGGAGAACTTTCACTATATTTGGAGGACATGTTGAGAGCCTGGAGGACATGTTGAGAGCCTGGAGGACATGTTGAGAGCCTGGAGGACATGTTGAGAGCCTGGAGGACATGTTCTCTTATCGGAGCATTTGGTATGTCATTGGGGGACTTGTTCTGTGCCTGGTGAACATGAACTATGATGATTGGAGGACTTGTTTTGAGATTGGAGGACTTGTTTTGAGATTGGAGGACTTGTTTTGAGATTGGAGGACTTGTTTTGAGATTGGAGGACTTGTTTTGAGATTGGAGGACTTGTTTTGAGTTTGATGTGGTTGTTTTGATATTTTAGGAATTGTTCTGAGCTTGGAGGACTTGTTCAGGGCTTGGAGGACTTGTTCTCTTTTAGGAGCATTTGGTCTGTGATTGGAGAATTTCTTCTGTGCCTGGAGAGCTTGCACTGTGATTGAAAAATTTTTTCTGGGCTTGCAGGAATTGTTCTGAGTTTGGGGGACTTGTTCTGAATCTGGGGGACTTGTTTTGAGTTAGGGGAATTGTTCAGAGCTCGGACGACTTGTTCAGGGCTTGGAGGACTTGTTCTCTTTTAGGAGCATTTGGTCTGTGATTGGAGAATTTGTTCTCTGCCTGGAGAACTTTCACTATATTTGGAGGACATGTTGAGAGCCTGGAGGACATGTTGAGAGCCTGGAGGACATGTTGAGAGCCTGGAGGACATGTTGAGAGCCTGGAGGACATGTTGAGAGCCTGGAGGACATGTTGAGAGCTTGGAGGACATGTTCTCTTATCGGAGCATTTGGTATGTCATTGGGGGACTTGTTCTGTGCCTGGTGATCATGAACTCTGATGATTGGAGGACTTGTTTTGAGATTGGAGGACCTGTTTTGAGATTGGAGGACTTGTTTTGAGATTGGAGGACTTGTTTTGAGATTGGAGGACTTGTTTTGAGATTGGAGGACTTGTTTTGAGATTGGAGGACTTGTTCTGAGTTTGATGTGGTTGTTTTGATATTTTAGGAATTGTTCTGAGCTTGGAGGACTTGTTCAGGGCTTGGAGGACTTGTTCTCTTTTAGGAGCATTTCGTCTGTGATTGGAGAATTTCTTCTGTGCCTGGAGAGCTTGCACTGTGATTGAAAAATTTTTTCTGGGCTTGGAGGGATTGTTCTGAGTTTGGGGGACTTGTTCTGAATCTGGGGGACTTGTTTTGAGATAGGGGAATTGTTCAGAGCTTGGAGGACTTGTTCAGGGCTTGGAGGACTTGTTCTCTTTTAGGAGCTTTTGGTCTGTGATTGGAGAATTTGTTCTCTGCCTGGAGAACTTGCACTATATTTGGAGGACATGTTGAGAGCCTGGAGGACATGTTGAGAGCCTGGAGGACATGTTCTCTTATCGGAGCATTTGGTATGTCATTGGGGGACTTGTTCTGTGCTTGGTGAACATGAACTATGATGAGATTGGAGGACTTGTTTTGCGATTGGAGGACTTGTTTTGAGATTGGAGGACTTGTTTTGCGATTGGAGGACTTGTTGTGAGATTGGAGGACTTGTTGTGAGATTGGAGGACTTGTTCTGAGATTGAAGGACTTGTTTTGAGATTGGAGGACTTGTTTTGCGATTGGAGGACTTGTTTTGCGATTGGAGGACTTGTTTTGAGATTGGAGGACTTGTTGTGAGATTGGAGGACTTGTTTTGCGATTGGAGGACTTGTTGTGAGATTGGAGGACTTGTTTTGAGATTGGAGGACTTGTTTTGAGATTGGAGGACTTGTTTTGAGATTGGAGGACTTGTTTTGAGATTGGAGGACTTGTTTTGAGATTGGAGGACTTGTTTTGAGATTGGAGGACTTGTTTTGAGATTGGAGGACTTGTTCTGAGTTTGATGTGGTTGTTTTGATATTTTAGGAATTGTTCTGAGCTTGGAGGACTTGTTCAGGGCTTGGAGGACTTGTTCTCTTTTAGGAGCATTTGGTCTGTGATTGGAGAATTTCTTCTGTGCCTGGAGAGCTTGCACTGTGATTGAAAAATTTTTTCTGGGCTTGGAGGAATTGTTCTGAGTTTGGGGGACTTGTTCTGAATCTGGGGGACTTGTTTTGAGTTAGGAGAATTGTTCAGAGCTCGGAGGACTTGTTCAGGGCTTGGAGGACTTGTTCTCTTTTAGGAGCATTTGGTCTGTGATTGGAGAATTTGTTCTCTGCCTGGAGAACTTTCACTATATTTGGAGGACATGTTGAGAGCCTGGAGGACATGTTGAGAGCCTGGAGGACATGTTGAGAGCCTGGAGGACATGTTGAGAGCCTGGAGGACATGTTGAGAGCCTGGAGGACATGTTGAGAGCCTGGAGGACATGTTCTCTTATTGGAGCATTTGGTATGTCATTGGGGGACTTGTTCTGTGCCTGGTGAACATGAACTATGATGATTGGAGGACTTGTTTTGAGATTGGAGGACTTGTCGTGAGATTGGAGGACTTGTTCTGAGTTTGATGTGGTTGTTCTGATATTTTAGGAATTGTTCTGAGCTTGGAGGACTTGTTCAGGGCTTAGAGGACTTGTTCTCTTTTAGGAGCATTTGGTCTGTGATTGGAGAATTTGTTCTCTGCCTGGAGAAATTTCACTATATTTGGAGGACATGTTGAGAGCCTGGAGGACATGTTGAGAGCCTAGAGAAAATGTTGAGAGCCTGTAGGATATGTTCTCTTATCGGAGCATTTGGTAAGTCATTATGGGACTTGTTCTGTGCCTGGTGAACATGAACTATGATGAGTGGAGGACTTGTTTTGAGACTGGAGGACTTGTTTTGAGATTGGAGGACTTGTTTTGAGATTGGAGGACTTGTTCTGAGTTTGATGTGGTTGTTCTGATATTTTAGGACTTGTTCAGAGCTTGGAGGACTTGTTCAGAGCTTGGAGGACTTGTTCAGAGCTTGGAGGACTTGTTCAGAGCTTGGAGGACTTGTTCTCTTTTAGGAGCATTTGGTCTGTGATTGGAGAATTTGTTCTGTGCCTGGAGAGCTTGCGGTGTGATTGAAAAATTTTTTCTGGGCTAAGAGGAATTCTTCTGAGTTTGGGTGACTTGTTCTGAATCTGGGGGACTGGTTTTGAGTTAGGGGAATTGTTCAGAGCTTGGAGGACTTGTTCAGGGCTTGGAGGACTTGTTCTCTTTTAGGAGCATTTGGTCAGTGATTGGAGAATTTGTTCTGTGCCTCGAGAACTTTCACTATATTTGGAGGACATGTTGAGAGCCTGGAGGACACGTTGAGAGCCTGGAGGACATGTTGAGAGCCTGGAGGACATGTTGAGAGCCTGGAGGACATGTTCTCTTATCGGAGCATTTGGTATGTTATTGGGGGACTTGTTTTGTGCCTGGTGACCATGAACTATGATGATTGGAGGACTTGTTTTGAGATTGGAGGACTTGTTTTGAGATTGGAGGACTTGTTTTGAGATTGGAGGACTTGTTCTGAGTTTGATGTGGTTGTTCTGATATTTTAGGACTTGTTCAGAGCTTGGAGGACTTGTTCAGAGCTTGGAGGACTTGTTCAGAGCTTGGAGGACTTGTTCTCTTTTAGGAGCATTTGGTCTGTGATTGGAGAATTTGTTCTCTGCGTGGAGAACTTTCACTATATTTGGAGGACATGTTGAGAGCCTGGAGGACATGTTGAGAGCCTGGAGGACATGTTGAGAGCCTGGAGGACATGTTGAGAGCCTGGAGGACATGTTGAGAGCCTGGAGGACATGTTGAGAGCCTGGAGGACCTGTTCTCTTATTGGAGCATTTGTTATGTCATTGGGGGACTTGTTCTGTGCCTGGTGAACATGAACTATGATGATTGGAGGACTTGTTTTGAGATTGGAGGACTTGTTTAGAGATTGGAGGACTTGTTCTGAGTTTGAAGTGGTTGTTCTGATATTTTATTAATTGTTCTGTGCTTGGAGGACTTGTTCAGGGCTTAGAGGACTTGTTCTCTTTTAGGAGCATTTGGTCTGTGATTGGAGAATTTGTTCTCTGCCTGGAGAACCTTCACTATATTTGGAGGACATGTTGAGAGCCTGGAGGACATGTTCTCTTATCGGAGCTTTTGGTAAGTCATTATGGGACTTGTTCTGTGCCTGGTGAACATGAACTTTGATGACTGGAGGACTTGTTTTGACATTGGTGGACTTGTTTTGAGACTGGAGGACTTGTTTTGAGACTGGAGGACTTGTTTTGAGACTGGAGGACTTGTTTTGAGACTGGAGGACTTGTTTTGAGACTGGAGGACTTGTTTTGAGATTGGAGGACTTGTTCTGAGTTTGATGTGGTTGTTCTGATATTTTAGGACTTGTTCAGAGCTTGGAGGACCTGTTCAGAGCTTGGAGGACTTGTTCTCTTTTAGGAGCATTTGGTCTGTCATTGGAGAATTTGTTCTCTGCCTGGAGAACTTTCACTATATTTGGAGGAAATATTGAGAGCCTGGAGGACATGTTGAGATCCTGGAGGACATGTTGAGAGTCTGGAGGACATGTTCTCTTATCGGAGCACTTGGTATGTCATTGGTGGACTTGTTCTGTGCCTGGTGAACATGAACTATGATGATGGGAGGACTTGTTTTGAGATTGGAGGACTTGTTTAGGGATTGGAGGACTTGTTTTGACACTGGAGGACTTGTTTTGACACTGGAGGACTTGTTTTGAGACTGGAGGACTTGTTTTGAGACTGGAGGACTTGTTCTGAGACTGGAGGAATTGTTCTGAGTTTGATGTGATTGTTCTGATATTTTAGGACTTGTTCAGAGCTTGGAGGACTTGTTCTCTTTTAGGAGCATTTGGTCTGTGATTGGAGAATTTGTTCTGTGCCTGGAGAGCTTGCAGTGTGATTGAAAAAATTTTTCTGGGCTTGGAGGTATTGTTCTGAGTTTGGGTGACTTGTTCTGAATCTGGGGGACTGGTTTTGAGTTAGGGGAATTGTTCAGAGCTTGGAGGACTTGTTCAGAGCTTGGAGGACTTGTTCAGAGCCTGGAGGACTTCTTCAGGGCTTGGAGGACTTGTTCTCTTTTAGGAGCATTTGGTCTGTGATTGGAGAATTTGTTCTCTGCCTGGAGAACTTTCACTATATTTGGAGGACATGTTGAGAGCCTGGAGGACATGTTGAGAGCCTGGAGGACATGTTGAGAGCCTGGAGGACATGTTGAGAGCCTGGAGGACATGTTGAGAGCCTGGAGGACATGTTGAGAGCCTGGAGGACATGTTGAGAGCCTGGAGGACATGTTCTCTTATTGGAGCATTTGGTATGTCATTGGGGGACTTGTTCTGTACCTCGTGAACATGAACTATGATGATTGGAGGACTTGTTTTGAGATTGGAGGACTTTTTTAGGGATTGGAGGACTTGTTCTGAGTTTGATGTGGTTGTTCTGATATTTTAGGACTTGTTCAGAGCTCGGAGGACTTGTTCTGAGCTTGAAGGACTTGTTCTCTTTTAGGAGCATTTGGTCTGTGATTGGAGAATTTGTTCTCTGCCTGGAGAACTTTCACTATATTTGGAGGACATGTTGAGAGCCTGGAGGAAATGTTGAGGGCCTGGAGGATATGTTCTCTTATCGGAGCGTTTGGTAATTCATTATGGGACTTGTTCTGTCCCTGGTGTACATGAACTATGATGACTGGAGGACTTGTTTTGAGATTGGAGGACTTGTTTTGAGATTGGAGGACTTGTTGTGAGTTTGATGTGGTTGTTCTGATATTTTAGGACTTGTTCAGAGCTTGGAGGACTTGTTCAGAGCTTGGAGGACTTGTTCTCTTTTAGGAGCATTTGGTCTGTGATTGGAGAATTTGTTCTCTGCGTGGAGAACTTTCACTATATTTGGAGGACATGTTGAGAGCCTGGAGGACATGTTGAGAGCCTGGAGGACATGTTGAGAGCCTGGAGGACCTGTTCTCTTATTGGAGCATTTGTTATGTCATTGGGGGACTTGTTCTGTGCCTGGTGAACATGAACTATGATGATTGGAGGACTTGTTTTGAGATTGGAGGACTTGTTTAGAGATTGGAGGACTTGTTCTGAGTTTGATGTGGTTGTTCTGATATTTTATTAATTGTTCTGTGCTTGGAGGACTTGTTCAGGGCTTAGAGGACTTGTTCTCTTTTAGGAGCATTTGGTCTGTGATTGGAGAATTTGTTCTCTGCCTGGAGAACCTTCACTATATTTGGAGGACATGTTGAGAGCCTGGAGGACATGTTCTCTTATCGGAGCATTTGGTAAGTCATTATGGGACTTGTTCTGTGCCTGGTGAACATGAACTTTGATGACTGGAGGACTTGTTTTGAGACTGGAGGACTTGTTTTGAGACTGGAGGACTTGTTTTGAGACTGGAGGACTTGTTTTGAGACTGGAGGACTTGTTTTGAGACTGGAGGACTTGTTCTGAGTTTGATGTGGTTGTTCTGATATTTTAGGACTTGTTCAGAGCTTGGAGGACCTGTTCAGAGCTTGGAGGACTTGTTCTCTTTTAGGAGCATTTGGTCTGTCATTGGAGAATTTGTTCTCTGCCTGGAGAACTTTCACTATATTTGGAGGAAATATTGAGAGCCTGGAGGACATGTTGAGATCCTGGAGGACATGTTGAGAGTCTGGAGGACATGTTCTCTTATCGGAGCACTTGGTATGTCATTGGTGGACTTGTTCTGTGCCTGGTGAACATGAACTATGATGATGGGAGGACTTGTTTTGAGATTGGAGGACTTGTTTAGGGATTGGAGGACTTGTTTTGACACTGGAGGACTTGTTTTGAGACTGGAGGACTTGTTCTGAGACTGGAGGACTTGTTCTGAGTTTGATGTGATTGTTCTGATATTTTAGGACTTGTTCAGAGCTTGGAGGACTTGTTCTCTTTTAGGAGCATTTGGTGTGTGATTGGAGAATTTGTTCTGTGCCTGGAGAGCTTGCAGTGTGATTGAAAAAATTTTTCTGGGCTTGGAGGTATTGTTCTGAGTTTGGGTGACTTGTTCTGAATCTGGGGGACTGGTTTTGAGTTAGGGGAATTGTTCAGAGCTTGGAGGACTTGTTCAGAGCTTGGAGGACTTGTTCAGAGCCTGGAGGACTTGTTCAGGGCTTGGAGGACTTGTTCTCTTTTAGGAGCATTTGGTCTGTGATTGGAGAATTTGTTCTCTGCCTGGAGAACTTTCACTATATTTGGAGGACATGTTGAGAGCCTGGAGGACATGTTGAGAGCCTGGAGGACATGTTGAGAGCCTGGAGGACATGTTGAGAGCCTGGAGGACATGTTGAGAGCCTGGAGGACATGTTCTCTTATTGGAGCATTTGGTATGTCATTGGGGGACTTGTTCTGTACCTCGTGAACATGAACTATGATGATTGGAGGACTTGTTTTGAGATTGGAGGACTTTTTTAGGGATTGGAGGACTTGTTCTGAGTTTGATGTGGTTGTTCTGATATTTTAGGACTTGTTCAGAGCTCGGAGGACTTGTTCTGAGCTTGAAGGACTTGTTCTCTTTTAGGAGCATTTGGTCTGTGATTGGAGAATTTGTTCTCTGCCTGGAGAACTTTCACTATATTTGGAGGACATGTTGAGAGCCTGGAGGACATGTTGAGAGCCTGGAGGAAATGTTGAGAGCCTGGAGGATATGTTCTCTTATCGGAGCGTTTGGTAATTCATTATGGGACTTGTTCTGTCCCTGGTGTACATGAACTATGATGACTGGAGGACTTCTTTTGAGATTGGAGGACTTGTTTTGAGATTGGAGGACTTGTTTTGAGATTGGAGGACTTGTTTTGAGATTGGAGGACTTGTTGTGAGTTTGATGTGGTTGTTCTGATATTTTAGGACTTGTTCAGAGCTTGGAGGACTTGTTCAGAGCTTGGAGGACTTGTTCTCTTTTAGGAGCATTTGGTCTGTGATTGGAGAATTTGTTCTGTGCCTGGAGAGCTTGCAGTGTGATTGAAAAATTTTTTCTGGGCTAAGAGGAATTCTTCTGAGTTTGGGTGACTTGTTCTGAATCAGGGGGACTGGTTTTGAGTTAGGGGAATTGTTCAGAGCTTGGAGGACTTGTTCAGAGCTAGGAGGACTTGTTCTCCTTTAGGAGCTTTTGGTCTGTGATTGGAGAATTTGTTCTCTGCCTGGAGAACTTTCACTATATTTGGAGGAAATGTTGAGAGCCTGGAGGACATGTTGAGAGCCTGGAGGACATGTTGAGAGCCTGGAGGACCTGTTCTCTTATTGGAGCATTTGGTATGTCATTGGGGGACTTGTTCTGTGCCTGGTGAACATGAACTATGAAGATTGGAGGACTTGTTTTGAGATTGGAGGACTTGTTCTGAGTTTGATGTGGTTGTTCTGATATTTTATTAATTGTTCTGAGCTTGGAGGACTTGTTCAGGGCTTAGAGGACTTGTTCCCTTTTAGGAGCATTTGGTCTGTGATTGGGGAATTTGTTCTCTGCCTGGAGAAACTTCACTATATTTGGAGGACATGTTGAGAGCCTGGAGGACATGTTGGGAGCCTGGAGGACATGTTGAGAGCCTGGAGGACATGTTGAGAGCCTGGAGGACATGTTGAGGGCCTGGAGGACATGTTCTCTTATTGGAGCATTTGGTAAGTCATTATGGGACTTGTTCTGTGCCTGGTGTACATGAACTATGATGACTGGAGGACTTGTTTTGAGATTGGAGGACTTGTTTTGAGACTGGAGGACTTGTTTGGAGACTGGAGGACTTGTTTTGAGACTGGAGGACTTGTTTTGAGACTGGAGGACTTGTTTTGAGACTGGAGGACTTGTTTTGAGATTGGAGGTCTTGTTTTGAGATTGGAGGACTTGTTCTGAGTTTGATGTGGTTGTTCTGATATTTTAGGACTTGTTCAGAGCTTGGAGGACTTGTTCTGAGTTTGATGTGGTTGTTCTGATATTTTAGGACTTGTTCAGAGCTTGGAGGACTTGTTCTCTTTTAGGAGCATTTGGTCTGGGTTTGAGAATTTGTTCTCTGCCTGGAGAACTTTCACTATATTTGGAGGACATGTTGAGAGCCTGGAGGACATGTTGAGAGCCTGGAGGACATGTTGAGAGCCTGGAGGACATGTTGAGAGCCTGGAGGACATGTTGGGAGCCTGGAGGACATGTTGAGAGCCTGGAGGACATGTTGAGAGCCTGGAGGACATGTTGAGAGCCTGGAGGACATGTTGAGAGCCTGGAGGACATGTTCTCTTATTGGAGCATTTGGTATGTCATTGGGGGACTTGTTCTGTACCTGGTGAACATGAACTATGATGATTGGAGGACTTGTTTTGAGATTCAGGACTTGTTTTGAGATTGGAGGACTTGTTCTGAGTTTGATGTGGTTGTTCTCCTATTTTAGGAATTGTTCTGAGCTTGGAGGTCTTGTTCAGGGCTTGGAGGACTTGTTCTCTTTTAGGAGCATTTGGTCTGTGATTTTAGAATTTGTTCTCTGCCTGGAGAACTTTCACTATATTTGGAGGACATGTTGAGAGCCTGGAGGACATGTTGAGAGCCTGGAGGAAATGTTGAGAGCCTGGAGGACATGTTCTCTTATCGGAGCATTTGGTAAGTGATTATGGGACTTGTTCTGTGCCTGGTGAACATGAACTATGATGACTGGAGAACTTGTTTTGAGATTGGAGGACTTGTTTTGAGGTTGGAGGACTTGTTTTCAGACTGGAGGACTTGTTTTGAGATTGGAGGACTTGTTCTGAGTTTGATGTGGTTGTTCTGATATTTTAGGACTTGTTCAGAGCTTGGAGGACTTGTTCAGAGCTTGGAGGACTTGTTCTCTTTTAGGAGCATTTGGTCTGTGATTGGAGAATTTGTTCTGTGCCTGGAGAGCTTGCACTGTGGTTGAAAAATTTTTCTGGACTTGGAGGAATTGCTCTGAGTTTGGGGGACTTGTTCTGAATCTGGGGGACTTGTTTTGAGTTAGGGGAATTGTTCAGAGCGTGGGGGACTTGTTCAGATCTTGGAGGACTTGTTCTCTTTTAGGAGCATTTGGTCTGTGATTGGAGAATTTGTTCTCTGCCTGGAGAACTTTCATTATATTTGGAGGACATGTTGAAAGCCTAGAGGACATGGTGAGAGCCTGGAGGCCATGTTGAGAGCCTGGAGGCCATGTTGAGAGCCTGGAGGACATCTTCTCTTATCAGACCATTTGGTATGTCATTGGGGGACTTGTTCTGTGCCAGGTGAACATGAACTATGATGATTGGAGGACTCCTTTTGAGATTGGAGGACTTGTTTTGAGATTGGAGGACTTGTTTTGAGATTGGAGGACTTGTTTTGAGATTGGAGGACTTGTTTTGAGATTGGAGGACTTGTTTTGAGATTGGAGGACTTGTTGTGACATTGGAGGACTTGTTTTGAGATTGGAGGACTTGTTTTGAGATTGGAGGACTTGTTCTGAGTTTGATGTGGTTGTTCTGATATTTTAGGAATTGTTCTGAGCTTGGAGGACTTGTTCAGGGCTTGGAGGACTTGTTCTCTCTTAGGAGCATTTGGTCTGTGATTGGAGAATTTGTTCTGTGCCTGGAGATCTTGCACTTTGATTGAAATTTTTTTTCTGGGCTTGGAAGAATTGTTCTGAGTTTGGGGGACTTGTTCTGAATATGGGGGACTTGTTTTGAGTTAGGGGATTTGTTCAGTGCTTGGAGGACTTGTTCTCTTTTAGGAGCATTTGGTCTGTGATTGGAGAATTTGTTCTCTGCCTGGGGAACTTTCACTATATGTGGAGGACATGTTGAGAGCCTGGAGGGCATGTTGAGAGCCTGGAGGGCATGTTGAGATCCTGGAGGAAATGTTGAGAGCCTGGAGGACATGTTCTCTGCTCGGAGCATTTGGTATGTCATTGGGGGACTTGTTCTGTGCCTGGTGAACATGAACTATGATGATTGGAGGACTTCTTTGGGGATTGGAGGACTTCTTTTGAGATTGGAGGACTTGTTTTGAGATTGGAGGACTTGTTTTGAGATTGAAGGACTTGTTTTGAGATTGGAGGACTTGTTGTGACATTGGAGGAATTGTTTTGAGGTTGGAGGTCTTGTTGTGAGATTGGAGGACTTGTTTTGTGTTTGGAGGACTTGTTCTGAGTTTGATGTCGTTGTTTTGGTATTTTAGGACTTGTTCAGATCTTGGAGGACTTGTTCAGAGCTTGGAGGACTTGTTCTCTTTTAGGAGCATTTGGTCTGTGATTGGAGAATTTGTTCTGTGCCTGGAGAGCTTGCACTGTGATTGAAAAATTTTTTCTGGGCTTGGAGGAATTGTTCTGAGTTTGGGGTACTTGTTCTGAATCTGGGGGACTTGTTTTGAGTTAGGGGACTTCTTTAGAGCTTGGGGGACTTGTTCAGAGCTTGGAGGACTTGTTCTCTTTTAGGAGCATTTGGTCTGTGATTGGAGAATTTGTTCTCTGCCTGGAGAACTTTCACTATATTTGGAGGACATGTTGAGAGCCTGGAGGAGATGTTGAGAGCCTGGAGGAGATGTTGAGAGCCTGGAGGAGATGTTGAGAGCCTGGAGGAGATGTTGAGAGCCTGGAGGACATGTTGAGAGCCTGGAGGACATGTTCTCTTATCGGAGCATTTGGTATGTCATTGGCGGACTTGTTGTGTGCCTGGTGAACATGAACTATGATGATTGGAAGACTTGTTTTGAGATTGGAGGACTTGTTTAGAGATTGGAGGACATTTCTGAGTTTGTTGTGGTTGTTCTGATATTTTAGGACTTGTTCTGAGCTTGGAGGACTTGTTCAGGGCTTGGAGGACTTGTTCTCTTTTAGGAGCATTTGGTCTGTGATTGGAGAATTTGTTCTCTGCCTGGGGAACTTTCACTATATTTGGAGGACATGTTGAAAGCCTAGAGGACATTGTGAGAGCCTGGAGGCCATGTTCAGAGCCTGGAGGCCATGTTCAGAGCCTGAAGGCCATGTTGAGAGCCTGGAGGCCATGTTGAGAGCCTGGAGGACATGTTGACAGCCTGGAGGACATCTTCTCTTATCGGAGCATTTGGTATGTCATTGGGGGACTTGTTCTGTGCCAGGTGAACATGAACTATGATGATTGGAGGACTCATTTTGAGATTGGAGGACTTGTTTTGAGATTGGAGGACTTGTTCTGAGTTTGTTGTGGTTGTTCTGATATTTTAGGAATTGTTCTGAGCTTGGAGGACTTGTTCAGGGCTTGGAGGGCTTGTTCTCTTTTAGGAGCATTTGGTCTGTGATTGGAGAATTTGTTCTGTGCCTGGAGAGCTTGCACTGTGATTGAAAAATTTTTTCTGGGCTTGGAGGAATTGTTCTGAGTTTGGGGGACTTGTTCTGAATCTGGGGGACTTGTTTTGAGTTAGGGGAATTGTTCTGAGCTTGGAGGACTTGTTCAGGGCTTGGAGGACTTGTTCTCTTTTAGGAGCATTTGGTCTGTGATTGGAGAATTTGTTCTGTGCCTGGAGAGCTTGCACTGTGATTGAAAAATTTTTTCTGGGCTTGGAGGAATTGTTCTGAGCTTGGGGGACTTGTTCTGATTCTGGGGGACTTGTTTTGAGTTAGGGGAATTGTTCAGAGCTTGGAGGACTTGTTCTCTTTTAGGAGCATTTGGTCTGTGATTGGAGAATTTGTTCTCTGCCTGGGGAACTTTCACTATATTTGGAGGACATGTTGAGAGCCTGGAGGGCATGTTGAGAGCCTGGAGGGCATGTTGAGAGCCTGGAGGGCATGTTGAGAGCCTGGAGGAGATGTTGAGAGCCTGGAGGAGATGTTGAGAGCCTGGAGGAGATGTTGAGAGCCTGGAGGAGATGTTGAGAGCCTGGAGGAGATGTTGAGAGCCTGGAGGACATGTTGAGAGCCTGGAGGACATGTTCTCTGCTCGGAGCATTTGGTATGTCATTGGGGGACTTGTTCTGTGCCTGGTGAACATGAACTATGATGATTGGAGGACTTCTTTTGAGATTGGAGGGCTTCTTTTGAGATTGGAGGACTTCTTTTGAGATTGGAGGAATTCTTTTGAGATTGGAGTTCTTGTTTTGACATTGGAGGACTTGTTTTGACATTGGAGGACTTGTTGTGACATTCGAGGACTTGTTTTGAGATTGAAGGACTTGTTTTGAGATTGGAGGACTTGTTATGACGTTGGAGGAATTGTTTTGAGGTTGGAGGTCTTGTTGTGAGATTGGAGGACTTGTTCTGAGTTTGATGTGGTTGTTTTGGTATTTTAGGACTTGTTCAGAGCTTGGAGGACTTGTTCAGAGCTTGGAGGACTTGTTCAGATCTTGGAGGACTTGTTCAGAGCTTGGAGGACTTGTTCTCTTTTAGGAGCATTTGGTCTGTGATTGGAGAATTTGTTCTGTGCCTGGAGAGCTTGCACTGTGATTGAAAATTTTTTTCTGGGCTTGGAGGATTTGTTCTGAGTTTGGGGTACTTGTTCTGAATCTGGGGGACTTGTTTTGAGTTAGGGGACTTATTTAGAGCTTGGGGGACTTGTTCAGATCTTGGAGGACTTGTTCTCTTTTAGGAGCATTTGGTCTGTGATTGAAGAATTTGTTCTGTGCCTTGAGAGCTTTCACTATATTTGGAGGACATGTTGAGAGCCTGGAGGAGATGTTGAGAGCCTGGAGGAGATGTTGAGAGCCTGGAGGAGATGTTGAGAGCCTGGAGGGCATGTTGAGAGCCTGGAGGAGATGTTGAGATCCTGGAGGAGATGTTGAGAGCCTGGAGGAGATGTTGAGAGCCTGGAGGAGATGTTGAGAGCCTGGAGGAGATGTTGAGAGCCTGGAGGAGATGTTGAGAGCCTGGAGGGCATGTTGAGAGCCTGGAGGACATGTTGAGAGCCTGGAGGACATGTTTAGAGCCTGGAGGCCATGTTGAGAGCCTGGAGGACATGTTCTCTTATCGGAGCATTTGGTATGTCATTGGGGGACTTGTTCTGTGCCTGGTGAACATGAACTATGATGATTGGAGGACTTCTTTTGAGATTGGAGGACTTCTTTTGAGATTGGAGGACTTCTTTTGAGATTGGAGGACTTCTTTTGAGATTGGAGGACTTGTTGTGACATTGGAGGACTTGTTGTGACATTGGAGGAATTGTTTTGAGGTTGGAGGTCTTGTTGTGAGATTGGAGGACTTGTTTTGTGTTTGGAGGACTTGTTCTGAGTTTGATGTGGTTGTTTTGGTATTTTAGGACTTGTTCAGAGCTTGGAGGACTTGTTCAGATCTTGGAGGACGTGTTCAGAGCTTGGAGGACTTGTTCAGGGCTTGGAGGACTTGTTCTCTTTTAGGAGCATTTGGTCTGTGATTGGAGAATTTGTTCCCTGCCTGGAGAAATTTCACTATATTTGGAGGACATGTTGAGAGCCTGGAGGACATCTTGAGAGCCTGGAGCAGATGTTGAGAGCCTGGAGGAGATGTTGAGAGCCTGGAGGAGATGCTGAGAGCCTGGAGGACATGTTGAGAGCCTGGAGGACATGTTCTCTTATCGGAGCATTTGGTATGTCATTGGGGGACTTGTTCTGTGCCTGGTGAACATGAACTATGATGATTGGAGGACTTGTTTTGAGATTGGAGGACTTGTTTAGAGATAGGAGGACATTTCTGAGTTTGTTGTGGTTGTTCTGATATTTTAGGACTTGTTCTGAGCTTGGAGGACTTGTTCTCTTTTAGGAGCATTTGGTCTGTGATTGGAGAATTTGTTCTCTGCCTGGAGAACTTTCACTATATTTGAAGGACATGTTGAAAGCCTAGAGGACATGGTGAGAGCCTGGTGGCCATGTTGAGAGCCTGGAGGACATGTTGAGAGCCTGGAGGACATGTTGAGAGCCTGGAGGACATCTTCTCTTATCGGAGCATTTGGTATGTCATTGGGGGACTTGTTCTGTGCCAGGTGAACATGAACTATGATGATTGGAGGACTCCTTTTGAGATTGGAGGACTTGTTTTGAGATTGGAGGACTTGTTCTGAGTTTGTTGTGGTTGTTCTGATATTTTAGGAATTGTTCTGAGCTTGGAGGACTTGTTCTCTTTTAGGAGCATTTGGTCTGTGCCTGGAGAGCTTGCACTGTGATTGAAAAATTTTTTCTGGGCTTGGAGGAATTGTTCTGAGTTTGGGGGACTTGTTCTGAATCTGGGGGACTTGTTTTGAGTTAGGGGACTTGTTCAGAGCTTGGAGGACTTGTTCAGGGCTTGGAGGACTTGTTCTCTTTTAGGAGCATTTGGTCTGTGTCGTGGTTTAAGTCCAGTCAGCCACACAGTTTTCGCTTTTTCACTCCCCCCTCTTTCTTCCCCCCCGCTCCCGGAGGGATGGGAAGGAGAATCGAAAAGAATGCAGCTCTCACAGGTTGAGATAAGAACAGTTTAGTAACCAAAGTATAACACAAATCACTACTGCTACTACCAATAATAATAATGACAAGAGAAATTACAAGGAAAGAATACAATTCTCACCACCTAATACCAAGCCCGACCACGCAGTGCACCCCCCACCCTTCTGGGTCTCTCCTCTCCGTCCTCCATTCTGGGCATGACGTGCTGTGTCATGGAACAGCTCCTTGGTCAGTTTGGGTCAGGTGTCCTGTCTCTGCCTCCTCCCAGCTCCCCCTCCTCCCTGGCAGAGCATGAAACTCAGAAAATCCTTGGCCAGACCAAAACATCACTAAGCAGTAAAAGAATCACTGGTGTTATCAGCACTGTTCCCAGGCTGAAAATCAAAAACACAGTGCTACACCAGCTACCAAGAAGGAGAAAAAAAAAAAAAAAAAAAAAAAAAGACTGCTGCTGCTGAACCCATGACAGTCTGCGATTGGAGAATTTGTTCTCTGCCTGGAGAACTTTCACTATATTTGGAGGACATGTTGAGAGCCTGGAGGACATGTTGAGAGCCTGGAGGACATGTTGAGAGCCTGGAGGACATGTTGAGAGCCTGGAGGACATGTTGAGAGCCTGGAGGACATGTTCTCTCATCGGAGAATTTGGTAAGTCATTGGGGGACTTGTTCTGTGCCTCGTGAACATGAACTATGATGACTGGAGGACTTGTTTTGAGATTGGAGGACTTGTTCTGAGTTTGTTGTGGTTGTTCTGATATTTTAAGACTTGTTCAGAGCGTGGAGGACTTGTTCAGAGCTTGGAGGACTTGTTCTTTTTTAGGAGCATTTGGTCTGTGGTTGGAGAATTTGTTCAGTGCCTGGAGAGCTTTCACTATATTTGGAGGCCATGTTGAGAGCCTGGAGGCCATGTTGAGAGCCTGGAGGCCATGTTGAGAGCCTGGAGGTCATGTTGAGAGCCTGGAGGACATGTTCTCTTATCGGAGCATTTGGTATGTCATTGGGGGACTTGTTCTGTGCCTGGTGAACATGAACTATGATGATTGGAGGACTTGTTTTGAGATTGGAGGACTTGTTTAGAGATTGGAGGACTTGTTCTGAGTTTGATGTGGTTGTTCTGATATTTTAGGAATTGTTCTGAGCTTGGAGGACTTTTTCAGGGCTTGGAGGACTTGTTCTCTTTTAGGAGCATTTGGTCTGTGATTGGAGAATTTGTTTTCTGCCTGGAGAACTTTCACTATATTTGGAGGACATGTTGAGAGCCTGGAGGACATGTTGAGAGCCTGGAGGACATGTTGAGAGCCTGGAGGACATGTTGAGAGCCTGGAGGACATGTTGAGAGCCTGGAGGACATGTTGAGAGCCTGGAGGACATGTTGAGAGCCTGGAGGACATCTTCGCTTATCGGAGCATTTGGTATGTCATTGGGGGACTTGTTCTGTGCCTGGGGAACATGAACTATGATGATTGGAGGACTTGTTTTGAGATTGGAGGACTTGTTTTGAGATTGGAGGACAATTCTGAGTTTGTTGTGGTTGTTTTGATATTTTAGGACTTGTTCTGAGGTTGGAGGACTTGTTCAGGGCTTGGAGGACTTGTTCTCTTTTAGGAGCATTTGGTCTGTGATTGGAGAATTTGTTCTCTGCCTGGGGAACTTTCACTATATTTGGAGGACATGTTGAGAGCCTAGAGGCCATGTTGAGAGCCTGGAGGAAATGTTGAGAGCCTGGAGGCCATGTTCTCTGCTCGGAGCATTTGCTATGTCATTGGGGGACTTGTTCTGTGCCTGGTGAACATGAACTATGATGATTGGAGGACTTGTTTTGAGATTGGAGGACTTGTTTTGAGATTGGAGGACTTGTTTTGAGATTGGAGGACTTGTTTTGAGATTGGAGGACTTGTTTTGAGATTGGAGGACTTGTTGTGAGATTGGAGGACTTGTTGTGAGATTGGAGGACTTGTTGTGAGATTGGAGGACTTGTTGTGAGATTGGAGGACTTGTTGTGAGATTGGAGGACTTGTTGTGAGATTGGAGGACTTGTTGTGAGATTGGAGGACTTGTTGTGAGATTGGAGGACTTGTTGTGAGGTTGGAGGACTTGTTGTGAGGTTGGAGGACTTGTTCTGAGTTTGATGTGGTTGTTTTGGTATTTTAGGACTTGTTCAGAGCTTGGAGGACTTGTTCAGATCTTGGAGGACTTGTTCAGAGCTTGGAGGACTTGTTCAGAGCTTGGAGGACTTGTTCTCTTTTAGGAACATTTGGTCTGTGATTGGAGAATTTGTTCTGTGCCTGGAGAGCTTGCACTGTGATTGAAAAAATTTTTCTGGGCTTGGAGGAATTGTTCTGAGTTTGGGGGACTTGTTCTGAATCTGTGGGACTTGTTTTGAGGTAGGAGAATTCTTCAGAGCTTGGAGGACTTGTTCAGGGCTTGGAGGACTTGTTCTCTTTTAGGAGCATTTGGTCTGTGATTGGAGAATTTGTTCTGTTCCTGGAGAACTTTCACTATATTTGGAGGAAATTTTGAGAGCCTGGAGGCCATGTTGAGAGCCTGGAGGACTTGTTGAGAGCCTGGAGAATTTGTTCTCTGCCTGGAGGACATGTTGAGAGCCTGGAGGACATGTTCTCTTATCGGAGCATTTGGTAAGTCATTGGGGGACTTGTTCTGTGCCTGGTGAACATGAACTATGATGACTGGAGAACTTGTTTTGAGATTGGAGGACTTGTTTTGAGATTGGAGGACTTGTTTTGAGATTGGAGGACTTGTTTTGAGATTGGAGGACTTGTTTTGAGATTGGAGGACTTGTTTTGAGATTGGAGGACTTGTTCTGAGTTTGATGTGGTTGTTCTGATATTTTAGGACTTGTTCAGAGCTTGGAGGACTTGTTCAGAGCTTGGAGGACTTGTTCAGAGCTTGGAGGACTTGTTCAGAGCTTGGAGGACTTGTTCAGAGCTTGGAGGACTTGTTCTCTTTTAGGAGCATTTGGTCTGTGATTGGAGAATTTGTTCTCTGCCTGGAGAATTTTCACTATATTTGGAGGACATGTTGAGAGCCTGGAGGACATGTTGAGGGCCTGGAGGACATGTTGAGAGCCTGGAGGACATGTTGAGAGCCTGGAGGACATGTTGAGAGCCTGGAGGACATGTTGAGAGCCTGGAGGACATGTTCTCTGCTCGGAGCATTTGGTATGTCATTGGGGGACTTGTTCTGTGCCTGGTGAACATGAACTATGATGATTGGAGGACTTCTTTTGAGATTGGAGGGCTTCTTTTGAGATTGGAGGACTTCTTTTGAGATTGGAGGAATTCTTTTGAGATTGGAGTTCTTGTTTTGACATTGGAGGACTTGTTTTGACATTGGAGGACTTGTTGTGACATTCGAGGACTTGTTTTGAGATTGAAGGACTTGTTTTGAGATTGGAGGACTTGTTATGACGTTGGAGGAATTGTTTTGAGGTTGGAGGTCTTGTTGTGAGATTGGAGGACTTGTTCTGAGTTTGATGTGGTTGTTTTGGTATTTTAGGACTTGTTCAGAGCTTGGAGGACTTGTTCAGAGCTTGGAGGACTTGTTCAGATCTTGGAGGACTTGTTCAGAGCTTGGAGGACTTGTTCTCTTTTAGGAGCATTTGGTCTGTGATTGGAGAATTTGTTCTGTGCCTGGAGAGCTTGCACTGTGATTGAAAATTTTTTTCTGGGCTTGGAGGATTTGTTCTGAGTTTGGGGTACTTGTTCTGAATCTGGGGGACTTGTTTTGAGTTAGGGGACTTATTTAGAGCTTGGGGGACTTGTTCAGATCTTGGAGGACTTGTTCTCTTTTAGGAGCATTTGGTCTGTGATTGAAGAATTTGTTCTGTGCCTTGAGAGCTTTCACTATATTTGGAGGACATGTTGAGAGCCTGGAGGAGATGTTGAGAGCCTGGAGGAGATGTTGAGAGCCTGGAGGAGATGTTGAGAGCCTGGAGGGCATGTTGAGAGCCTGGAGGAGATGTTGAGATCCTGGAGGAGATGTTGAGAGCCTGGAGGAGATGTTGAGAGCCTGGAGGAGATGTTGAGAGCCTGGAGGAGATGTTGAGAGCCTGGAGGAGATGTTGAGAGCCTGGAGGGCATGTTGAGAGCCTGGAGGACATGTTGAGAGCCTGGAGGACATGTTTAGAGCCTGGAGGCCATGTTGAGAGCCTGGAGGACATGTTCTCTTATCGGAGCATTTGGTATGTCATTGGGGGACTTGTTCTGTGCCTGGTGAACATGAACTATGATGATTGGAGGACTTCTTTTGAGATTGGAGGACTTCTTTTGAGATTGGAGGACTTCTTTTGAGATTGGAGGACTTCTTTTGAGATTGGAGGACTTGTTGTGACATTGGAGGACTTGTTGTGACATTGGAGGAATTGTTTTGAGGTTGGAGGTCTTGTTGTGAGATTGGAGGACTTGTTTTGTGTTTGGAGGACTTGTTCTGAGTTTGATGTGGTTGTTTTGGTATTTTAGGACTTGTTCAGAGCTTGGAGGACTTGTTCAGATCTTGGAGGACGTGTTCAGAGCTTGGAGGACTTGTTCAGGGCTTGGAGGACTTGTTCTCTTTTAGGAGCATTTGGTCTGTGATTGGAGAATTTGTTCCCTGCCTGGAGAAATTTCACTATATTTGGAGGACATGTTGAGAGCCTGGAGGACATCTTGAGAGCCTGGAGCAGATGTTGAGAGCCTGGAGGAGATGTTGAGAGCCTGGAGGAGATGCTGAGAGCCTGGAGGACATGTTGAGAGCCTGGAGGACATGTTCTCTTATCGGAGCATTTGGTATGTCATTGGGGGACTTGTTCTGTGCCTGGTGAACATGAACTATGATGATTGGAGGACTTGTTTTGAGATTGGAGGACTTGTTTAGAGATAGGAGGACATTTCTGAGTTTGTTGTGGTTGTTCTGATATTTTAGGACTTGTTCTGAGCTTGGAGGACTTGTTCTCTTTTAGGAGCATTTGGTCTGTGATTGGAGAATTTGTTCTCTGCCTGGAGAACTTTCACTATATTTGAAGGACATGTTGAAAGCCTAGAGGACATGGTGAGAGCCTGGTGGCCATGTTGAGAGCCTGGAGGACATGTTGAGAGCCTGGAGGACATGTTGAGAGCCTGGAGGACATCTTCTCTTATCGGAGCATTTGGTATGTCATTGGGGGACTTGTTCTGTGCCAGGTGAACATGAACTATGATGATTGGAGGACTCCTTTTGAGATTGGAGGACTTGTTTTGAGATTGGAGGACTTGTTCTGAGTTTGTTGTGGTTGTTCTGATATTTTAGGAATTGTTCTGAGCTTGGAGGACTTGTTCTCTTTTAGGAGCATTTGGTCTGTGCCTGGAGAGCTTGCACTGTGATTGAAAAATTTTTTCTGGGCTTGGAGGAATTGTTCTGAGTTTGGGGGACTTGTTCTGAATCTGGGGGACTTGTTTTGAGTTAGGGGACTTGTTCAGAGCTTGGAGGACTTGTTCAGGGCTTGGAGGACTTGTTCTCTTTTAGGAGCATTTGGTCTGTGTCGTGGTTTAAGTCCAGTCAGCCACACAGTTTTCGCTTTTTCACTCCCCCCTCTTTCTTCCCCCCCGCTCCCGGAGGGATGGGAAGGAGAATCGAAAAGAATGCAGCTCTCACAGGTTGAGATAAGAACAGTTTAGTAACCAAAGTATAACACAAATCACTACTGCTACTACCAATAATAATAATGACAAGAGAAATTACAAGGAAAGAATACAATTCTCACCACCTAATACCAAGCCCGACCACGCAGTGCACCCCCCACCCTTCTGGGTCTCTCCTCTCCGTCCTCCATTCTGGGCATGACGTGCTGTGTCATGGAACAGCTCCTTGGTCAGTTTGGGTCAGGTGTCCTGTCTCTGCCTCCTCCCAGCTCCCCCTCCTCCCTGGCAGAGCATGAAACTCAGAAAATCCTTGGCCAGACCAAAACATCACTAAGCAGTAAAAGAATCACTGGTGTTATCAGCACTGTTCCCAGGCTGAAAATCAAAAACACAGTGCTACACCAGCTACCAAGAAGGAGAAAAAAAAAAAAAAAAAAAAAAAAAGACTGCTGCTGCTGAACCCATGACAGTCTGCGATTGGAGAATTTGTTCTCTGCCTGGAGAACTTTCACTATATTTGGAGGACATGTTGAGAGCCTGGAGGACATGTTGAGAGCCTGGAGGACATGTTGAGAGCCTGGAGGACATGTTGAGAGCCTGGAGGACATGTTGAGAGCCTGGAGGACATGTTCTCTCATCGGAGAATTTGGTAAGTCATTGGGGGACTTGTTCTGTGCCTCGTGAACATGAACTATGATGACTGGAGGACTTGTTTTGAGATTGGAGGACTTGTTCTGAGTTTGTTGTGGTTGTTCTGATATTTTAAGACTTGTTCAGAGCGTGGAGGACTTGTTCAGAGCTTGGAGGACTTGTTCTTTTTTAGGAGCATTTGGTCTGTGGTTGGAGAATTTGTTCAGTGCCTGGAGAGCTTTCACTATATTTGGAGGCCATGTTGAGAGCCTGGAGGCCATGTTGAGAGCCTGGAGGCCATGTTGAGAGCCTGGAGGTCATGTTGAGAGCCTGGAGGACATGTTCTCTTATCGGAGCATTTGGTATGTCATTGGGGGACTTGTTCTGTGCCTGGTGAACATGAACTATGATGATTGGAGGACTTGTTTTGAGATTGGAGGACTTGTTTAGAGATTGGAGGACTTGTTCTGAGTTTGATGTGGTTGTTCTGATATTTTAGGAATTGTTCTGAGCTTGGAGGACTTTTTCAGGGCTTGGAGGACTTGTTCTCTTTTAGGAGCATTTGGTCTGTGATTGGAGAATTTGTTTTCTGCCTGGAGAACTTTCACTATATTTGGAGGACATGTTGAGAGCCTGGAGGACATGTTGAGAGCCTGGAGGACATGTTGAGAGCCTGGAGGACATGTTGAGAGCCTGGAGGACATGTTGAGAGCCTGGAGGACATGTTGAGAGCCTGGAGGACATCTTCGCTTATCGGAGCATTTGGTATGTCATTGGGGGACTTGTTCTGTGCCTGGGGAACATGAACTATGATGATTGGAGGACTTGTTTTGAGATTGGAGGACTTGTTTTGAGATTGGAGGACAATTCTGAGTTTGTTGTGGTTGTTTTGATATTTTAGGACTTGTTCTGAGGTTGGAGGACTTGTTCAGGGCTTGGAGGACTTGTTCTCTTTTAGGAGCATTTGGTCTGTGATTGGAGAATTTGTTCTCTGCCTGGGGAACTTTCACTATATTTGGAGGACATGTTGAGAGCCTAGAGGCCATGTTGAGAGCCTGGAGGAAATGTTGAGAGCCTGGAGGCCATGTTCTCTGCTCGGAGCATTTGCTATGTCATTGGGGGACTTGTTCTGTGCCTGGTGAACATGAACTATGATGATTGGAGGACTTGTTTTGAGATTGGAGGACTTGTTTTGAGATTGGAGGACTTGTTTTGAGATTGGAGGACTTGTTTTGAGATTGGAGGACTTGTTGTGAGATTGGAGGACTTGTTGTGAGATTGGAGGACTTGTTGTGAGATTGGAGGACTTGTTGTGAGATTGGAGGACTTGTTGTGAGATTGGAGGACTTGTTGTGAGATTGGAGGACTTGTTGTGAGATTGGAGGACTTGTTGTGAGGTTGGAGGACTTGTTGTGAGGTTGGAGGACTTGTTCTGAGTTTGATGTGGTTGTTTTGGTATTTTAGGACTTGTTCAGAGCTTGGAGGACTTGTTCAGATCTTGGAGGACTTGTTCAGAGCTTGGAGGACTTGTTCAGAGCTTGGAGGACTTGTTCTCTTTTAGGAACATTTGGTCTGTGATTGGAGAATTTGTTCTGTGCCTGGAGAGCTTGCACTGTGATTGAAAAAATTTTTCTGGGCTTGGAGGAATTGTTCTGAGTTTGGGGGACTTGTTCTGAATCTGTGGGACTTGTTTTGAGGTAGGAGAATTCTTCAGAGCTTGGAGGACTTGTTCAGGGCTTGGAGGACTTGTTCTCTTTTAGGAGCATTTGGTCTGTGATTGGAGAATTTGTTCTGTTCCTGGAGAACTTTCACTATATTTGGAGGAAATTTTGAGAGCCTGGAGGCCATGTTGAGAGCCTGGAGGACTTGTTGAGAGCCTGGAGAATTTGTTCTCTGCCTGGAGGACATGTTGAGAGCCTGGAGGACATGTTCTCTTATCGGAGCATTTGGTAAGTCATTGGGGGACTTGTTCTGTGCCTGGTGAACATGAACTATGATGACTGGAGAACTTGTTTTGAGATTGGAGGACTTGTTTTGAGATTGGAGGACTTGTTTTGAGATTGGAGGACTTGTTTTGAGATTGGAGGACTTGTTTTGAGATTGGAGGACTTGTTTTGAGATTGGAGGACTTGTTCTGAGTTTGATGTGGTTGTTCTGATATTTTAGGACTTGTTCAGAGCTTGGAGGACTTGTTCAGAGCTTGGAGGACTTGTTCAGAGCTTGGAGGACTTGTTCAGAGCTTGGAGGACTTGTTCAGAGCTTGGAGGACTTGTTCTCTTTTAGGAGCATTTGGTCTGTGATTGGAGAATTTGTTCTCTGCCTGGAGAATTTTCACTATATTTGGAGGACATGTTGAGAGCCTGGAGGACATGTTGAGGGCCTGGAGGACATGTTGAGAGCCTGGAGGACATGTTGAGAGCCTGGAGGACATGTTGAGAGCCTGGAGGACATGTTGAGAGCCTGGAGGACATGTTGAGAGCCTGGAGGACATGTTGAGAGCCTGGAGGACATGTTGAGAGCCTGGAGGAGTTGTTCTCTTCTTGGAGCATTTGGTATGTGCCTGGGGGAATTGTTCTGTGCCTGGAGAACTTGCATTATATTTGGAGGACATGTTGAGAGCCTGGAGGACATGTTGAGAGCCTGGAGGTCATGTTGAGAGCCTGGAGGACATGTTGAGAGCCTGGAGGACATGTTGAGAGCCTGGAGGACATGTTGAGAGCCTGGAGGGCATGTTGAGAGCCTGGAGGACATGTTGAGAGCCTGGAGGACATGTTCTCTTATTGGAGCATTTGGTATGTCATTGGGGGACTTGTTCTGTGCCTGGTGAACATGAACTATGATGATTGGAGGACTTGTTTTGATATTGGAGGACTTGTTTAGAGATTGGAGGACTTGTTCTGAGTTTGATGTGGTTCTTCTGATATTTTAGGAATTGTTCTGAGCTTAGAGGACTTTTTCAGGGCTTGGAGGACTTGTTCTCTTTTAGGAGTATTTGGTCTGTGATTGGAAAATTTCTTCTGTGCCTGGAGAACTTAGACTGTGATTGGAGATGTTTTTCTGGGCTCCGAGGACTTGTTCTGAATTTGGGGGACTTGTTCAGAGGTCGGAGGACTTGTTCAGAGCTTGGAGGAGTTGTTCTCTTTTAGGAGCATTTGTTCTGTGCCTGGAGAACTTGTACTGTGATTGGAGGACTTGTTTTGAGATTGGAGGACTTGTTTTGAGATTGGAGGACTTGTTTTGAGATTGGAGGACTTGTTTTGAGATTGGAGGACTTGTTCTGAGTTCGGAGGACTTGTTCTGAGTTCGGAGGACTTGTTCTGAGTTCGGAGGACTTGTTCTGAGTTCGGAGGTGTTGTTTTGAGATTTTTTGAATTGTTCTGAGATTGGAGGCCTTATTTTGAGTTTTTAGGAATTGTTCTGAGATTGGAGGTCTTGGTCTGATATTGTAGGACATTTTCTGAGATTGGAGGTGTTGTTCTGTGATTGGAGATCTTGCACTGTGATTGGAGGTCTTGTTATGAGGTTGGAGAATTTGTTCTCTGCCTGGAGAACTTGTACTGTGACTAGAGATTTTGGCCTTTCATTAGAGAAGTTTTTTGGGTTTGGTGGATTGTTCTGAGATTGGTTGACTTTTTCTGACATAATAGGACATGTTCTGAGATTGGTGGACTTGTTCTGCAATTGGTGGACTTGTCCTGAATTTGGAGGACTTGTTCTGAATTTGGAGGACTTGTTCTGCGTGTGGCGGACATGTTCTGAGAGTGGAGGTCTTGTAATGAGATTGGAGGGTTTGTTCAAAGGTTGGATAATTTGTTCTCTTATAGGAGAATTTGGTCTTTGGCGAATATTTTCTATGCCTGGAGGAATTAAACTGTGAATCGAGAATTTTTTCTGGGGTTCAAGGAGTTGTTTGGGTATTGGCGGACGTATTCTGAGATTGGAGGATATCCTCTGAAGATTGGAATACACGCTCTGATTTTGGAGGTCTTCTTCTGAGATTGGAGGTCACGTTCTGAGATTGGAGTACATGTCCTGAGATTGGAGGGCTTGTTCTGAGTTTGGAGGGCTTGTTCTGAGTTTGGAGGGCTTGTTCTGAGTTTGGAGGGCTTGTTCTGAGTTTGGAGGGCTTGTACTGCGCCTGGAGGGCTTGTACTGTGATTAGAGAATTTGGCCTTTTATTAGAGAATTTTTTCCAGGGTTGAAGGATTGTTCTGAGATTGCTGGATTTTTTTTTTGAGTTTGGAGCACATGTTCTGAGATTGGTGGACTTTTTCTGCAATTGGTGGATTTGTTCTGCTTTTGGAGGACTTGTTCTGAGTCTGGAGGGCTTGTTCTGAGAGTGGAGGACTTGTTCTGAGAGTGGAGGACTTGTTCTGAGAGTGGAGGACTTGTTCTGAGAGTGGAGGACTTGTTCTGAGAGTGGAGGACTTGTTCTGAGAGTGGAGGACTTGTTCTGAGAGTGGAGGACTTGTTCTGAGAGTGGAGGACTTGTTTTGAGTTCAGAGTACTTGTTCAGGTTTCAGAGACTTTTTGAGTTTGGAGGACTTGTGCATAGTTTGGAGGACTTGTTCTGAGTTTGGAGGACACATTCTGAGATTGGAGAACATTTTCTGACATTGGAGGACATGTTCTGAGATTTGAGGACATGTTCTGAGATTGCAGTACTTGTTCTGAGTTTGGTTGTCTTGTTCTGTGATTGGAGGTCTTGTTCTGAGATTTTAGGAATTGTTCTGAGAGTGGAGGACTTGTTCTGAGTTTGGAGGACTTGTTCTGAGATTGGAGAAGTTGTTTTTCGATGGGAGGACATGTTCTGAAATTGAAGGACTTGTTCTTAGATTGGTGGACTTGTTCTGAGATTGGAGGATTTGTTTTGAATTTGAAGGGTATGTTCTGAGATTGGAGGACTTGTTCAGGGTTCGGAGAGCTTGTTTAGTGTTTGGAGGATTTGTTCAGAGTTTGGAGGTCTTGTTTAGAGTTTGGAGGTGTTGTTCTGAATGTGGATTCCTTGTTCTGATCTTGGAGGTCTTGTTATGAGTTTGAAGGTCTTGTTCTGAGATTCCGAGACTAAGGCACTGTTTCATCCACAGGGTCTGAGACAGACAGTCTCAGACTCACAGTACCAGCTACAGAGTTTGATTGTGAGTATCGGCTCCGAAGTCCAAGGCCCGGAGTCTCAGCCACCACGTCAGCCACAGAGTGTAAATTATAGAGTGTCGCTGACACAGTGTGATATTCGAAGTCTGAGTCTAAGAGTCTGAGCCCCAGTCTCAGACACAGTGTCAGTCCCAAAGCCCGAAGCCCAGAGCCTTAGCCCCGGAGTTTCAGTGCCAGAATCTCAGCCGCAGAGTATTAGCCGCAGTCTCAGCCCAGAGTATGTGCCCCGGAATCTTAGCCACAGAGTCTGAGCCATAGAGTCTGAGCTCCAGTGTCAGCCTCAGAGTGTATAGCCCAGAGTCTTAGGGTCTCAGCAGCAGCCTCAGCCACAGAGTGTGAGACTCAAAGCATCAGCTGCAAAGTTTGAGGCCCAGAGTCTAAAGGCCTTGTTTAATCCACAGACTCTCAGGCACGGTCTCTGATACAGAGTGTACAAAAGTATCGGCTCTGAAGTCTGAGGCCCAGAGTCTCAGCTGTAGAGTGTACATTACAGAGTCTCGGTCACACAGTCTGACTATCAAAGTCTGAGACCCAGAGTCTCAGCCCCAGAGTCTCAACTGCAGTCTCAGCCCCAAAGTCCAAACCCCAGAGCCTTAGCCCTGGAATGTCAGCCCCAGAGCCTCAGCCGTGGAGTTTCAGCTGCAGAGTCTGAGCCACGGAGTATCAGCAGCAGTCTCAGCTCTGCGTATGGGCCCCGGAGTCTTAGCCACAGAGTCTGAGGTGCAGAATCTCAGCTCAAGTGTCAGCCCCAGAGTCTGAATCCAAGAGTCTTAGACATAGGGTCTCAGCAGCAGCTTCAGCAACAGAGCCTGAGGCTGAAAGCATCAGCTTCAAAGTACGAGGCCTAGAGTCTAAGCCCTTGTTTCATCCACAGAGTCTGAGCCACAGAGTCTGAGAGTATCAGCTCCGAAGTCTGAGGCCCGGAGCCTCAGCCACTGTGTCAGCCACAGAGTTTACATTACAGAGTCTCTGTCACAGAGTCTTGAGATTTGAAGTCTGAGACTCAGAATATGAGCCGCAGAGTCTCAGCTGCAGTCTGAGCCCCAAACCCCGAACCCCAGAGCCTCAGCGCCGGAGTCTCAGGCACAGTTTCAGCTCAGTGTATGGGCCCCGGAGTCTTAGCCACAGAGTCTGAGCCACAGAGTCTCAGCTCAAGCATCCGCCCCAGACTCTGAAGCCCAGAGTCTTAGATACAGTCTTAGCAGCAGCCTCAGCCACAGAGTCTGAGTCTGAAAGTATCAGCTCCATAGTTTGAGATTCAGAGTCTAAGGCACTGTTTCATCCACAGAGTCTGAGTCTGAGAGTATCAGCTCCGAAGTCTGAGGCCCGGAGCCTCAGCCACCATGTCAGCCATGGAGTTTACATTACAGAGTCTCTGTCACAGAGTCTGAGATTTGAAGTCTGAGACTCAGAATATGAGCCTCAGAGTCTCAGCTGCAGTCTGAGCCCCAAACCCCGAACCCCAGAGCCTCAGCCCCAGAATCTCAGGTGCAGAGTATCAGCCCCAGAGTCTCAGGTGCACAGTATCAGCCACAGTTTCAGCTCAGAGTATGGGCCCTGGAGTCTTAGCTGCAGACTCTGAGCCACAGAGTCTCAGCTCAAGTGTCAGCCCCAGAGTCTGAAGCCCAGAGTTTTAGACATAGTCTCAGCAGCAGCCTCAGCCACAGAGTCTGAGTCTGAAAGTATCAGCTCCAAAGTTTGACATCTAGAGTCTAAGGCACTGTTTCATCCACAGTCTCAGCCACAGAGTCTGAGAGTATGAGCTCCAAAGTCTGAGGCCCAGAGTCTCAGCCACCGTGTCAGCCACAGAGTCTAAACTGCAGAGTCTCTGTCACAGAGTCTGAGATTCAAAGTCTGAGCCACAGTCTCAGCCACAGTCTCAGCCCCAAAGCCTGAACCCCAGAGCCTTAGCCCCAGAATCTCAGCTGCAGAGTATCAGCCCCAGAATCTCAGCTGCAGAGTATCAGCCCCAGAGTCTCAGCTGCAGAGTATCAGCTAAAGTGTCAGGTCAGAGTATGGGCCCTGGATTCTTAGCCAGAGTCTCAGCTCAAGTGTCAGCCCCAGAGCCTGAATTCCAGAGTCTTAGACATTGAGTCTCAGCAGCCGCCTCAGCCAGAGTCTGAGTCTGAAACTATCAGCTCCAAAGTTTGAGGCCCAGAGTCTAAGGCACTGTTTCATCTACTGAGTCTCAGCCACACAGTCTCAGTCTCACAGTCCCAGCTACAGCATCTGAGTGTGAGTATCAGCTCTGAAGTCTGCGGCCCAGAGTCTCAGCCATCATCTCAGCCACAGAGTCTAAATTAAAGAGTCTAAGTCACAGAGTCTGCGATTCAAAATCTGAGACCCAGAGTCTCAGCCCCAAAGCCTGAACCCCAGAGTCTTAGCCCCAGAGTCTCAGCCCCAGTGCCAGGTCAGAGTATGAGCACTGGTGTCTTACCCACAGAGTCTGAGTCACAGAGTCTTAGCTGCAGTCTCTGCCCCAGAATCTGAAGCCCGGAGTCTTAGCCACAGTCTCAGCCCTAAAGTCTGAATCCCAGAGTTGTAGCTAGAGAGTCTCAGCTCCAAAGTCTGAATTCCATAGTCTTAGCCACAGAGTCTCAGCAACATTCTCAGCCACAGATTCTGACTCTGAGAGTATGAGCTCCAAAGACTCAGGCCCAGAGTCTCAGTCACTGTCGCAGCCACAGAGATTCAGACGCAGCCTCAGCCGGAGTCTTTAGTCACAGAGTCTGAATCCCAGATTCTCAGCCCCATTGTGAGCCCTTGAGTCTCAGTCCCTAAATCTCAGCTTCAAAGTCTGAATCTCTGAGTCTCACCCATCCAAGCCAGAGAAAGACAAACAGAAAATAAAAACCACGGAGGACCCACGAAGCAAACGATGAGCAGGTATGGAAGAGCCAAGACACTTACCAAGCAGCCAGGGACAAGCTTTGGTGCAGATAGGGAGTAGGACAGAACCAGATCCAAGCACGGCAAAGAACCAGCTGTGGCTTATCAGGGTGCCCCTCCCCTCCCCCAACCCATTGAGGGAGGGGTTGTGGGTGGGGCCGGTGGTATATGAGGTACAGCTTGTGCTGTGGGACCTATTCTGAGGTTCAGCTCTCCTCAAGGTAAGTTCTCTGGTGTTACCTCAGGTTTTGTGGCCTTAAAGCTTGGTAGTCTGTTTAAAGTGAGATTATTGGGACTTTTTTCAAATGCTCTCATCTCAGTTAAGACCTCCAGGCCACATTAAGACTTACTAGCATGTGCAGTAGTAAGTATTTTTGCATAGAGTATTTTTAGGCATGTCATGGGCTCAGCAGCAGCAGTCATTTTTCTCTTTTGTAGTAGCTTGAGCAGTGCTGTGTTTTCGACTTCTGATTTTTTCTGTGATGGGGGAATTTGGTGTATGGCTAGAGAACATGTTTTGTGATTGTAGAATTTGGTCTGAGATTGCAGAAATTATTGTGTGATTGGAGAATTTGGTCTTTGACTGTAGAAATTGATCTGTGATTGAAGAACTTTTTCTGTGACTGGAGAATTTAGTAAAAGTCTGGGAAAAATATTCTGTGAGGGGAGAGCTTGATCTGTGACGGGAGAACTTCTGTAATGGGAGAAATTCGTTTAAGATTGTAGATCTTGTTATTTGATGGGGGAGCTTGTTCTGTGATTTGAGAACTTATGGGGGAACTTGTTCTGTGATGGGGGAACTTGTTCTTTGATTTGAGGACCTGTGTTATGGGGGAACATGTTCTGTGATGGGGGAAGTTGTTCTTTGATTGGAGGAACTGTGTTATGGGGGAACTTGTTATGTGATGGGAGAACTTGTTCTTTGATTTGAGAACCTGTGTGATGGGGGAACTTGGTCTGTGATGATGGGACCTGTTCTTAGATTTGAGAACCTGTGTGATGGGGGAACTTGTTCGATGATGGGGGAACTTGTTCTTTGATTTGAGGACCTGTGTGATGGGGGAACTTGTTCTTTGATTGGAGGACCTGTGTTATGGGGGAACTAGTTCTTTGATTTGAGGACCTGTGTGATGGGGGAACTTGTTCTTTGATTTGAGGACCTGTGCTATGGTGGAACTTGTTTTGTGATGGGTGAACTTGTACTTTGATTTGAGGACCTGTGTGATGGGGGAACTTGGTCTGTGATGATGGGACTTGTTCTTAGATTTGAGGACCTGTGTGATGGGGGAACTTGTTCTGTGATCTGAGGGCCTGTGTTATGGGGGAACATGGTCTTTGATTTGAGGACCTGTGTGATGGGGGAACTTGTTCTGTGATGGGGGGACTTGTTCTTTGATTTAAGGACCTGTGTGATGGGGGAACTTGTTCTGTGATGGGGGAACTTGTTCTTTGATTTGAGGGCCTGTGTGATGGAGGAACTTGGTCTGTGATGGTGGGACTTGTACTTTGATTTGAGGACCTGTGTGATGGGGGAACTTGGTCTGTGATGGGGGAACTTGTTCTTTGATTTGAGGACCTGTGTGATGGGGGAACTTGTTCTGTGATGGGGGAACTTGTTCCTTGATTTGAGGACCTGTGTGATGGGGGAACTTGTTCTGTGATGGGGGAACTTGTTCTTTGATTGGAGGACCTGTGTTATGGGGGAACTTGTTCTTTGATTTGAGGACCTGTGTGATGGGAGAACTTGTTCTTTGATTTGAGGACCTGTGTGATGGGGGAACTTGGTCTGTGATGGGGGAACTTGTTCTTTGATTTGAGGACCTGTGTGATGGGGGAACTTGTTCTGTGATGGAGGGAATTGTTCTTTGATTTAAGGACCTGTGTGATGGGGGAACTTGTTCTTTGATTTGAGGCCCTGTGTGATGGGGAACTTGGTCTGTGATGGTGGGACTTGTACTTTGATTTGAGGACCTGTGTGATGGGGGAACTTGGTCTGTGATGGGGGAACATGTTCTTTGATTTGAGGACCTGTGTGATGGGGGAACTTGTTCTGTGATGGGGGGACTTGTTCCTTGATTTGAGGACCTGTGTGATGGGGGAACTTGTTCTGTGATGGGGGAACTTGTTTTTTGATTTGAGGACCTGTGTTATGGGGGAACTTGTTCTTAGATTTGAGGACCTGTGTGATGGGGGAACTTGTTCTGTGATGGGGGAACTTGTTCTTTGATTGGAGGACCTGTGTTATGGGGGAACTAGTTCTTTGATTTGAGAACCTGTGTTATAGGGGAACTTGTTCTTTGATTTGAGAACCTGTGTTGTGGGGGAACTTGTTCTGTGATGGGGGAACTTGTTCTTAGATTTGAGGACCTGTGTGATGGGGAAACTTGTTCTGTTATGGGAGAACTTGTTCTTTGATTTGAGAACCTGTGTGATGGGGGAACTTGTTCTGTGATGGGGAACTTGTTGTTTGATTTGAGAACCTGTGTTATGGGGGAACTTGTTCTGTGATTTGAGAACCTTTGTTATGGGGGAACTTGTTCTGTCTTGGGGGAACTTGTCCTTTGATTTGAGGGCCTGTGTGAAGGGGGAACTTGGTCTGTGATGATGGGACTTGTTCTTAGATTTGAGGACCTGTGTGATGGGGGAACTTGGTCTGTGATGGGGGAACTTGTTCTTTGATTTGAGGAGCTGTGTGATGGGGGAACTTGTTCTTTGATTCGAGGACCTGTGTGATGGGGGAACTTGTTCTTTGATTTGAGGACCTGTGTGATGTTGGAATTTGTTCTTTGATTTGAGGACCTGTGTGATGGGGGAACTTGTTCTGTGATGGGGGAACTTGTACTTTCATTTGAGGACCTCTTTTATGGGGGAACATGTTCTGTGATGGGGGAACTTGTTCTTTTATTTGAGGACCTGTGTGATGGGTGAACTTGTTCTTTGATTTGAGGACCTGTGTGATGGGGGAACTTGTTCTGTGATGGGGAACTTGTACTTTGATTTGAGGACCTGTGTGATGGGGGAACTTGGTCTGTGATGATGGGACTTGTTCTTAGATTTGAGGACCTGTGTGATGGGGGAACTTGTTCTGTGATGGGACTTGTTCTTAGATTTGAGGCCCTGTGTGATGGGGGAACTTCTTCTGTGATGGGGGAACTTGTTCTTTGATTTGAGGGCCTGTGTGATGGGGGAACTTGGTCTGTGATGGGGGAACTTGTTCCTTGATTTGAGGACCTGTGTTATGGGGGAACTTGTTCTGTAATGGGGTAACTTGTTCTTGGATTTGAGGACCTGTGTTATGGCGGAACTTGCTCTGTGATGGGGGAATTTGTTCTGTGATTTGAGGACCTGTGTGATGGGGGAACTTGTTCTGTGATCTGAGGGCCTGTGTTATGGGGGAACTTGGTCTTTGATTTGAGTACCTTTGTGATGGGGGAACTTGTTTTTTTATTTGAGGACCTGTGTTATGGTGGAACTTGTTCTTTGATTTGAGGACCTATGTGATGGGGGAACTTGGTCTGTGATGATGGGACTTGTTCTTAGATTTGAGGACCTCTGTGATGGGGGAACTTGGTCTGTGATGATGGGACTTGTTCTTAGATTTGAGGACCTGTGTGATGGGGGAACTTGTTCTGTGATGGGGGGACTTGTTCTTTGATTTGAGGACCTGTGTGATGGGGGAACTTGTTCTGTGATGGGGGATCTTGTTCTTTGATTTGAGAACCTGTGTGATGGGGGAAATTGGTCTGTGATGGGGGAACTTGTTCTTTGATTTGAGGACCTGTGTGATGGGGGAACTTGGTCTGTGATGGTGGGACTTGTCCTTTGATTTGAGGACCTGTGTGATGGGGGAACTTGTTCTGTGATGGGGGAACTTGTTCTTTGATTTGAGGACCTGTGTGATGGCTGAACTTGTTCTTTGATTCGAGGACCTGTGTGATGGGGGAACTTGTTCTTTGATTTGAGGACCTGTGTGATGTTGGACTTTGTTCTGTGATTGGAGGACCTGTGTGATGGGGGAACTTGTTATGTGATGGGGGAACTTGTTCTTTCAATTGAGGACCTCTTTTATGGGGGAACATGTTCTGTGATGGGGGAACTTGTTCTTAGATTTGAGGACCTGTGTTGTGCGGGAACTTGTTCTGTGATGGGGGAACTTGTACTTTGATTTGAGGACCTGTGTGATGGGGGAACTTGGTCTGTGATGGTGGGACTTGTCCTTTGATTTGAGGTCCTGTGTAATGGGGGAACTTGGTCTGTGATGATGGGACTTGTTCTTAGATTTGAGGACCTGTGTGATGGGGGAACTTGTTCTGTGATGGGGGAACTTGTTCTTTGATTTGAGGGCCTGTGTGATGGGGGAACTTGGTCTGTGATGGGGGGACTTGTTCTTTGATTGGAGGACCTGTGTTATGGGGGAACTAGTTCTTTGATTTGAGAACCTGTGTTATGGGGGAACTAGTTCTTTGATTTGAGAACCTGTGTTATAGGGGAACTTGTTCTTTGATTTGAGAACCTGTGTTGTGGGGGAACTTGTTCTGTGATGGGGGAACTTGTTCTTAGATTTGAGGACCTGTGTGATGGGGAAACTTGTTCTGTTATGGGAGAACTTGTTCTTTGATTTGAGGAGCTGTGTGATGGGGGAACTTGTTCTGTGATGGGGAACTTGTTGTTTGATTTGAGAACCTGTGTTATGGGGGAACTTGTTCTGTGATTTGATAACCTTTCTTATGGGGGAACTTGTTCTGTCTTGGGGGAACTTGTCCTTTGATTTGAGGGCCTGTGTGAAGGGGGAACTTGGTCTGTGATGATGGGATTTGTTCTTAGATTTGAGGACCTGTGTGATGGGGGAACTTGCTCTTTGATTTGAGGACCTGTGTGATGGCTGAACTTGTTCTTTGATTCGAGGACCTGTGTGATGGGGGAACTTGTTCTTTGATTTGAGGACCTGTGTGATGTTGGACTTTGTTCTGTGATTGGAGGACCTGTGTGATGGGGGAACTTGTTATGTGATGGGGGAACTTGTACTTTCATTTGAGGACCTCTTTTATGGGGGAACATGTTCTGTGATGGGGGAACTTGTTCTTAGATTTGAGGACCTGTGTTGTGCGGGAACTTGTTCTGTGATGGGGGAACTTGTACTTTGATTTGAGGACCTGTGTGATGGGGGAACTTGGTCTGTGATGGTGGGACTTGTCCTTTGATTTGAGGACCTGTGTAATGGGGGAACTTGGTCTGTGATGATGGGACTTGTTCTTAGATTTGAGGACCTGTGTGATGGGGGAACTTGTTCTGTGATGGGGGAACTTGTTCTTTGATTTGAGGGCCTGTGTGATGGGGGAACTTGGTCTGTGATGGGGGGACTTGTTCTTTGATTGGAGGACCTGTGTTATGGGGGAACTAGTTCTTTGATTTGAGAACCTGTGTTATGGGGGAACTAGTTCTTTGATTTGAGAACCTGTGTTATAGGGGAACTTGTTCTTTGATTTGAGAACCTGTGTTGTGGGGGAACTTGTTCTGTGATGGGGGAACTTGTTCTTAGATTTGAGGACCTGTGTGATGGGGAAACTTGTTCTGTTATGGGAGAACTTGTTCTTTGATTTGAGGAGCTGTGTGATGGGGGAACTTGTTCTGTGATGGGGAACTTGTTGTTTGATTTGAGAACCTGTGTTATGGGGGAACTTGTTCTGTGATTTGATAACCTTTCTTATGGGGGAACTTGTTCTGTCTTGGGGGAACTTGTCCTTTGATTTGAGGGCCTGTGTTATGGGGGAACTTGGTCTGTGATGGGGGAACTTGTTCTTTGATTTGAGGACCTGTGTGATGGGGGAACTTGCTCTTTGATTTGAGGACCTGTGTGATGGCTGAACTTGTTCTTTGATTCGAGGACCTGTGTGATGGGGGAACTTGTTCTTTGATTTGAGGACCTGTGTGATGTTGGAATTTGTTCTTTGATTCGAGGACCTGTGTGATGGGGGAACTTGTTCTGTGATGGGGGAACTTGTACTTTCATTTGAGGACCTCTTTTATGGGGGAACATGTTCTGTGATGGGGGAACTTGTTCTTTTATTTGAGGACCTGTGTGATGGGGGAACTTGTTCTTTGATTTGAGGACCTGTGTGATGGGGGAACTTGTTCTGTGATGGGGAACTTGTACTTTGATTTGAGGACCTGTGTGATGGGGGAACTTGGTCTGTGATGATGGGACTTGTTCTTAGATTTGAGGACCTGTGTGATGGGGGAACTTGGTCTGTGATGATGGGACTTGTTCTTAGATTTGAGGCCCTGTGTGATGGGGGAACTTGTTCTTTGATTTGAGGGCCTGTGTGATGGGGGAACTTGGTCTGTGATGGGGGAACTTGTTCCTTGATTTGAGGACCTGTGTTATGGGGGAACTTGTTCTGTAATGGGGTAACTTGTTCTTAGATTTGAGGACCTGTGTTATGGCGGAACTTGCTCTGTGATGGGGGAATTTGTTCTGTGATTTGAGGACCTGTGTGATGGGGGAACTTGTTCTGTGATCTGAGGGCCTGTGTTATGGGGGAACTTGGTCTTTGATTTGAGTACCTTTGTGATGGGGGAACTTGTTTTTTTATTTGAGGACCTGTGTTATGGTGGAACTTGTTCTTTGCTTTGAGGACCTGTGTGATGGGGGAACTTGGTCTGTGATGATGGGACTTGTTCTTAGATTTGAGGACCTCTGTGATGGGGGAACTTGGTCTGTGATGGGGGGACTTGTTCTTTGATTTGAGGACCTGTGTGATGGGGGAACTTGGTCTGTGATGGGGGATCTTGTTCTTTGATTTGAGAACCTGTGTGATGGGGGAAATTCGTCTGTGATGGCGGGACTTGTCCTTTGATTTGAGGACCTGTGTGATGGGGGAACTTGGTCTGTGATGGTGGGACTTGTCCTTTGATTTGAGGACCTGTGTGATGGGGGAACTTGTTCTGTGATGGGGGGTCTTGTTCCTTGATTTGAGGACCTGTGTGATGGGGGAACTTTTTCTGTGATGGGGGAACTTGTTCTTTGATTTGAGGGCCTGTGTGATGGGGGAACTTGGTCTGTGATGGGGGAACTTGTTCTTTGATTGGAGGACCTGTGTTATGGGGGAACTAGTTCTTTGATTTGAGAACCTGTGTTATAGGGGAACTTGTTCTTTGATTTGAGAACCTGTGTTGTGGGGTAACTTGTTCTGTGATGGGGGAACTTGTTCTTAGATTTGAGGACCTGTGTGATGGGGAAACTTGTTCTGTTATGGGAGAACTTGTTTTTTGATTTGAGAACCTTTGTGATGGGGGAAATTGTTCTGTGATGGGGAACTTGTTGTTTGATTTGAGAACCTTTGTTATGGGGGAACTTGTTCTGTGATTTGAGAACCTTTGTGATGGGGGAACTTGTTCTGTCTTGGGGGAACTTGTTCTTTGATTTGAGGACCTGTGTGATGGGGGAACTTGTTCTTTGATTCGAGGACCTGTGTGATGGGGGAACTTGTTCTTTGATTTGAGGACCTGTGTGATGTTGGAATTTGTTCTTTGATTTGAGGACCTGTGTGATGGGGGAACTTGTTCTGTGATGGGGGAACTTGTACTTTCATTTGAGGACCTCTTTTATGGGGGAACATGTTCTGTGATGGGGGAACTTGTTCTTTGATTTGAGGACCTGTGTGATGGCTGAACTTGTTCTTTGATTTGAGGACCTGTGTTGTGCGGGAACTTGTTCTGTGATGGGGGAACTTGTACTCTGATTTGAGGACCTGTGTGATGGGGGAACTTGGTCTGTGATGATGGGACTTGTCCTTTGATTTGAGGACCTGTGTGATGGGGGAACTTGTTCTGTGATGGGACTTGTTCTTAGATTTGAGGACCTGTGTGGTGGGGGAACTTGTTCTGTGATGGGGGAACTTGTTCTGTGATGAGGGAACTTGTTCTGTGATGGGGGAACTTGTTCTGTGATGGGGGAACTTGTTCTGTGATGGGGGAACTTGTTCTGTGATGGGGGAACTTGGTCTGTGATGGGGGAACTTGTTCTGTGATGGGGGAACTTGTTCTGTGATGGGGGAACTTGTTCTGTGATGGGGGAACTTGTTCTGTGATGGGGGAACTTGTTCTGTGATGGGGGAACTTGTTCTGTGATGGGGGAACTTGTTCTGTGATGGGGGAACTTGTTCTGTGATTTGAGGGCCTGTGTGATGGGGGAACTTGGTCTGTGATGGGGGAACTTGTTCCATGATTTGAGGACCTGTGTGATGGGGGAACTTGTTCTTTGATTTGAGGACCTGTGTGATGGGGGAACTTGTTCGGTCATGGGGGAACTTGTTCTTTCATTTGAGGCTCTGTGTGATGGGGGAACTTGTTCGGTCATGGGGGAACTTGTTCTTTCATTTGAGGAGCTGTGTGATGGGGGAACTTGTTCTGTGATGGGGGAACTTGTTCTTTGATTGGAGGACCTGTGTTATGGGGGAACTAGTTCTTTGATTTGAGAACCTGTGTTATGGGGGAACTTGTTCTTTGATTTGAGAACCTGTGTTGTGGGGGAATTTGTTCTGTGATGGGGGAACTTGTTCTTAGATTTGAGGACCTGTGTGATCGGGAAACTTGTTCTGTTATGGGAGAACTTGTTCTTTGATTTGAGGACCTGTGTGATGGGGGAACTTGTTCTGTGATGGGGGATTTTGTTCTTTGATTTGAGAACCTGTGTGATGGGGGAAATTGGTCTGTGATGGGGGAACTTGTTCTTTGATTTGAGGACCTGTGTGATGGGGGAACTTGGTCTGTGATGGTGGGACTTGTCCTTTGATTTGAGGACCTGTGTGATGGGGGAACTTGTTCTGTGATGGGGGAACTTGTTCTTTGATTTGAGGACCTGTGTGATGGCTGAACTTGTTCTTTGATTCGAGGACCTGTGTGATGGGGGAACTTGTTCTTTGATTTGAGGACCTGTGTGATGTTGGACTTTGTTCTGTGATTGGAGGACCTGTGTGATGGGGGAACTTGTTATGTGATGGGGGAACTTGTACTTTCAATTGAGGACCTCTTTTATGGGGGAACATGTTCTGTGATGGGGGAACTTGTTCTTAGATTTGAGGACCTGTGTTGTGCGGGAACTTGTTCTGTGATGGGGGAACTTGTACTTTGATTTGAGGACCTGTGTGATGGGGGAACTTGGTCTGTGATGGTGGGACTTGTCCTTTGATTTGAGGTCCTGTGTAATGGGGGAACTTGGTCTGTGATGATGGGACTTGTTCTTAGATTTGAGGACCTGTGTGATGGGGGAACTTGTTCTGTGATGGGGGAACTTGTTCTTTGATTTGAGGGCCTGTGTGATGGGGGAACTTGGTCTGTGATGGGGGGACTTGTTCTTTGATTGGAGGACCTGTGTTATGGGGGAACTAGTTCTTTGATTTGAGAACCTGTGTTATGGGGGAACTAGTTCTTTGATTTGAGAACCTGTGTTATAGGGGAACTTGTTCTTTGATTTGAGAACCTGTGTTGTGGGGGAACTTGTTCTGTGATGGGGGAACTTGTTCTTAGATTTGAGGACCTGTGTGATGGGGAAACTTGTTCTGTTATGGGAGAACTTGTTCTTTGATTTGAGGAGCTGTGTGATGGGGGAACTTGTTCTGTGATGGGGAACTTGTTGTTTGATTTGAGAACCTGTGTTATGGGGGAACTTGTTCTGTGATTTGATAACCTTTCTTATGGGGGAACTTGTTCTGTCTTGGGGGAACTTGTTCTTTGATTTGAGGGCCTGTGTGAAGGGGGAACTTGGTCTGTGATGATGGGATTTGTTCTTAGATTTGAGGACCTGTGTGATGGGGGAACTTGCTCTTTGATTTGAGGACCTGTGTGATGGCTGAACTTGTTCTTTGATTCGAGGACCTGTGTGATGGGGGAACTTGTCCTTTGATTTGAGGACCTGTGTGATGTTGGACTTTGTTCTGTGATTGGAGGACCTGTGTGATGGGGGAACTTGTTATGTGATGGGGGAACTTGTACTTTCATTTGAGGACCTCTTTTATGGGGGAACATGTTCTGTGATGGGGGAACTTGTTCTTAGATTTGAGGACCTGTGTTGTGCGGGAACTTGTTCTGTGATGGGGGAACTTGTACTTTGATTTGAGGACCTGTGTGATGGGGGAACTTGGTCTGTGATGGTGGGACTTGTCCTTTGATTTGAGGACCTGTGTAATGGGGGAACTTGGTCTGTGATGATGGGACTTGTTCTTAGATTTGAGGACCTGTGTGATGGGGGAACTTGTTCTGTGATGGGGGAACTTGTTCTTTGATTTGAGGGCCTGTGTGATGGGGGAACTTGGTCTGTGATGGGGGGACTTGTTCTTTGATTGGAGGACCTGTGTTATGGGGGAACTAGTTCTTTGATTTGAGAACCTGTGTTATGGGGGAACTAGTTCTTTGATTTGAGAACCTGTGTTATAGGGGAACTTGTTCTTTGATTTGAGAACCTGTGTTGTGGGGGAACTTGTTCTGTGATGGGGGAACTTGTTCTTAGATTTGAGGACCTGTGTGATGGGGAAACTTGTTCTGTTATGGGAGAACTTGTTCTTTGATTTGAGGAGCTGTGTGATGGGGGAACTTGTTCTGTGATGGGGAACTTGTTGTTTGATTTGAGAACCTGTGTTATGGGGGAACTTGTTCTGTGATTTGATAACCTTTCTTATGGGGGAACTTGTTCTGTCTTGGGGGAACTTGTCCTTTGATTTGAGGGCCTGTGTTATGGGGGAACTTGGTCTGTGATGGGGGAACTTGTTCTTTGATTTGAGGACCTGTGTGATGGGGGAACTTGCTCTTTGATTTGAGGACCTGTGTGATGGCTGAACTTGTTCTTTGATTCGAGGACCTGTGTGATGGGGGAACTTGTTCTTTGATTTGAGGACCTGTGTGATGTTGGAATTTGTTCTTTGATTTGAGGACCTGTGTGATGGGGGAACTTGTTCTGTGATGGGGGAACTTGTACTTTCATTTGAGGACCTCTTTTATGGGGGAACATGTTCTGTGATGGGGGAACTTGTTCTTTTATTTGAGGACCTGTGTGATGGGTGAACTTGTTCTTTGATTTGAGGACCTGTGTGATGGGGGAACTTGTTCTGTGATGGGGAACTTGTACTTTGATTTGAGGACCTGTGTGATGGGGGAACTTGGTCTGTGATGATGGGACTTGTTCTTAGATTTGAGGACCTGTGTGATGGGGGAACTTGGTCTGTGATGATGGGACTTGTTCTTAGATTTGAGGCCCTGTGTGATGGGGGAACTTGTTCTTTGATTTGAGGGCCTGTGTGATGGGGGAACTTGGTCTGTGATGGGGGAACTTGTTCCTTGATTTGAGGACCTGTGTTATGGGGGAACTTGTTCTGTAATGGGGTAACTTGTTCTTAGATTTGAGGACCTGTGTTATGGCGGAACTTGCTCTGTGATGGGGGAATTTGTTCTGTGATTTGAGGACCTGTGTGATGGGGGAACTTGTTCTGTGATCTGAGGGCCTGTGTTATGGGGGAACTTGGTCTTTGATTTGAGTACCTTTGTGATGGGGGAACTTGTTTTTTTATTTGAGGACCTGTGTTATGGTGGAACTTGTTCTTTGCTTTGAGGACCTGTGTGATGGGGGAACTTGGTCTGTGATGATGGGACTTGTCCTTATATTTGAGGACCTCTGTGATGGGGGAACTTGGTCTGTGATGGGGGGACTTGTTCTTTGATTTGAGGACCTGTGTGATGGGGGAACTTGGTCTGTGATGGGGGATCTTGTTCTTTGATTTGAGAACCTGTATGATGGGGGAACTTGGTCTGTGATGGTGGGACTTGTCCTTTGATTTGAGGACCTGTGTGATGGGGGAACTTGTTCTGTGATGGGGGGTCTTGTTCCTTGATTTGAGGACCTGTGTGATGGGGGAACTTTTTCTGTGATGGGGGAACTTGTTCTTTGATTTGAGGGCCTGTGTGATGGGGGAACTTGGTCTGTGATGGGGGAACTTGTTCTTTGATTGGAGGACCTGTGTTATGGGGGAACTAGTTCTTTGATTTGAGAACCTGTGTTATAGGGGAACTTGTTCTTTGATTTGAGAACCTGTGTTGTGGGGTAACTTGTTCTGTGATGGGGGAACTTGTTCTTAGATTTGAGGACCTGTGTGATGGGGAAACTTGTTCTGTTATGGGAGAACTTGTTTTTTGATTTGAGAACCTTTGTGATGGGGGAAATTGTTCTGTGATGGGGAACTTGTTGTTTGATTTGAGAACCTTTGTTATGGGGGAACTTGTTCTGTGATTTGAGAACCTTTGTGATGGGGGAACTTGTTCTGTCTTGGGGGAACTTGTTCTTTGATTTGAGGACCTGTGTGATGGGGGAACTTGTTCTTTGATTCGAGGACCTGTGTGATGGGGGAACTTGTTCTTTGATTTGAGGACCTGTGTGATGTTGGAATTTGTTCTTTGATTTGAGGACCTGTGTGATGGGGGAACTTGTTCTGTGATGGGGGAACTTGTACTTTCATTTGAGGACCTCTTTTATGGGGGAACATGTTCTGTGATGGGGGAACTTGTTCTTTGATTTGAGGACCTGTGTGATGGCTGAACTTGTTCTTTGATTTGAGGACCTGTGTTGTGCGGGAACTTGTTCTGTGATGGGGGAACTTGTACTCTGATTTGAGGACCTGTGTGATGGGGGAACTTGGTCTGTGATGATGGGACTTGTCCTTTGATTTGAGGACCTGTGTGATGGGGGAACTTGTTCTGTGATGGGACTTGTTCTTAGATTTGAGGACCTGTGTGGTGGGGGAACTTGTTCTGTGATGGGGGAACTTGTTCTGTGATGAGGGAACTTGTTCTGTGATGGGGGAACTTGTTCTGTGATGGGGGAACTTGTTCTGTGATGGGGGAACTTGTTCTGTGATGGGGGAACTTGTTCTGTGATGGGGGAACTTGTTCTGTGATGGGGGAACTTGTTCTGTGATGGGGGAACTTGTTCTGTGATGGGGGAACTTGTTCTGTGATTTGAGGGCCTGTGTGATGGGGGAACTTGGTCTGTGATGGGGGAACTTGTTCCATGATTTGAGGACCTGTGTGATGGGGGAACTTGTTCTTTGATTTGAGGACCTGTGTGATGGGGGAACTTGTTCGGTCATGGGGGAACTTGTTCTTTCATTTGAGGCCCTGTGTGATGGGGGAACTTGTTCGGTCATGGGGGAACTTGTTCTTTCATTTGAGGCCCTGTGTGATGGGGGAACTTGTTCTGTGATGGGGGAACTTGTTCTTTGATTGGAGGACCTGTGTTATGGGGGAACTAGTTCTTTGATTTGAGAACCTGTGTTATGGGGGAACTTGTTCTTTGATTTGAGAACCTGTGTTGTGGGGGAACTTGTTCTGTGATGGGGGAACTTGTTCTTAGATTTGAGGACCTGTGTGATCGGGAAACTTGTTCTGTTATGGGAGAACTTGTTCTTTGATTTGAGAACCTTTGTGACGGGGGAACTTGTTCTGTGGTGGGGAACTTGTTGTTTGATTTGCGGACCTGTGTTATGGGGGAACTTGTTGTTTGATTTGAGAACCTTTGTTATGGGGGAACTTGTTCTGTGATTTGAGAACCTTTGTTATGGGGGAACTTGTTCTGTCTTGGGGGAACTTGTCCTTTGATTTGAGGGCCTGTGTGAAGGGGGAACTTGGTCTGTGATGATGGGACTTGTTCTTAGATTTGAGGACCTGTGTGATGGGGGAACTTGGTCTGTGATGGGGGAACTTACTCTTTGATTTGAGGGCCTGTGTGATGGGGGAACTTGGTCTGTGATGGGGGAACTTGTTCCTTGATTTGAGGACCTGTGTTATGGGGGAACTTGTTCTGTAATGGGGTAACTTGTTCTTAGATTTGAGGACCTGTGTGATGGGGGAACTTGTTCTGTGATGGGGGAATTTGTTCTGTGATTGGAGGACCTGTGTGATGGGGGAACTTGTTCTGTGATCTGAGGGCCTGTGTTATGGGGGAACTTGGTCTTTGATTTGAGTACCTTTGTGATGGGGGAACTTGTTTTTTTATTTGAGGACCTGTGTTATGGTGGAACTTGTTCTTTGATTTGAGGACCTGTGTGATGGGGGAACTTGGTCTGTGATGATGGGACTTGTTCTTAGATTTGAGGACCTGTGTGATGGGGGAACTTGTTCTTTGATTCGAGGACCTGTGTGATGGGGGAACTTGTTCTTTGATTTGAGGACCTGTGTGATGTTGGAATTTGTTCTTTGATTTGAGGACCTGTGTGATGGGGGAACTTGTTCTGTGATGGGGGAACTTGTACTTTCATTTGAGGACCTCTTTTATGGGGGAACATGTTCTGTGATGGGGGAACTTGTTCTTAGATTTGAGGACCTGTGTGATGGGTGAACTTGTTCTTTGATTTGAGGACCTGTGTGATGGGGGAACTTGTTCTGTGATGGGGGAACTTGTCCTTTGATTTGAGGGCCTGTGTGAAGGGGGAACTTGGTCTGAGATGATGGGACTTGTTCTTACATTTGAGGACCTGTGTGATGGGGGAACTTGTTCTGTGATGGGACTTGTTCTTGGATTTGAGGACCTGTGTGATGGGGGAACTTGTTCTTTGATTTGAGGGCCTGTGTGATGGGGGAACTTGGTCTGTGATGGGGGAACTTGTTCCTTGATTTGAGGACCTGTGTTATGGGGGAACTTGTTCTGTAATGGGGTAACTTGTTCTTGGATTTGAGGACCTGTGTTATGGCAGAACTTGCTCTGTGATGGGGGAATTTGTTCTGTGATTTGAGGACCTGTGTGATGGGGGAACTTGTTCTGTGATCTGAGGGCCTGTGTTATGGGGGAACTTGGTCTTTGATTTGAGTACCTTTGTGATGGGGGAACTTGTTTTTTTTATTTGAGGACCTGTGTTATGGTGGAACTTGTTCTTTGATTTGAGGACCTGTGTGATGGGGGAACTTGGTCTGTGATGGGGGGACTTGTTCTTTGATTTGAGGACCTGTGTGATGGGGGAACTTGGTCTGTGATGGTGGGACTTGTCCTTTGATTTGAGGACCTGTGTGATGGGGGAACTTGTTCTGTGATGGGGGAACTTGTTTTTTGATTTGAGGACCTGTGTTATGGGGGAACTTGTCCTTTGATTTGAGGACCTGTGTGATGGGGGAACTTGTTCTGTGATGGGGAACTTGTTCTTAGATTTGAGGACCTGTGTGATGGGGGAACTTGTTCTTTGATTTGAGAACCTTTGTTATGGGAGAACTTGTTCTGTCTTGGGGGAACTTGTTCTTTGATTTGAGGACCTGTGTGATGGCTGAACTTGTTCTTTGATTCGAGGACCTGTGTGATGGGGAAACTTGTTCTTTGATTTGAGGACCTGTGTGATGTTGGAATTTGTTCTTTGATTTGAAGACCTGTGTGATGGGGGAACTTGTTCTGTGATGGGGGAACTTGTACTTTCATTTGAGGACCTCTTTTATGGGGGAACATGTTCTGTGATGGGGGAACTTTTTCTGTGATCTGAGGGCCTGTGTTATGGGGGAACTTGTACTTTCATTTGAGGACCTCTTTTATGGGGGAACTTGTTCTGTGATGGGGGAACTTGTCCTTTGATTTGAGGACCTGTGTGATGGGGGAACTTGGTCTGTGATGATGGGAATTGTTCTTAGATTTGAGGACCTGTGTGATGGGGGAACTTGTTCTGTGATAGGGGAACTTGTTCTGTGATGGGGGAACTTGTTCTGTGATGGGGGAACTTGTTCTTTGATTTGAGGGATTGTGTGACGGGGGAACTTGGTCTGTGATGGGTGAACTTTTTCCATGATTTGAAGAAATGTGTGATGGGGGAGCTTGTTCTGTGATGGGGGAACTTGTACTTTCATTTGAGGACCTCTTTTATGGGGGAACATGTTCTGTGATGGGGGAACTTGTTCTGTGATCTGAGGGCCTGTGTTATGGGGGAACTTTGTCTTTGATTTGAGGACCTGTGTGATGGGGGAACTTGTTCTGTGATGGGGGAACTTGTACTTTCATTTGAGGACCTCTTTTATGGGGGAACTTGTTCTGTGATGGGGGAACTTGTACTTTGATTTGAGGACCTGTGTGATGGGGGAACTTGGTCTGTGATGATGGGACTTGTTCTTAGATTTGAGGACCTGTGTGATGGGGGAACTTGTTCTGTGATGGGGGAACTTGTTCTTTGATTTGAGGGCCTGTGTGATGGGGGAACTTGGTCTGTGATGGGGGAACTTGTTCTTTGATTGGAGGACCTGTGTTATGGGGGAACTAGTTCTTTGATTTGAGAACCTGTGTTATGGGGGAACTAGTTCTTTGATTTGAGAACCTGTGTTATAGGGGAACTTGTTCTTTGATTTGAGAACCTGTATTGTGGGGGAACTTGTTCTGTGATGGGGGAACTTGTTCTTAGATTTGAGGACCTGTGTGATGGGGAAACTTGTTCTGTTATGGGAGAACTTGTTCTTTGATTTGAGGAGCTGTGTGATGGGGGAACTTGTTCTGTGATGGGGAACTTGTTTGATTTGAGAACCTGTGTTATGGGGGAACTTGTTCTGTGATTAGAGAACCTTTGTTATGGGGGAACTTGTTCTGTCTTGGGGGAACTTGTCCTTTGATTTGTGGGCCTGTGTGAAGGGGGAACTTGGTCTGTGATGGGGGAACTTGTTCTTTGATTTGAGGACCTGTGTGATGGGGGAACTTGGTCTGTGATGGGGGAACTTGTTCTTTGATTTGAGGACCTGTGTGATGTTGGAGTTTGTTCTTTGATTTGAGGACCTGTGTGATGGGGGAACTTGTTCTGTGATGGGGGAACTTGTACTTTCATTTGAGGACCTCTTTTATGGGGGAACATGTTCTGTGATGGGGGAACTTGTTCTTTTATTTGAGGACCTGTGTGATGGGTGAACTTGTTCTTTGATTTGAGGACCTGTGTGATGGGGGAACTTGTTCTGTGATGGGGAACTTGTACTTTGATTTGAGGACCTGTGTGATGGGGGAACTTGGTCTGTGATGATGGGACTTGTTCTTAGATTTGAGGACCTGTGTGATGGGGGAACTTGGTCTGTGATGATGGGACTTGTTCTTAGATTTGAGGCCCTGAGTGATGGGGGAACTTCTTCTGTGATGGGGGAACTTGTTCCATGATTTGAGGACCTGTGTGATGGGGGAACTTGTTCTTTGATTTGAGGACCTGTGTTATGGGGGAACTTGTTCTTTGATTTGAGGACCTGTGTGATGGGTGAACTTGTTCGGTCATGGGGGAACTTGTTCTTTCATTTGAGGCCCTGTGTGATGGGGGAACTTGTTCTGTGATGGGGGAACTTGTTCTTTGATTGGAGGACCTGTGTTATGGGGGAACTAGTTCTTTGATTTGAGAACCTGTGTTATGGGGGAACTAGTTCTTTGTTTTGAGAACCTGTGTTATAGGGGAATTTGTTCTTTGATTTGAGAACCTGTGTTGTGGGGGAACTTGTTCTGTGATGGGGGAACTTGTTCTTAGATTTGAGGACCTGTGTGATGGGGAAACTTGTTTTGTTATGGGAGAACTTGTTCTTTGATTTGAGAACCTTTGTGATGGGGGAACTTGTTCTGTGATGCGGAACTTGTTGTTTGATTTGCGGACCTGTGTTATGGGGGAACTTGTTGTTTGATTTGAGAACCTTTGTTATGGGGGAACTTGTTCTGTGATTTGAGGACCTGTGTGATGGGGGAACTTGTTCTGTGATCTGAGGGCCTGTGTTATGGGGGAACGTGGTCTTTGATTTGAGCACCTTTGTGATGGGGGAACTTGTTTTTTTTATTTGAGGACCTGTGTTATGGTGGAACTTGTTCTTTGATTTGAGGACCTGTGTGATGGGGGAACTTGGTCTGTGATGGGGGGACTTGTTCTTTGATTTGAGGACCTGTGTGATGGGGGAACTTGGTCTGTGATGGGGGAACTTGTCCTTTGATTTGAGGGCCTGTGTGAAGGGGGAACTTGGTCTGTGATGATGGGACTTGTTCTTAGATTTGAGGACCTGTGTGATGGGGGAACTTGGTCTGTGATGGGGGAACTTGTTCTTTGATTTGAGGGCCTGTGTGATGGGGGAAGTTGTTCTGTGATGGGGGAACTTGTACTTTGATTTGAGGACCTGTGTGATGGGGGAACTTGGTCTGTGATGATGGGACTTGTTCTTAGATTTGAGGACCTGTGTGATGGGGGAACTTGTTCTGTGATGGGACTTGTTCTTGGATTTGAGGACCTGTGTGATGGGGGAACTTGTTCTTTGATTTGAGGGCCTGTGTGATGGGGGAACTTGGTCTGTGATGGGGGAACTTGTTCCTTGATTTGAGGACCTGTGTTATGGGGGAACTTGTTCTGTAATGGGGTAACTTGTTCTTGGATTTGAGGACCTGTGTTATGGCGGAACTTGCTCTGTGATGGGGGAATTTGTTCTGTGATTTGAGGACCTGTGTGATGGGGGAACTTGTTCTGTGATCTGAGGGCCTGTGTTATGGGGGAACTTGGTCTTTGATTTGAGCACCTTTGTGATGGGGGAACTTGTTTTTTTTATTTGAGGACCTGTGTTATGGTGGAACTTGTTCTTTGATTTGAGGACCTGTGTGATGGGGGAACTTGTTCTGTGATGGGGGAACTTGTTCTTTGATTTGAGGACCTGTGTGATGGGGGAACTTGGTCTGTGATGGTGGGACTTGTCCTTTGATTTGAGGACCTGTGTTATGGGGGAACTTGTTCTTTGATTTGAGGACCTGTGTGATGGGGGAACTTGGTCTGTGATGGGGGAACTTGTTCTTAGATTTGAGGACCTGTGTGATGGGGAAACTTGTTCTGTTATGGGAGAACTTGTTCTTTGATTTGAGAACCTGTGTGATGGGGGAACTTGTTCTGTGATGGGGAACTTGTTCTTAGATTTGAGGACCTGTGTGATGGGGGAATTGTTCTTTGATTTGAGAACCTTTGTTATGGGAGAACTTGTTCTGTCTTGGGGGAACTTGTTCTTTGATTTGAGGACCTGTGTGATGGCTGAACTTGTTCTTTGATTCGAGGACCTGTGTGATGGGGGAACTTGTTCTTTGATTTGAGGACCTGTGTGATGTTGGAATTTGTTCTTTGATTCGAGGACCTGTGTGATGGGGGAACTTGTTCTTAGATTTGAGGACCTGTGTGATGGGGAAACTTGTTCTGTTATGGGAGAACTTGTTCTTTGATTTGAGAACCTGTGTGATGGGGGAACTTGTTCTGTGATGGGGGAACTTGTTCTTTGATTTGAGGACCTGTGTGATGGGGGAACTTGTTCTGTGATGGGGGAACTTGTACTTTCATTTGAGGACCTCTTTTATGGGGGAACATGTTCTGTGATGGGGGAACTTGTTCTGTTATCTGAGGGCCTGTGTTATGGGGGTACTTGGTCTTTGATTTGAGGACCTGTGTGATGGGGGAACTTGTTCTGTGATAGGGGAACTTGTACTTTCATTTGAGGACCTCTTTTATGGGGGAACTTGTTCTGTGATGGGGGAACTTGTCCTTTGATTTGAGGACCTGTGTGATGGGGGAACTTGGTCTGTGATGATGGGACTTGTTCTTAGATTTGAGGACCTGTGTGATGGGGGAACTTGTTCTGTGATGGGGGAACTTGTTCTGTGATGGGGGAACTTGTTCTGTGATGGGGGAACTTGTTCTGTGATGGGGGAACTTGTTCTGTGATGGGGGAACTTGTTCTGTGATGGGGGAACTTTTTCCATGATTTGAAGACCTGTGTGATGGGGGAACTTGTTCTGTGATGGGGGAACTTGTACTTTCATTTGAGGACCTCTTTTATGGGGGAACATGTTCTGTGATGGGGGAACTTGTTCTGTGATCTGAGGGCCTGTGTTATGGGGGAACTTTGTCTTTGATTTGAGGACCTGTGTGATGGGGGAACTTGTTCTGTGATGGGGGAACTTGTACTTTCATTTGAGGACCTCTTTTATGGGGGAACTTGTTCTGTGATGGGGGAACTTGTACTTTGATTTGAGGACCTGTGTGATGGGGGAACTTGGTCTGTGATGATGGGACTTGTTCTTAGATTTGAGGACCTGTGTGATGGGGGAACTTGTTCTGTGATGGGGGAACTTGTTCTTTGATTTGAGGGCCTGTGTGATGGGGGAACTTGGTCTGTGATGGGGGAACTTGTTCTTTGATTGGAGGACCTGTGTTATGGGGGAACTAGTTCTTTGATTTGAGAACCTGTGTTATGGGGGAACTAGTTCTTTGATTTGAGAACCTGTGTTATAGGGGAACTTGTTCTTTGATTTGAGAACCTGTATTGTGGGGGAACTTGTTCTGTGATGGGGGAACTTGTTCTTAGATTTGAGGACCTGTGTGATGGGGAAACTTGTTCTGTTATGGGAGAACTTGTTCTTTGATTTGAGGAGCTGTGTGATGGGGGAACTTGTTCTGTGATGGGGAACTTGTTGTTTGATTTGAGAACCTGTGTTATGGGGGAACTTGTTCTGTGATTAGAGAACCTTTGTTATGGGGGAACTTGTTCTGTCTTGGGGGAACTTGTCCTTTGATTTGTGGCCCTGTGTGAAGGGGGAACTTGGTCTGTGATGGGGGAACTTGTTCTTTGATTTGAGGACCTGTGTGATGGGGGAACTTGGTCTGTGATGGGGGAACTTGTTCTTTGATTTGAGGACCTGTGTGATGTTGGAGTTTGTTCTTTGATTTGAGGACCTGTGTGATGGGGGAACTTGTTCTGTGATGGGGGAACTTGTACTTTCATTTGAGGACCTCTTTTATGGGGGAACATGTTCTGTGATGGGGGAACTTGTTCTTTTATTTGAGGACCTGTGTGATGGGTGAACTTGTTCTTTGATTTGAGGACCTGTGTGATGGGGGAACTTGTTCTGTGATGGGGAACTTGTACTTTGATTTGAGGACCTGTGTGATGGGGGAACTTGGTCTGTGATGATGGGACTTGTTCTTAGATTTGAGGACCTGTGTGATGGGGGAACTTGGTCTGTGATGATGGGACTTGTTCTTAGATTTGAGGCCCTGAGTGATGGGGGAACTTCTTCTGTGATGGGGGAACTTGTTCCATGATTTGAGGACCTGTGTGATGGGGGAACTTGTTCTTTGATTTGAGGACCTGTGTTATGGGGGAACTTGTTCTTTGATTTGAGGACCTGTGTGATGGGTGAACTTGTTCGGTCATGGGGGAACGTGTTCTTTCATTTGAGGCCCTGTGTGATGGGGGAACTTGTTCTGTGATGGGGGAACTTGTTCTTTGATTGGAGGACCTGTGTTATGGGGGAACTAGTTCTTTGATTTGAGAACCTGTGTTATGGGGGAACTAGTTCTTTGTTTTGAGAACCTGTGTTATAGGGGAATTTGTTCTTTGATTTGAGAACCTGTGTTGTGGGGGAACTTGTTCTGTGATGGGGGAACTTGTTCTTAGATTTGAGGACCTGTGTGATGGGGAAACTTGTTTTGTTATGGGAGAACTTGTTCTTTGATTTGAGAACCTTTGTGATGGGGGAACTTGTTCTGTGATGCGGAACTTGTTGTTTGATTTGCGGACCTGTGTTATGGGGGAACTTGTTGTTTGATTTGAGAACCTTTGTTATGGGGGAACTTGTTCTGTGATTTGAGGACCTGTGTGATGGGGGAACTTGTTCTGTGATCTGAGGGCCTGTGTTATGGGGGAACGTGGTCTTTGATTTGAGCACCTTTGTGATGGGGGAACTTGTTTTTTTTATTTGAGGACCTGTGTTATGGTGGAACTTGTTCTTTGATTTGAGGACCTGTGTGATGGGGGAACTTGGTCTGTGATGGGGGGACTTGTTCTTTGATTTGAGGACCTGTGTGATGGGGGAACTTGGTCTGTGATGGGGGAACTTGTCCTTTGATTTGAGGGCCTGTGTGAAGGGGGAACTTGGTCTGTGATGATGGGACTTGTTCTTAGATTTGAGGACCTGTGTGATGGGGGAACTTGGTCTGTGATGGGGGAACTTGTTCTTTGATTTGAGGGCCTGTGTGATGGGGGAAGTTGTTCTGTGATGGGGGAACTTGTACTTTGATTTGAGGACCTGTGTGATGGGGGAACTTGGTCTGTGATGATGGGACTTGTTCTTAGATTTGAGGACCTGTGTGATGGGGGAACTTGTTCTGTGATGGGACTTGTTCTTGGATTTGAGGACCTGTGTGATGGGGGAACTTGTTCTTTGATTTGAGGGCCTGTGTGATGGGGGAACTTGGTCTGTGATGGGGGAACTTGTTCCTTGATTTGAGGACCTGTGTTATGGGGGAACTTGTTCTGTAATGGGGTAACTTGTTCTTGGATTTGAGGACCTGTGTTATGGCGGAACTTGCTCTGTGATGGGGGAATTTGTTCTGTGATTTGAGGACCTGTGTGATGGGGGAACTTGTTCTGTGATCTGAGGGCCTGTGTTATGGGGGAACTTGGTCTTTGATTTGAGCACCTTTGTGATGGGGGAACTTGTTTTTTTTATTTGAGGACCTGTGTTATGGTGGAACTTGTTCTTTGATTTGAGGACCTGTGTGATGGGGGAACTTGGTCTGTGATGGGGGGACTTGTTCTTTGATTTGAGGACCTGTGTGATGGGGGAACTTGGTCTGTGATGGTGGGACTTGTCCTTTGATTTGAGGACCTGTGTTATGGGGGAACTTGTTCTTTGATTTGAGGACCTGTGTGATGGGGGAACTTGTTCTGTGATGGGGGAACTTGTTCTTAGATTTGAGGACCTGTGTGATGGGGAAACTTGTTCTGTTATGGGAGAACTTGTTCTTTGATTTGAGAACCTGTGTGATGGGGGAACTTGTTCTGTGATGGGGAACTTGTTCTTAGATTTGAGGACCTGTGTGATGGGGGAATTGTTCTTTGATTTGAGAACCTTTGTTATGGGAGAACTTGTTCTGTCTTGGGGGAACTTGTTCTTTGATTTGAGGACCTGTGTGATGGCTGAACTTGTTCTTTGATTCGAGGACCTGTGTGATGGGGGAACTTGTTCTTTGATTTGAGGACCTGTGTGATGTTGGAATTTGTTCTTTGATTCGAGGACCTGTGTGATGGGGGAACTTGTTCTTAGATTTGAGGACCTGTGTGATGGGGAAACTTGTTCTGTTATGGGAGAACTTGTTCTTTGATTTGAGAACCTGTGTGATGGGGGAACTTGTTCTGTGATGGGGGAACTTGTTCTTTGATTTGAGGACCTGTGTGATGGGGGAACTTGTTCTGTGATGGGGGAACTTGTACTTTCATTTGAGGACCTCTTTTATGGGGGAACATGTTCTGTGATGGGGGAACTTGTTCTGTTATCTGAGGGCCTGTGTTATGGGGGAACTTGGTCTTTGATTTGAGGACCTGTGTGATGGGGGAACTTGTTCTGTGATGGGGGAACTTGTTCTGTGATGGGGGAACTTGTTCTGTGATGGGGGAACTTGTTCTGTGATGGGGGAACTTTTTCCATGATTTGAAGACCTGTGTGATGGGGGAACTTGTTCTGTGATGGGGGAACTTGTACTTTCATTTGAGGACCTCTTTTATGGGGGAACATGTTCTGTGATGGGGGAACTTGTTCTGTGATCTGAGGGCCTGTGTTATGGGGGAACTTTGTCTTTGATTTGAGGACCTGTGTGATGGGGGAACTTGTTCTGTGATGGGGGAACTTGTACTTTCATTTGAGGACCTCTTTTATGGGGGAACTTGTTCTGTGATGGGGGAACTTGTACTTTGATTTGAGGACCTGTGTGATGGGGGAACTTGGTCTGTGATGATGGGACTTCTTCTTAGATTTGAGGACCTGTGTGATGGGGGAACTTGTTCTGTGATGGGGGAACTTGTTCTTTGATTTGAGGGCCTGTGTGATGGGGGAACTTGGTCTGTGATGGGGGAACTTGTTCTTTGATTGGAGGACCTGTGTTATGGGGGAACTAGTTCTTTGATTTGAGAACCTGTGTTATGGGGGAACTAGTTCTTTGATTTGAGAACCTGTGTTATAGGGGAACTTGTTCTTTGATTTGAGAACCTGTATTGTGGGGGAACTTGTTCTGTGATGGGGGAACTTGTTCTTAGATTTGAGGACCTGTGTGATGGGGAAACTTGTTCTGTTATGGGAGAACTTGTTCTTTGATTTGAGGAGCTGTGTGATGGGGGAACTTGTTCTGTGATGGGGAACTTGTTGTTTGATTTGAGAACCTGTGTTATGGGGGAACTTGTTCTGTGATTAGAGAACCTTTGTTATGGGGGAACTTGTTCTGTCTTGGGGGAACTTGTCCTTTGATTTGTGGGCCTGTGTGAAGGGGGAACGTGGTCTGTGATGGGGGAACTTGTTCTTTGATTTGAGGACCTGTGTGATGGGGGAACTTGGTCTGTGATGGGGGAACTTGTTCTTTGATTTGAGGACCTGTGTGATGTTGGAGTTTGTTCTTTGATTTGAGGACCTGTGTGATGGGGGAACTTGTTCTGTGATGGGGGAACTTTTTCCATGATTTGAAGACCTGTGTGATGGGGGAACTTGTTCTGTGATGGGGGAACTTGTACTTTCATTTGAGGACCTCTTTTATGGGGGAACATGTTCTGTGATGGGGGAACTTGTTCTGTGATCTGAGGGCCTGTGTTATGGGGGAACTTTGTCTTTGATTTGAGGACCTGTGTGATGGGGGAACTTGTTCTGTGATGGGGGAACTTGTACTTTCATTTGAGGACCTCTTTTATAGGGGAACTTGTTCTGTGATGGGGGAACTTGTACTTTGATTTGAGGACCTGTGTGATGGGGGAACTTGGTCTGTGATGATGGGACTTGTTCTTAGATTTGAGGACCTGTGTGATGGGGGAACTTGTTCTGTGATGGGGGAACTTGTTCTTTGATTTGAGGGCCTGTGTGATGGGGGAACTTGGTCTGTGATGGGGGAACTTGTTCTTTGATTGGAGGACCTGTGTTATGGGGGATCTAGTTCTTTGATTTGAGAACCTGTGTTATGGGGGAACTAGTTCTTTGATTTGAGAACCTGTGTTATAGGGGAACTTGTTCTTTGATTTGAGAACCTGTATTGTGGGGGAACTTGTTCTGTGATGGGGGAACTTGTTCTTAGATTTGAGGACCTGTGTGATGGGGAAACTTGTTCTGTTATGGGAGAACTTGTTCTTTGATTTGAGGAGCTGTGTGATGGGGGAACTTGTTCTGTGATGGGGAACTTGTTCTTGGATTTGAGGACCTGTGTTATGGCGGAACTTGCTCTGTGATGGGGGAATTTGTTCTGTGATTTGAGGACCTGTGTGATGGGGGAACTTGTTCTGTGATCTGAGGGCCTGTGTTATGGGGGAACTTGGTCTTTGATTTGAGCACCTTTGTGATGGGGGAACTTGTTTTTTTTATTTGAGGACCTGTGTTATGGTGGAACTTGTTCTTTGATTTGAGGACCTGTGTGATGGGGGAACTTGGTCTGTGATGGGGGGACTTGTTCTTTGATTTGAGGACCTGTGTGATGGGGGAACTTGGTCTGTGATGGTGGGACTTGTTCTTTGATTGGAGGACCTGTGTTATGGGGGAACTAGTTCTTTGATTTGAGAACCTGTGTTATGGGGGAACTAGTTCTTTGATTTGAGAACCTGTGTTATAGGGGAACTTGTTCTTTGATTTGAGAACCTGTATTGTGGGGGAACTTGTTCTGTGATGGGGGAACTTGTTCTTAGATTTGAGGACCTGTGTGATGGGGAAACTTGTTCTGTTATGGGAGAACTTGTTCCTTGATTTGAGGACCTGTGTTATGGGGGAACTTGTTCTGTAATGGGGTAACTTGTTCTTGGATTTGAGGACCTGTGTTATGGCGGAACTTGCTCTGTGATGGGGGAATTTGTTCTGTGATTTGAGGACCTGTGTGATGGGGGAACTTGTTCTGTGATCTGAGGGCCTGTGTTATGGGGGAACTTGGTCTTTGATTTGAGCACCTTTGTGATGGGGGAACTTGTTTTTTTTATTTGAGGACCTGTGTTATGGTGGAACTTGTTCTTTGATTTGAGGACCTGTGTGATGGGGGAACTTGGTCTGTGATGGGGGGACTTGTTCTTTGATTTGAGGACCTGTGTGATGGGGGAACTTGGTCTGTGATGGTGGGACTTGTCCTTTGATTTGAGGACCTGTGTTATGGGGGAACTTGTTCTTTGATTTGAGGACCTGTGTGATGGGGGAACTTGTTCTGTGATGGGGGAACTTGTTCTTAGATTTGAGGACCTGTGTGATGGGGAAACTTGTTCTGTTATGGGAGAACTTGTTCTTTGATTTGAGAACCTGTGTGATGGGGGAACTTGTTCTGTGATGGGGAACTTGTTCTTAGATTTGAGGACCTGTGTGATGGGGGAATTGTTCTTTGATTTGAGAACCTTTGTTATGGGAGAACTTGTTCTGTCTTGGGGGAACTTGTTCTTTGATTTGAGGACCTGTGTGATGGCTGAACTTGTTCTTTGATTCGAGGACCTGTGTGATGGGGGAACTTGTTCTTTGATTTGAGGACCTGTGTGATGTTGGAATTTGTTCTTTGATTCGAGGACCTGTGTGATGGGGGAACTTGTTCTTAGACTTGAGGACCTGTGTGATGGGGAAACTTGTTCTTTTATGGGAGAACTTGTTCTTTGATTTGAGAACCTGTGTGATGGGGGAACTTGTTGTGTGATGGGGGAACTTGTTCTTTGATTTGAAGACCTGTGTGATGGGGGAACTTGTTCTGTGATGGGGGAACTTGTACTTTCATTTGAGGACCTCTTTTATGGGGGAACATGTTCTGTGATGGGGGAACTTGTTCTGTTATCTGAGGGCCTGTGTTATGGGGGAACTTGGTCTTTGATTTGAGGACCTGTGTGATGGGGGAACTTGTTCTGTGATGGGGGAACTTGTACTTTCATTTGAGGACCTCTTTTATGGGGGAACTTGTTCTGTGATGGGGGAACTTGTCCTTTGATTTGAGGACCTGTGTGATGGGGGAACTTGGTCTGTGATGATGGGACTTGTTCTTAGATTTGAGGACCTGTGTGATGGGGGAACTTGTTCTGTGATGGGGGAACTTGTTCTGTGATGGGGGAACTTGTTCTGTGATGGGGGAACTTGTTCTGTGATGGGGGAACTTTTTCCATGATTTGAAGACCTGTGTGATGGGGGAACTTGTTCTGTGATGGGGGAACTTGTACTTTCATTTGAGGACCTCTTTTATGGGGGAACATGTTCTGTGATGGGGGAACTTGTTCTGTGATCTGAGGGCCTGTGTTATGGGGAACTTTGTCTTTGATTTGAGGACCTGTGTGATGGGGGAACTTGTTCTGTGATGGGGGAACTTGTACTTTCATTTGAGGACCTCTTTTATGGGGGAACTTGTTCTGTGATGGGGGAAATTGTACTTTGATTTGAGGACTTGTGTGATGGGGGAACTTGGTCTGTGATGATGGGACTTGTTCTTAGATTTGAGGACCTGTGTGATGGGGGAACTTGTTCTGTGATGGGGGAACTTGTTCTTTGATTTGAGGGCCTGTGTGATGGGGGAACTTGGTCTGTGATGGGGGAACTTGTTCTTTCATTGGAGAACCTGTGTTATGGGGGAACTAGTTCTTTGATTGGAGAACCTGTGTTATGGGGGAACTAGTTCTTTGATTTGAGAACCTGTGTTATAGGGGAACTTGTTCTTTGATTTGAGAACCTGTATTGTGGGGGAACTTGTTCTGTGATGGGGGAACTTGTTCTTAGATTTGAGGACCTGTGTGATGGGGAAACTTGTTCTGTTATGGGAGAACTTGTTCTTTGATTTGAGGAGCTGTGTGATGGGGGAACTTGTTCTGTGATGGGGAACTTGTTGTTTGATTTGAGAACCTGTGTTATGGGGGAACTTTTCTGTGATTTGAGAACCTTTGTTATGGGGGAACTTGTTCTGTCTTGGGGGAACTTGTCCTTTGATTTGAGGGCCTGTGTGAAGGGGGAACTTGGTCTGTGATGGGGGAACTTGTTCTTTGATTTGAGGACCTGTGTGATGGGGGAACTTGGTCTGTGATGGGGGAACTTGTTCTTTGATTTGAGGACCTGTGTGATGGGGGAACTTGGTCTGTGATGGTGGGACTTGTCCTTTGATTTGAGGACCTGTGTTATGGGGGAACTTGTTCTTTGATTTGAGGACCTGTGTGATGGGGGAACTTGGTCTGTGATGGGGGAACTTGTTCTTAGATTTGAGGACCTGTGTGATGGGGAAACTTGTTCTGTTATGGGAGAACTTGTTCTTTGATTTGAGAACCTGTGTGATGGGGGAACTTGTTCTGTGATGGGGAACTTGTTCTTAGATTTGAGGACCTGTGTGATGGGGGAATTGTTCTTTGATTTGAGAACCTTTGTTATGGGAGAACTTGTTCTGTCTTGGGGGAACTTGTTCTTTGATTTGAGGACCTGTGTGATGGCTGAACTTGTTCTTTGATTCGAGGACCTGTGTGATGGGGGAACTTGTTCTTTGATTTGAGGACCTGTGTGATGTTGGAATTTGTTCTTTGATTCGAGGACCTGTGTGATGGGGGAACTTGTTCTTAGATTTGAGGACCTGTGTGATGGGGAAACTTGTTCTGTTATGGGAGAACTTGTTCTTTGATTTGAGAACCTGTGTGATGGAGGAACTTGTTGTGTGATGGGGGAACTTGTTCTTTGATTTGAAGACCTGTGTGATGGGGGAACATGTTCTGTGATGGGGGAACTTCTTCTGTTATCTGAGGGCCTGTGTTATGGGGGAACTTGGTCTTTGATTTGAGGACCTGTGTGATGGGGGAACTTGTTCTGTGATAGGGGAACTTGTACTTTCATTTGAGGACCTCTTTTATGGGGGAACTTGTTCTGTGATGGGGGAACTTGTCCTTTGATTTGAGGACCTGTGTGATGGGGGAACTTGGTCTGTGATGATGGGACTTGTTCTTAGATTTGAGGACCTGTGTGATGGGGGAACTTGTTCTGTGATGGGGGAACTTGTTCTGTGATGGGGGAACTTGTTCTGTGATGGGGGAACTTTTTCCATGATTTGAAGACCTGTGTGATGGGGGAACTTGTTCTGTGATGGGGGAACTTGTACTTTCATTTGAGGACCTCTTTTATGGGGGAACTTGTTCTGTGATGGGGGAACTTGTACTTTGATTTGAGGACCTGTGTGATGGGGGAACTTGGTCTGTGATGATGGGACTTGTTCTTAGATTTGAGGACCTGTGTGATGGGGGAACTTGTTCTGTGATGGGGGAACTTGTTCTTTGATTTGAGGGCCTGTGTGATGGGGGAACTTGGTCTGTGATGGGGGAACTTGTTCTTTGATTGGAGGACCTGTGTTATGGGGGAACTAGTTCTTTGATTTGAGAACCTGTGTTATGGGGGAACTAGTTCTTTGATTTGAGAACCTGTATTGTGGGGCAACTTGTTCTGTGATGGGGGAACTTGTTCTTAGATTTGAGGACCTGTGTGATGGGGAAACTTGTTCTGTTATGGGAGAACTTGTTCTTTGATTTGAGGAGCTGTGTGATGGGGGAACTTGTTCTGTGATGGGGAACTTGTTGTTTGATTTGAGAACCTGTGTTATGGGGGAACTTTTCTGTGATTTGATAACCTTTCTTATGGGGGAACTTGTTCTGTCTTGGGGGAACTTGTCCTTTGATTTGAGGGCCTGTGTGAAGGGGGAACTTGGTCTGTGATGGGGGAACTTGTTCTTTGATTTGAGGACCTGTGTGATGGGGGAACTTGTTCTGTGATGGGGGAACTTGTTCTTTGATTTGAGGGCCTGTGTGATGGGGGAAATTGGTCTGTGATGGGGGAACTTGTTCTTTGATTGGAGGACCTGTGTTATGGGGGAACTAGTTCTTTGATTTGAGAACCTGTGTTATGGGGGAACTAGTTCTTTGATTTGAGAACCTGTATTGTGGGGGAACTTGTTCTGTGATGGGGGAACTTGTTCTTAGATTTGAGGACCTGTGTGATGGGGAAACTTGTTCTGTTATGGGAGAACTTGTTCTTTGATTTGAGGAGCTGTGTGATGGGGGAACTTGTTCTGTGATGGGGAACTTGTTGTTTGATTTGAGAACCTGTGTTATGGGGGAACTTTTCTGTGATTTGAGAACCTTTGTTACGGGGGAACTTGTTCTGTCTTGGGGGAACTTGTCCTTTGATTTGAGGGCCTGTGTGAAGGGGGAACTTGGTCTGTGATGGGGGAACATGTTCTTTGATTTGAGGACCTGTGTGATGGGGGAACTTGGTCTGTGATGGGGGAACTTGTTCTTTGATTTGAGGACCTGTGTGATGTTGGAGTTTGTTCTTTGATTTGAGGACCTGTGTGATGGGGGAACTTGTTCTGTGATGGGGGAACTTGTACTTTCATTTGAGGACCTCTTTTATGGGGGAACATGTTCTGTGATGGGGGAACTTGTTCTGTTATCTGAGGGCCTGTGTTATGGGGGAACTTGGTCTTTGATTTGAGGACCTGTGTGATGGGGGAACTTGTTCTGTGATAGGGGAACTTGTACTTTCATTTGAGGACCTCTTTTATGGGGGAACTTGTTCTGTGATGGGGGAACTTGTCCTTTGATTTGAGGACCTGTGTGATGGGGGAACTTGGTCTGTGATGATGGGACTTGTTCTTAGATTTGAGGACCTGTGTGATGGGGGAACTTGTTCTGTGATGGGGGAACTTGTTCTGTGATGGGGGAACTTGTTCTGTGATGGGGGAACTTGTTCTGTGATGGGGGAACTTGGTCTGTGATGGGGGAACTTGGTCTGTGATGGGGGAACTTGGTCTGTGATGGGGGAACTTGGTCTGTGATGGGGGAACTTGGTCTGTGATGGGGGAAATTTTTCCATGATTTGAGGACCTGTGTGATGGGTGAACTTGTTCTGTGATGGGGGAACTTGTACTTTCATTTGAGGACCTCTTTTATGGGGGAACTTGTTCTGTGATGGGGGAACTTGTTCCTTGATTTGAGGACCTGTGTGATGGGGGAACTTGGTCTGTGATGATGGGACTTGTTCTTAGATTTGAGGACCTGTGTGATTGGGGAACTTGTTCTGTGATGGGGGAACTTGTTCTTTGATTTGAGGGCCTGTGTGATGGGGGAACTTGGTCTGTGATGGGGGAACTTGTTCTTTGATTGGAGGACCTGTGTTATGGGGGAACTAGTTCTTTGATTTGAGAACCTGTGTTATGGGGGAACTAGTTCTTTGATTTGAGAACCTGTGTTATAGGGGAACTTGTTCTTTGATTTGAGAACCTGTGTTGTGGGGGAACTTGTTCTGTGATGGGGGAACTTGTTCTTAGATTTGAGGACCTGTGTGATGGGGAAACTTGTTCTGTTATGGGAGAACTTGTTCTTTGATTTGAGGAGCTGTGTGATGGGGGAACTTGTTCTGCGATGATGGGACTTGTTCTTAGATTTGAGGACCTGTGTGATGGGGGAACTTGGTCTGTGATGGGGGGAACTTGTTCTTTGATTTGAGGACCTGTGTGATGTTGGAGTTTGTTCTTTGATTTGAGGACCTGTGTGATGGGGGAACTTGTTCTGTGATGGGGGAACTTGTACTTTCATTTGAGGACCTCTTTTATGGGGGAACATGTTCTGTGATGGGGGAACTTGTTCTCTTATTTGAGGACCTGTGTGATGGGTGAACTTGTTCTTTGATTTGAGGACCTGTGTGATGGGGGAACTTGTTCTGTGATGGGGAACTTGTACTTTGATTTGAGGACCTGTGTGATGGGGGAACTTGGTCTGTGATGATGGGACTTGTTCTTAGATTTGAGGACCTGTGTGATGGGGGAACTTGGTCTGTGATGATGGGACTTGTTCTTAGATTTGAGGCCCTGTGTGATGGGGGAACTTCTTCTGTGATGGGGGAACTTGTTCTTTGATTTGAGGGCCTGTGTGATGGGGGAACTTGGTCTGTGATGGGGGAACTTGTTCCTTGATTTGAGGACCTGTGTTATGGGGGAACTTGTTCTGTAATGGGGTAACTTGTTCTTAGATTTGAAGACCTGTGTTATGGCGGAACTTGCTCTGTGATGGGGGAATTTGTTCTGTGATTTGAGGACCTGTGTGATGGGGGAACTTGTTCTGTGATCTGAGGGCCTGTGTTATGGGGGAACTTGGTCTTTGATTTGAGCACCTTTGTGATGGGGGAACTTGTTTTTTTTATTTGAGGACCTGTGTTATGGTGGAACTTGTTCTTTGATTTGAGGACCTGTGTGATGTTGGAGTTTGTTCTTTGATTTGAGGACCTGTGTGATGGGGGAACTTGGTCTGTGATGGGGGAACTTGTACTTTCATTTGAGGACCTCTTTTATGGGGGAACATGTTCTGTGATGGGGGAACTTGCTCTTTGATTTGAGGACCTGTGTGATGGGTGAACTTGTTCTTTGATTTGAGGACCTGTGTGATGGGGGAACTTGTTCTGTGATGGGGAACTTGTACTTTGATTTGAGGACCTGTGTGATGGGGGAACTTGGTCTGTGATGATGGGACTTGTTCTTAGATTTGAGGACCTGTGTGATGGGGGAACTTGGTCTGTGATGATGGGACTTGTTCTTAGATTTGAGGCCCTGAGTGATGGGGGAACTTCTTCTGTGATGGGGGAACTTGTTCCATGATTTGAGGACCTGTGTGATGGGGGAACTTGTTCTTTGATTTGAGGACCTGTGTTATGGGGGAACTTGTTCTTTGATTTGAGGACCTGTGTAATGGGTGAACTTGTTCGGTCATGGGGGAACTTGTTCTTTCATTTGAGGCCCTGTGTGATGGGGGAACTTGTTCTGTGATGGGGGAACTTGTTCTTTGATTGGAGGACCTGTGTTATGGGGGAACTAGTTCTTTGATTTGAGAACCTGTGTTATGGGGGAACTAGTTCTTTGTTTTGAGAACCTGTGTTATAGGGGAACTTGTTCTTTGATTTGAGAACCTGTGTTGTGGGGGAACTTGTTCTGTGATGGGGGAACTTGTTCTTAGATTTGAGGACCTGTGTGATGGGGAAACTTGTTCTGTTATGGGAGAACTTGTTCTTTGATTTGAGGAGCTGTGTGATGGGGGAACTTGTTCTGTGATGGGGAACTTGTTGTTTGATTTGAGAACCTGTGTTATGGGGGAACTTGTTCTGTGATTTGATAACCTTTCTTATGGGGGAACTTGTTCTGTCTTGGGGGAACTTGTCCTTTGATTTGAGGGCCTGTGTGAAGGGGGAACTTGGTCTGTGATGATGGGACTTGTTCTTAGATTTGAGGACCTGTGTGATGGGGGAACTTGGTCTGTGATGGGGGAACTTGTTCTTTGATTTGAGGGCCTGTGTGATGGGGGAACTTGTTCTGTGATGGGGGAACTTGTACTTTGATTTGAGGACCTGTGTGATGGGGGAACTTGGTCTGTGATGATGGGACTTGTTCTTAGATTTGAGGACCTGTGTGATGGGGGAACTTGTTCTGTGATGGGACTTGTTCTTGGAGTTGAGGACCTGTGTGATGGGGGAACTTGTTCTTTGATTTGAGGGCCTGTGTGATGGGGGAACTTGGTCTGTGATGGGGGAACTTGTTCCTTGATTTGAGGACCTGTGTTATGGGGGAACTTGTTCTGTAATGGGGTAACTTGTTCTTGGATTTGAGGACCTGTGTTATGGTGGAACTTGCTCTGTGATGGGGGAATTTGTTCTGTGATTTGAGGACCTGTGTGATGGGGGAACTTGTTCTGTGATCTGAGGGCCTGTGTTATGGGGGAACGTGGTCTTTGATTTGAGCACCTTTGTGATGGGGGAACTTGTTTTTTTTATTTGAGGACCTGTGTTATGGTGGAACTTGTTCTTTGATTTGAGGACCTGTGTGATGGGGGAACTTGGTCTGTGATGGGGGGACTTGTTCTTTGATTTGAGGACCTGTGTGATGGGGGAACTTGGTCTGTGATGGGGGAACTTGTCCTTTGATTTGAGGGCCTGTGTGAAGGGGGAACTTGGTCTGTGATGATGGGACTTGTTCTTAGATTTGAGGACCTGTGTGATGGGGGAACTTGGTCTGTGATGGGGGAACTTGTTCTTTGATTTGAGGGCCTGTGTGATGGGGGAAGTTGTTCTGTGATGGGGGAACTTGTACTTTGATTTGAGGACCTGTGTGATGGGGGAACTTGGTCTGTGATGATGGGACTTGTTCTTAGATTTGAGGACCTGTGTGATGGGGGAACTTGTTCTGTGATGGGACTTGTTCTTGGATTTGAGGACCTGTGTGATGGGGGAACTTGTTCTTTGATTTGAGGGCCTGTGTGATGGGGGAACTTGGTCTGTGATGGGGGAACTTGTTCCTTGATTTGAGGACCTGTGTTATGGGGGAACTTGTTCTGTAATGGGGTAACTTGTTCTTGGATTTGAGGACCTGTGTTATGGCGGAACTTGCTCTGTGATGGGGGAATTTGTTCTGTGATTTGAGGACCTGTGTGATGGGGGAACTTGTTCTGTGATCTGAGGGCCTGTGTTATGGGGGAACTTGGTCTTTGATTTGAGCACCTTTGTGATGGGGGAACTTGTTTTTTTTATTTGAGGACCTGTGTTATGGTGGAACTTGTTCTTTGATTTGAGGACCTGTGTGATGGGGGAACTTGGTCTGTGATGGGGGGACTTGTTCTTTGATTTGAGGACCTGTGTGATGGGGGAACTTGGTCTGTGATGGTGGGACTTGTCCTTTGATTTGAGGACCTGTGTTATGGGGGAACTTGTTCTTTGATTTGAGGACCTGTGTGATGGGGGAACTTGTTCTGTGATGGGGGAACTTGTTCTTAGATTTGAGGACCTGTGTGATGGGGAAACTTGTTCTGTTATGGGAGAACTTGTTCTTTGATTTGAGAACCTGTGTGATGGGGGAACTTGTTCTGTGATGGGGAACTTGTTCTTAGATTTGAGGACCTGTGTGATGGGGGAATTGTTCTTTGATTTGAGAACCTTTGTTATGGGAGAACTTGTTCTGTCTTGGGGGAACTTGTTCTTTGATTTGAGGACCTGTGTGATGGCTGAACTTGTTCTTTGATTCGAGGACCTGTGTGATGGGGGAACTTGTTCTTTGATTTGAGGACCTGTGTGATGTTGGAATTTGTTCTTTGATTCGAGGACCTGTGTGATGGGGGAACTTGTTCTTAGATTTGAGGACCTGTGTGATGGGGAAACTTGTTCTGTTATGGGAGAACTTGTTCTTTGATTTGAGAACCTGTGTGATGGGGGAACTTGTTCTGTGATGGGGGAACTTGTTCTTTGATTTGAGGACCTGTGTGATGGGGGAACTTGTTCTGTGATGGGGGAACTTGTACTTTCATTTGAGGACCTCTTTTATGGGGGAACATGTTCTGTGATGGGGGAACTTGTTCTGTTATCTGAGGGCCTGTGTTATGGGGGAACTTGGTCTTTGATTTGAGGACCTGTGTGATGGGGGAACTTGTTCTGTGATGGGGGAACTTGTTCTGTGATGGGGGAACTTGTTCTGTGATGGGGGAACTTGTTCTGTGATGGGGGAACTTGTTCTGTGATGGGGGAACTTTTTCCATGATTTGAAGACCTGTGTGATGGGGGAACTTGTTCTGTGATGGGGGAACTTGTACTTTCATTTGAGGACCTCTTTTATGGGGGAACATGTTCTGTGATGGGGGAACTTGTTCTGTGATCTGAGGGCCTGTGTTATGGGGGAACTTTGTCTTTGATTTGAGGACCTGTGTGATGGGGGAACTTGTTCTGTGATGGGGGAACTTGTACTTTCATTTGAGGACCTCTTTTATGGGGGAACTTGTTCTGTGATGGGGGAACTTGTACTTTGATTTGAGGACCTGTGTGATGGGGGAACTTGGTCTGTGATGATGGGACTTCTTCTTAGATTTGAGGACCTGTGTGATGGGGGAACTTGTTCTGTGATGGGGGAACTTGTTCTTTGATTTGAGGGCCTGTGTGATGGGGGAACTTGGTCTGTGATGGGGGAACTTGTTCTTTGATTGGAGGACCTGTGTTATGGGGGAACTAGTTCTTTGATTTGAGAACCTGTGTTATGGGGGAACTAGTTCTTTGATTTGAGAACCTGTGTTATAGGGGAACTTGTTCTTTGATTTGAGAACCTGTATTGTGGGGGAACTTGTTCTGTGATGGGGGAACTTGTTCTTAGATTTGAGGACCTGTGTGATGGGGAAACTTGTTCTGTTATGGGAGAACTTGTTCTTTGATTTGAGGAGCTGTGTGATGGGGGAACTTGTTCTGTGATGGGGAACTTGTTGTTTGATTTGAGAACCTGTGTTATGGGGGAACTTGTTCTGTGATTAGAGAACCTTTGTTATGGGGGAACTTGTTCTGTCTTGGGGGAACTTGTCCTTTGATTTGTGGGCCTGTGTGAAGGGGGAACTTGGTCTGTGATGGGGGAACTTGTTCTTTGATTTGAGGACCTGTGTGATGGGGGAACTTGGTCTGTGATGGGGGAACTTGTTCTTTGATTTGAGGACCTGTGTGATGTTGGAGTTTGTTCTTTGATTTGAGGACCTGTGTGATGGGGAACTTGTTCTGTGATGGGGGAACTTTTTCCATGATTTGAAGACCTGTGTGATGGGGGAACTTGTTCTGTGATGGGGGAACTTGTACTTTCATTTGAGGACCTCTTTTATGGGGGAACATGTTCTGTGATGGGGGAACTTGTTCTGTGATCTGAGGGCCTGTGTTATGGGGGAACTTTGTCTTTGATTTGAGGACCTGTGTGATGGGGGAACTTGTTCTGTGATGGGGGAACTTGTACTTTCATTTGAGGACCTCTTTTATAGGGGAACTTGTTCTGTGATGGGGGAACTTGTACTTTGATTTGAGGACCTGTGTGATGGGGGAACTTGGTCTGTGATGATGGGACTTGTTCTTAGATTTGAGGACCTGTGTGATGGGGGAACTTGTTCTGTGATGGGGGAACTTGTTCTTTGATTTGAGGGCCTGTGTGATGGGGGAACTTGGTCTGTGATGGGGGAACTTGTTCTTTGATTGGAGGACCTGTGTTATGGGGGATCTAGTTCTTTGATTTGAGAACCTGTGTTATGGGGGAACTAGTTCTTTGATTTGAGAACCTGTGTTATAGGGGAACTTGTTCTTTGATTTGAGAACCTGTATTGTGGGGGAACTTGTTCTGTGATGGGGGAACTTGTTCTTAGATTTGAGGACCTGTGTGATGGGGAAACTTGTTCTGTTATGGGAGAACTTGTTCTTTGATTTGAGGAGCTGTGTGATGGGGGAACTTGTTCTGTGATGGGGAACTTCTTCTTGGATTTGAGGACCTGTGTTATGGCGGAACTTGCTCTGTGATGGGGGAATTTGTTCTGTGATTTGAGGACCTGTGTGATGGGGGAACTTGTTCTGTGATCTGAGGGCCTGTGTTATGGGGGAACTTGGTCTTTGATTTGAGCACCTTTGTGATGGGGGAACTTGTTTTTTTTATTTGAGGACCTGTGTTATGGTGGAACTTGTTCTTTGATTTGAGGACCTGTGTGATGGGGGAACTTGGTCTGTGATGGGGGGACTTGTTCTTTGATTTGAGGACCTGTGTGATGGGGGAACTTGGTCTGTGATGGTGGGACTTGTTCTTTGATTGGAGGACCTGTGTTATGGGGGAACTAGTTCTTTGATTTGAGAACCTGTGTTATGGGGGAACTAGTTCTTTGATTTGAGAACCTGTGTTATAGGGGAACTTGTTCTTTGATTTGAGAACCTGTATTGTGGGGGAACTTGTTCTGTGATGGGGGAACTTGTTCTTAGATTTGAGGACCTGTGTGATGGGGAAACTTGTTCTGTTATGGGAGAACTTGTTCCTTGATTTGAGGACCTGTGTTATGGGGGAACTTGTTCTGTAATGGGGTAACTTGTTCTTGGATTTGAGGACCTGTGTTATGGCGGAACTTGCTCTGTGATGGGGGAATTTGTTCTGTGATTTGAGGACCTGTGTGATGGGGGAACTTGTTCTGTGATCTGAGGGCCTGTGTTATGGGGGAACTTGGTCTTTGATTTGAGCACCTTTGTGATGGGGGAACTTGTTTTTTTTATTTGAGGACCTGTGTTATGGTGGAACTTGTTCTTTGATTTGAGGACCTGTGTGATGGGGGAACTTGGTCTGTGATGGGGGGACTTGTTCTTTGATTTGAGGACCTGTGTGATGGGGGAACTTGGTCTGTGATGGTGGGACTTGTCCTTTGATTTGAGGACCTGTGTTATGGGGGAACTTGTTCTTTGATTTGAGGACCTGTGTGATGGGGGAACTTGTTCTGTGATGGGGGAACTTGTTCTTAGATTTGAGGACCTGTGTGATGGGGAAACTTGTTCTGTTATGGGAGAACTTGTTCTTTGATTTGAGAACCTGTGTGATGGGGGAACTTGTTCTGTGATGGGGAACTTGTTCTTAGATTTGAGGACCTGTGTGATGGGGGAATTGTTCTTTGATTTGAGAACCTTTGTTATGGGAGAACTTGTTCTGTCTTGGGGGAACTTGTTCTTTGATTTGAGGACCTGTGTGATGGCTGAACTTGTTCTTTGATTCGAGGACCTGTGTGATGGGGGAACTTGTTCTTTGATTTGAGGACCTGTGTGATGTTGGAATTTGTTCTTTGATTCGAGGACCTGTGTGATGGGGGAACTTGTTCTTAGACTTGAGGACCTGTGTGATGGGGAAACTTGTTCTTTTATGGGAGAACTTGTTCTTTGATTTGAGAACCTGTGTGATGGGGGAACTTGTTGTGTGATGGGGGAACTTGTTCTTTGATTTGAAGACCTGTGTGATGGGGGAACTTGTTCTGTGATGGGGGAACTTGTACTTTCATTTGAGGACCTCTTTTATGGGGGAACATGTTCTGTGATGGGGGAACTTGTTCTGTTATCTGAGGGCCTGTGTTATGGGGGAACTTGGTCTTTGATTTGAGGACCTGTGTGATGGGGGAACTTGTTCTGTGATGGGGGAACTTGTACTTTCATTTGAGGACCTCTTTTATGGGGGAACTTGTTCTGTGATGGGGGAACTTGTCCTTTGATTTGAGGACCTGTGTGATGGGGGAACTTGGTCTGTGATGATGGGACTTGTTCTTAGATTTGAGGACCTGTGTGATGGGGGAACTTGTTCTGTGATGGGGGAACTTGTTCTGTGATGGGGGAACTTGTTCTGTGATGGGGGTACTTGTTCTGTGATGGGGGAACTTTTTCCATGATTTGAAGACCTGTGTGATGGGGGAACTTGTTCTGTGATGGGGGAACTTGTACTTTCATTTGAGGACCTCTTTTATGGGGGAACATGTTCTGTGATGGGGGAACTTGTTCTGTGATCTGAGGGCCTGTGTTATGGGGAACTTTGTCTTTGATTTGAGGACCTGTGTGATGGGGGAACTTGTTCTGTGATGGGGGAACTTGTACTTTCATTTGAGGACCTCTTTTATGGGGGAACTTGTTCTGTGATGGGGGAAATTGTACTTTTATTTTGAGGACTTGTGTGATGGGGGAACTTGGTCTGTGATGATGGGACTTGTTCTTAGATTTGAGGACCTGTGTGATGGGGGAACTTGTTCTGTGATGGGGGAACTTGTTCTTTGATTTGAGGGCCTGTGTGATGGGGGAACTTGGTCTGTGATGGGGGAACTTGTTCTTTGATTGGAGAACCTGTGTTATGGGGGAACTAGTTCTTTGATTGGAGAACCTGTGTTATGGGGGAACTAGTTCTTTGATTTGAGAACCTGTGTTATAGGGGAACTTGTTCTTTGATTTGAGAACCTGTATTGTGGGGGAACTTGTTCTGTGATGGGGGAACTTGTTCTTAGATTTGAGGACCTGTGTGATGGGGAAACTTGTTCTGTTATGGGAGAACTTGTTCTTTGATTTGAGGAGCTGTGTGATGGGGGAACTTGTTCTGTGATGGGGAACTTGTTGTTTGATTTGAGAACCTGTGTTATGGGGGAACTTTTCTGTGATTTGAGAACCTTTGTTATGGGGGAACTTGTTCTGTCTTGGGGGAACTTGTCCTTTGATTTGAGGGCCTGTGTGAAGGGGGAACTTGGTCTGTGATGGGGGAACTTGTTCTTTGATTTGAGGACCTGTGTGATGGGGGAACTTGGTCTGTGATGGGGGAACTTGTTCTTTGATTTGAGGACCTGTGTGATGGGGGAACTTGGTCTGTGATGGTGGGACTTGTCCTTTGATTTGAGGACCTGTGTTATGGGGGAACTTGTTCTTTGATTTGAGGACCTGTGTGATGGGGGAACTTGGTCTGTGATGGGGGAACTTGTTCTTAGATTTGAGGACCTGTGTGATGGGGAAACTTGTTCTGTTATGGGAGAACTTGTTCTTTGATTTGAGAACCTGTGTGATGGGGGAACTTGTTCTGTGATGGGGAACTTGTTCTTAGATTTGAGGACCTGTGTGATGGGGGAATTGTTCTTTGATTTGAGAACCTTTGTTATGGGAGAACTTGTTCTGTCTTGGGGGAACTTGTTCTTTGATTTGAGGACCTGTGTGATGGCTGAACTTGTTCTTTGATTCGAGGACCTGTGTGATGGGGGAACTTGTTCTTTGATTTGAGGACCTGTGTGATGTTGGAATTTGTTCTTTGATTCGAGGACCTGTGTGATGGGGGAACTTGTTCTTAGATTTGAGGACCTGTGTGATGGGGAAACTTGTTCTGTTATGGGAGAACTTGTTCTTTGATTTGAGAACCTGTGTGATGGAGGAACTTGTTGTGTGATGGGGGAACTTGTTCTTTGATTTGAAGACCTGTGTGATGGGGGAACATGTTCTGTGATGGGGGAACTTCTTCTGTTATCTGAGGGCCTGTGTTATGGGGGAACTTGGTCTTTGATTTGAGGACCTGTGTGATGGGGGAACTTGTTCTGTGATAGGGGAACTTGTACTTTCATTTGAGGACCTCTTTTATGGGGGAACTTGTTCTGTGATGGGGGAACTTGTCCTTTGATTTGAGGACCTGTGTGATGGGGGAACTTGGTCTGTGATGATGGGACTTGTTCTTAGATTTGAGGACCTGTGTGATGGGGGAACTTGTTCTGTGATGGGGGAACTTGTTCTGTGATGGGGGAACTTGTTCTGTGATGGGGGAACTTGTTCTGTGATGGGGGAACTTTTTCCATGATTTGAAGACCTGTGTGATGGGGGAACTTGTTCTGTGATGGGGGAACTTGTACTTTCATTTGAGGACCTCTTTTATGGGGGAACTTGTTCTGTGATGGGGGAACTTGTACTTTGATTTGAGGACCTGTGTGATGGGGGAACTTGGTCTGTGATGATGGGACTTGTTCTTAGATTTGAGGACCTGTGTGATGGGGGAACTTGTTCTGTGATGGGGAAACTTGTTCTTTGATTTGAGGGCCTGTGTGATGGGGGAACTTGGTCTGTGATGGGGGAACTTGTTCTTTGATTGGAGGACCTGTGTTATGGGGGAACTAGTTCTTTGATTTGAGAACCTGTGTTATGGGGGAACTAGTTCTTTGATTTGAGAACCTGTATTGTGGGGCAACTTGTTCTGTGATGGGGGAACTTGTTCTTAGATTTGAGGACCTGTGTGATGGGGAAACTTGTTCTGTTATGGGAGAACTTGTTCTTTGATTTGAGGAGCTGTGTGATGGGGGAACTTGTTCTGTGATGGGGAACTTGTTGTTTGATTTGAGAACCTGTGTTATGGGGGAACTTTTCTGTGATTTGATAACCTTTCTTATGGGGGAACTTGTTCTGTCTTGGGGGAACTTGTCCTTTGATTTGAGGGCCTGTGTGAAGGGGGAACTTGGTCTGTGATGGGGGAACTTGTTCTTTGATTTGAGGACCTGTGTGATGGGGGAACTTGTTCTGTGATGGGGGAACTTGTTCTTTGATTTGAGGGCCTGTGTGATGGGGGAACTTGGTCTGTGATGGGGGAACTTGTTCTTTGATTGGAGGACCTGTGTTATGGGGGAACTAGTTCTTTGATTTGAGAACCTGTGTTATGGGGGAACTAGTTCTTTGATTTGAGAACCTGTATTGTGGGGGAACTTGTTCTGTGATGGGGGAACTTGTTCTTAGATTTGAGGACCTGTGTGATGGGGAAACTTGTTCTGTTATGGGAGAACTTGTTCTTTGATTTGAGGAGCTGTGTGATGGGGGAACTTGTTCTGTGATGGGGAACTTGTTGTTTGATTTGAGAACCTGTGTTATGGGGGAACTTTTCTGTGATTTGAGAACCTTTGTTACGGGGGAACTTGTTCTGTCTTGGGGGAACTTGTCCTTTGATTTGAGGGCCTGTGTGAAGGGGGAACTTGGTCTGTGATGGGGGAACTTGTTCTTTGATTTGAGGACCTGTGTGATGGGGGAACTTGGTCTGTGATGGGGGAACTTGTTCTTTGATTTGAGGACCTGTGTGATGTTGGAGTTTGTTCTTTGATTTGAGGACCTGTGTGATGGGGGAACTTGTTCTGTGATGGGGGAACTTGTACTTTCATTTGAGGACCTCTTTTATGGGGGAACATGTTCTGTGATGGGGGAACTTGTTCTGTTATCTGAGGGCCTGTGTTATGGGGGAACTTGGTCTTTGATTTGAGGACCTGTGTGATGGGGGAACTTGTTCTGTGATAGGGGAACTTGTACTTTCATTTGAGGACCTCTTTTATGGGGGAACTTGTTCTGTGATGGGGGAACTTGTCCTTTGATTTGAGGACCTGTGTGATGGGGGAACTTGGTCTGTGATGATGGGACTTGTTCTTAGATTTGAGGACCTGTGTGATGGGGGAACTTGTTCTGTGATGGGGGAACTTGTTCTGTGATGGGGGAACTTGTTCTGTGATGGGGGAACTTGGTCTGTGATGGGGGAACTTGGTCTGTGATGGGGGAACTTGGTCTGTGATGGGGGAACTTGGTCTGTGATGGGGGAACTTGGTCTGTGATGGGGGAAATTTTTCCATGATTTGAGGACCTGTGTGATGGGTGAACTTGTTCTGTGATGGGGGAACTTGTACTTTCATTTGAGGACCTCTTTTATGGGGGAACTTGTTCTGTGATGGGGGAACTTGTTCCTTGATTTGAGGACCTGTGTGATGGGGGAACTTGGTCTGTGATGATGGGACTTGTTCTTAGATTTGAGGACCTGTGTGATTGGGGAACTTGTTCTGTGATGGGGGAACTTGTTCTTTGATTTGAGGGCCTGTGTGATGGGGGAACTTGGTCTGTGATGGGGGAACTTGTTCTTTGATTGGAGGACCTGTGTTATGGGGGAACTAGTTCTTTGATTTGAGAACCTGTGTTATGGGGGAACTAGTTCTTTGATTTGAGAACCTGTGTTATAGGGGAACTTGTTCTTTGATTTGAGAACCTGTGTTGTGGGGGAACTTGTTCTGTGATGGGGGAACTTGTTCTTAGATTTGAGGACCTGTGTGATGGGGAAACTTGTTCTGTTATGGGAGAACTTGTTCTTTGATTTGAGGAGCTGTGTGATGGGGGAACTTGTTCTGCGATGATGGGACTTGTTCTTAGATTTGAGGACCTGTGTGATGGGGGAACTTGGTCTGTGATGGGGGGAACTTGTTCTTTGATTTGAGGACCTGTGTGATGTTGGAGTTTGTTCTTTGATTTGAGGACCTGTGTGATGGGGGAACTTGTTCTGTGATGGGGGAACTTGTACTTTCATTTGAGGACCTCTTTTATGGGGGAACATGTTCTGTGATGGGGGAACTTGTTCTCTTATTTGAGGACCTGTGTGATGGGTGAACTTGTTCTTTGATTTGAGGACCTGTGTGATGGGGGAACTTGTTCTGTGATGGGGAACTTGTACTTTGATTTGAGGACCTGTGTGATGGGGGAACTTGGTCTGTGATGATGGGACTTGTTCTTAGATTTGAGGACCTGTGTGATGGGGGAACTTGGTCTGTGATGATGGGACTTGTTCTTAGATTTGAGGCCCTGTGTGATGGGGGAACTTCTTCTGTGATGGGGGAACTTGTTCTTTGATTTGAGGGCCTGTGTGATGGGGGAACTTGGTCTGTGATGGGGGAACTTGTTCCTTGATTTGAGGACCTGTGTTATGGGGGAACTTGTTCTGTAATGGGGTAACTTGTTCTTAGATTTGAAGACCTGTGTTATGGCGGAACTTGCTCTGTGATGGGGGAATTTGTTCTGTGATTTGAGGACCTGTGTGATGGGGGAACTTGTTCTGTGATCTGAGGGCCTGTGTTATGGGGGAACTTGGTCTTTGATTTGAGCACCTTTGTGATGGGGGAACTTGTTTTTTTTATTTGAGGACCTGTGTTATGGTGGAACTTGTTCTTTGATTTGAGGACCTGTGTGATGTTGGAGTTTGTTCTTTGATTTGAGGACCTGTGTGATGGGGGAACTTGGTCTGTGATGGGGGAACTTGTACTTTCATTTGAGGACCTCTTTTATGGGGGAACATGTTCTGTGATGGGGGAACTTGCTCTTTGATTTGAGGACCTGTGTGATGGGTGAACTTGTTCTTTGATTTGAGGACCTGTGTGATGGGGGAACTTGTTCTGTGATGGGGAACTTGTACTTTGATTTGAGGACCTGTGTGATGGGGGAACTTGGTCTGTGATGATGGGACTTGTTCTTAGATTTGAGGACCTGTGTGATGGGGGAACTTGGTCTGTGATGATGGGACTTGTTCTTAGATTTGAGGCCCTGAGTGATGGGGGAACTTCTTCTGTGATGGGGGAACTTGTTCCATGATTTGAGGACCTGTGTGATGGGGGAACTTGTTCTTTGATTTGAGGACCTGTGTTATGGGGGAACTTGTTCTTTGATTTGAGGACCTGTGTAATGGGTGAACTTGTTCGGTCATGGGGGAACTTGTTCTTTCATTTGAGGCCCTGTGTGATGGGGGAACTTGTTCTGTGATGGGGGAACTTGTTCTTTGATTGGAGGACCTGTGTTATGGGGGAACTAGTTCTTTGATTTGAGAACCTGTGTTATGGGGGAACTAGTTCTTTGTTTTGAGAACCTGTGTTATAGGGGAACTTGTTCTTTGATTTGAGAACCTGTGTTGTGGGGGAACTTGTTCTGTGATGGGGGAACTTGTTCTTAGATTTGAGGACCTGTGTGATGGGGAAACTTGTTCTGTTATGGGAGAACTTGTTCTTTGATTTGAGGAGCTGTGTGATGGGGGAACTTGTTCTGTGATGGGGAACTTGTTGTTTGATTTGAGAACCTGTGTTATGGGGGAACTTGTTCTGTGATTTGATAACCTTTCTTATGGGGGAACTTGTTCTGTCTTGGGGGAACTTGTCCTTTGATTTGAGGGCCTGTGTGAAGGGGGAACTTGGTCTGTGATGATGGGACTTGTTCTTAGATTTGAGGACCTGTGTGATGGGGGAACTTGGTCTGTGATGGGGGAACTTGTTCTTTGATTTGAGGGCCTGTGTGATGGGGGAACTTGTTCTGTGATGGGGGAACTTGTACTTTGATTTGAGGACCTGTGTGATGGGGGAACTTGGTCTGTGATGATGGGACTTGTTCTTAGATTTGAGGACCTGTGTGATGGGGGAACTTGTTCTGTGATGGGACTTGTTCTTGGATTTGAGGACCTGTGTGATGGGGGAACTTGTTCTTTGATTTGAGGGCCTGTGTGATGGGGGAACTTGGTCTGTGATGGGGGAACTTGTTCCTTGATTTGAGGACCTGTGTTATGGGGGAACTTGTTCTGTAATGGGGTAACTTGTTCTTGGATTTGAGGACCTGTGTTATGGTGGAACTTGCTCTGTGATGGGGGAATTTGTTCTGTGATTTGAGGACCTGTGTGATGGGGGAACTTGTTCTGTGATCTGAGGGCCTGTGTTATGGGGGAACTTGGTCTTTGATTTGAGCACCTTTGTGATGGGGGAACTTGTTTTTTTTATTTGAGGACCTGTGTTATGGTGGAACTTGTTCTTTGATTTGAGGACCTGTGTGATGGGGGAACTTGGTCTGTGATGGGGGGACTTGTTCTTTGATTTGAGGACCTGTGTGATGGGGGAACTTGGTCTGTGATGGTGGGACTTGTCCTTTGATTTGAGGACCTGTGGTATGGGGGAACTTGTTCTTTGATTTGAGGACCTGTGTGATGGGGGAACTTGTTCTGTGATGGGGGAACTTGTTCTTAGATTTGAGGACCTGTGTGATGGGGAAACTTGTTCTGTTATGGGAGAACTTGTTCTTTGATTTGAGAACCTGTGTGATGGGGGAACTTGTTCTGTGATGGGGAACTTGTTCTTAGATTTGAGGACCTGTGTGATGGCTGAACTTGTTCTTTGATTCGAGGACCTGTGTGATGGGGGAATTGTTCTTTGATTTGAGAACCTTTGTTATGGGAGAACTTGTTCTGTCTTGGGGGAACTTGTTCTTTGATTTGAGGACCTGTGTGATGGCTGAACTTGTTCTTTGATTCGAGGACCTGTGTGATGGGGGAACTTGTTCTTTGATTTGAGGACCTGTGTGATGTTGGAATTTGTTCTTTGATTCGAGGACCTGTGTGATGGGGGAACTTGTTCTTAGATTTGAGGACCTGTGTGATGGGGAAACTTGTTCTGTTATGGGAGAACTTGTTCTTTGATTTGAGAACCTGTGTGATGGGGGAACTTGTTCTGTGATGGGGGAACTTGTTCTTTGATTTGAAGACCTGTGTGATGGGGGAACTTGTTCTGTGATGGGGGAACTTGTACTTTCATTTGAGGACCTCTTTTATGGGGGAACATGTTCTGTGATGGGGGAACTTGTTCTGTTATCTGAGGGCCTGTGTTATGGGGGAACTTGGTCTTTGAGTTGAGGACCTGTGTGATGGGGGAACTTGTTCTGTGATAGGGGAACTTGTACTTTCATTTGAGGACCTCTTTTATGGGGGAACTTGTTCTGTGATGGGGGAACTTGTCCTTTGATTTGAGGACCTGTGTGATGGGGGAACTTGTTCTGTGATGGGGGAACTTGTTCTGTGATGGGGGAACTTGTTCTGTGATGGGGGAACTTGTTCTGTGATGGGGGAACTTGTTCTGTGATGGGGGAACTTTTTCCATGATTTGAAGACCTGTGTGATGGGGGAACTTGTTCTGTGATGGGGGAACTTGTACTTTCATTTGAGGACCTCTTTTATGGGGGAACTTGTTCTGTGATGGGGGAACTTGTACTTTGATTTGAGGACCTGTGTGATGGGGGAACTTGGTCTGTGATGATGGGACTTGTTCTTAGATTTGAGGACCTGTGTGGTGGGGGAACTTCTTCTGTGATGGGGGAACTTGTTCTTTGATTTCAGGACCTGTGTGATGTTGGAGTTTGTTCTTTGATTTGAGGACCTGTGTGATGGGGGAACTTGTTCTGTGATGGGGGAACTTGTACTTTCATTGAGGACCTCTTTTATGGGGGAACATGTTCTGTGATGGGGGAACTTGTTCTTTTATTTGAGGACCTGTGTGATGGGTGAACTTGTTCTTTGATTTGAGGACCTGTGTGATGGGGGAACTTGTTCTGTGATGGGGAACTTGTACTTTGATTTGAGGACCTGTGTGATGGGTGAACTTGTTCTTTGATTTGAGGACCTGTGTGATGGGGGAACTTGTTCTGTGATGGGGAACTTGTACTTTGATTTGAGGACCTGTGTGATGGGGGAACTTGTTCTGTGATGGGGAACTTGTACTTTGATTTGAGGACCTGTGTGATGGGGGAACTTGGTCTGTGATGATGGGACTTGTTCTTAGATTTGAGGACCTGTGTGATGGGGGAACTTCTTCTGTGATGGGGGAACTTGTTCTTTGATTTGAGGACCTGTGTGATGTTGGAGTTTGTTCTTTGATTTGAGGACCTGTGTGATGGGGGAACTTGTTCTGTGATGGGGGAACTTGTACTTTCATTTGAGGACCTCTTTTATGGGGGAACATGTTCTGTGATGGGGGAACTTGTTCTTTTATTTTAGGACCTGTGTGATGGGGGAACTTGTTCTTTGATTTGAGGACCTGTGTGATGGGGGAACTTGTTCTGTGATGGGGGAATTTGTTCTGTGATGGGGGAACTTGTTCTGTGATGGGGGAACTTTTTCCATGATTTGAAGACCTGTGTGATGGGGGAACTTGTTCTGTGATGGGGGAACTTGTACTTTCATTTGAGGACCTCTTTTATGGGGGAACATGTTTTGTGATGGGGGAACTTGTTCTGTGATCTGAGGGCCTGTGTTATGGGGGAACTTTGTCTTTGATTTGAGGACCTGTGTGATGGGGGAACTTGTTCTGTGATGGGGGAACTTGTACTTTCATTTGAGGACCTCTTTTATGGGGGAACTTGTTCTGTGATGGGGGAACTTGTACTTTGATTTGAGGACCTGTGTGATGGGGGAACTTGGTCTGTGATGATGGGACTTGTTCTTAGATTTGAGGACCTGTGTGATGGGGGAACTTGGTCTGTGATGATGGGACTTGTTCTTAGATTTGAGGCCCTGTGTGATGGGGGAACTTATTCTGTGATGGGGGAACTTGTTCTTTGATTTGAGGGCCTGTGTGATTGGGGAACTTGGTCTGTGATGGGGGAACTTGTTCCTTGATTTGAGGACCTGTGTTATGGGGGAACTTGTTCTGTAATGGGGTAACTTGTTCTTAGATTTGAGGACCTGTGTTATGGCGGAACTTGCTCTGTGATGGGGGAATTTGTTCTGTGATTTGAGGACCTGTGTGATGGGGGAACTTGTTCTGTGATCTGAGGGCCTGTGTTATGGGGGAACTTGGTCTTTGATTTGAGTACCTTTGTGATGGGGGAACTTGTTTTTTTTATTTGAGGACCTGTGTTATGGTGGAACTTGTTCTTTGATTTGAGGACCTGTGTGGTGGGGGAACTTGGTCTGTGATGATGGGACTTGTTCTTAGATTTGAGGACCTCTGTGATGGGGGAACTTGGTCTGTGATGGTGGGACTTGTTCTTTGATTTGAGAACCTGTGTGATGGGGGAAATTCGTCTGTGATGGTGGGACTTGTCCTTTGATTTGAGGACCTGTGTGATGGGGGAACTTGGTCTGTGATGGTGGGACTTGTCCTTTGATTTGAGGACCTGTGTGATGGGGGAACTTGTTCTGTGATGGGGGAATTTGTTCCATGATTTGAGGACCTGTGTGATGGGGGAACTTGTTCTTTGATTTGAGGACCTGTGTTATGGGGGAACTTGTTCTTTGATTTGAGGACCTGTGTTATGGGGGAACTTGTTCTTTGATTTGAGGACCTGTGTTATGGGGGAACTTGTTCTTTGATTTGAGGACCTGTGTGATGGGTGAACTTGTTCGGTCATGGGGGAACTTGTTCTTTCATTTGAGGCCCTGTGTGATGGGGGAACTTGCTCTGTGATGGGGGAACTTGTTCTTTGATTGGAGGACCTGTGTTATGGGGGAACTAGTTCTTTGATTTGAGAACCTGTGTTATGGGGGAACTTGTTCTTTGATTTGAGAACCTTTGTTATGGGGGAACTTGTTCTGTGATTTGAGAACCTTTGTTATGGGGGAACTTGTTCTGTCTTGGGGGAACTTGTTCTTTGATTTGAGGGCCTGTGTGAAGGGGGAACTTGGTCTGTGATGATGGGACTTGTTCTTAGATTTGAGGACCTGTGTGATGGGGGAACTTGGTCTGTGATGGGGGAACTTGTTCTTTGATTTGAGGACCTGTGTGATGGCTGAACTTGTTCTTTGATTCGAGGACCTGTGTGATGGGGGAACTTGTTCTTTGATTGGAGGACCAGTGTGATGTTGGTATTTGTTCTTTGATTTGAGGACCTGTGTGATGGCGGAACTTGCTCTGTGATGGGGGAATTTGTTCTGTGATTTGAGGGCCTGTGTTATGGGGAAACTTGTTCTGTGATTTGAGGGCCTGTGTCATGGGGGAATTTTTCTGAGATGGGAGGGGCTAAGTGCTATGGCTGGTGGTGGCTGGTGCTACCGCTGTGTATCCACAAATAGGTACTGCAGGTGATGAGACTGGGAGGGGCCAAGGGGTGGTGCTCTGTTCTGCCCGGTGCTGCCACTAAGTGTCCAAATCTTGGAACTGCAAATGTTGGAGATGGGTGGGGCTAAGTGCTATGCTGGGTGCTGCTCGGTGCTGTCCCCGTGTGGCCAAATCTCGGAACTGCAGGCGGTGGAGATGGGAGGGGCCATGGGGTGGTGCCGGGTGCTGCTCGGTGCTGCCGCCGTGTGGCCAAATCTCGGAACTGCAGGTGGAGTAGATGTTAGGGACTAAGTGATATGCCGGGTGCTGCTCGGTGCTGCCCCCGTGTGGCCAAATCTCGGTACTGCAGGTGTTGGAGATCGGAGGGTTCAAGGGGTGGTGCCGGGTGCTGCTCGGTGCTGCCCTCGTGTGGCCAAATCTCGGTACTGCAGGTGGTGGAGATCGGAGGGGCCATGGGGTGGTGTCGGGTGCTGCTCGGTGCTGCCCCCGTGTGGCCAAATCTCGGTACTGCAGGTGGTGGAGATGGGAGGGTTCAAGGGGTGGTGCCGGGTGCTGCTCGGTGCTGCCCTCGTGTGGCCAAATCTCGGTACTGCAGGTGGTGTAGATGTTAGGGGTAAGTGCTATGCCGGGTGCTGCTCGGTGCTGCCCCCGTGTGGCCAAATCTCGGTACTGCAGGTGTTGGAGATGGGAGGGGCCATGGGGTGGTGCCGGGTGCTGCTCGGTGCTGCCCCCGTGTGGCCAAATCTCGGTACTGCAGGTGGTGGAGATCGGAGGGGCTAAGTGCTATGCGAGGCGGTGCTCGGTGCTGCCCCCGTGTGGCCAAATCTGGGAACTGCAGGTGCTGTAGATGGGAGGGGCCAAGGGGTGGTGCCGGGTGCTGCTCGGTGCTGCCCTCGTGTGGCCAAATCTCGGTACTGCAGCTGGTGTAGATGTTAGGGGCTAAGTGCTATGCCGGGTGCTGCTCGGTGGTGCCCCCGTGTGGCCAAATCTCGGTACTGCAGGTGTTGGAGATCGGAGGGGCCATGGGGTGGTGCCGGGTGCTGCTCGGTGCTGCCCTCGTGTGGCCAAATCTCGGTACTGCAGGTGGTGTAGATGTTAGGGGCTAAGTGCTATGCCGGGTGCTGCTCGGTGCTGCCCCCGTGTGGCCAAATCTCGGTACTGCAGGTGGTGTAGATGTTAGGGGGAAGTGCTATGCGAGGCGGTGCTCGGTGCTGCCCCCGTGTGGCCAAATCTGGGAACTGCAGGTGCTGTAGATGGGAGGGGCCAAGGGGTGGTGCCGGGTGCTGCTCGGTGCTGCCCCCGTGTGGGCAAATCTCGGTACTGCAGGTGGTGGAGATGGGAGGGTTCAAGGGGTGGTGCCGGGTGCTGCTCGGTGGTGCCCCCGTGTGGCCAAATCTCGGTACTGCAGCTGGTGGAGATGGGAGGGGCTAAGTGCTATGCCGGGTGCTGCTCGGTGCTGCCCCCGTGTGGCCAAATCTCGGTACTGCAGGTGCTGGAGATGGGAGGGGCCATGGGGTGGTGACGGGTGCTGCTCGGTGCTGCCCCCGTGTGGCCAAATCTCGGAACTGCAGGTGGTGTAGATGTTAGGGGCTAAAGTGATATGCCGGGTGCTGCTCGGTGCTGCCCTCGTGTGGCCAAATCTCGGTACTGCAGGTGGTGGAGATGGGAGGGGGTAAGTGCCAGGCCGGGTGCTGCTCGGTGGTGCCCCCGTGTGGCCAAATCTCGGTACTGCAGGTGGTGGAGATGGGAGGGTTCAAGGGGTGGTGCCGGGTGCTGCTCTGTGCTGCCCCCGTGTGGCCAAATCTCGGAACTGCAGGTGGTGGAGATGGGAGGGGGTAAGTGCCAGGCCGGGTGCTGCTCGGTACTGCCCCCGTGTGGCCAAATCTCGGTACTGCAGGTGGTGTAGCTGTTAGGGGCTAAGTGCTATGCCGGGTGCTGCTCGGTGCTGCCCCCGTGTGTCGAAATCTCGGTACTGCAGGTGGTGGAGATCGGAGGGGCCATGGGGTGGTGCCGGGTGCTGCTCGGTGGTGCCCCCGTGTGGCCAAATCTCGGTACTGCAGGTGGTGGAGATGGGAGGGGCCATAGGGTAAGTGCCGGGTGCTGCTCGGTGCTGCCCCCGTGTGGCCAAATCTCGGTACTGCAGGTGGTGGAGATGTTAGGGGCTAAGTGCTGTGCCGGGTGCTGCTCGGTGCTGCCCCCGTGTGGCCAAATCTCGGTACTGCAGGTGTTGGAGATCGGAGGGGCCATGGGGTGGTGTCGGGTGCTGCTCGGTGCTGCCCCCGTGTGGCCAAATCTCGGTACTGCAGGTGGTGGAGATGGGAGGGTTCAAGGGGTGGTGCCGGGTGCTGCTCGGTGCTGCCCTCGTGTGGCCAAATCTCGGTACTGCAGGTGGTGTAGATGTTAGGGGTAAGTGCTATGCCGGGTGCTGCTCGGTGCTGCCCCCGTGTGGCCAAATCTAGGTACTGCAGGTGTTGGAGATGGGAGGGGCCATGGGGTGGTGCCGGGTGCTGCTCGGTGCTGCCCCCGTGTGGCCAAATCTCGGTACTGCAGGTGGTGGAGATCGGAGGGGCTAAGTGCTATGCGAGGCGGTGCTCGGTGCTGCCCCCGTGTGGCCAAATCTGGGAACTGCAGGTGCTGTAGATGGGAGGGGCCAAGGGGTGGTGCCGGGTGCTGCTCGGTGCTGCCCCCGTGTGGCCAAATCTCGGTACTGCAGCTGGTGTAGATGTTAGGGGCTAAGTGCTATGCCGGGTGCTGCTCGGTGGTGCCCCCGTGTGGCCAAATCTCGGTACTGCAGGTGTTGGAGATCGGAGGGGCCATGGGGTGGTGCCGGGTGCTGCTCGGTGCTGCCCTCGTGTGGCCAAATCTCGGTACTGCAGGTGGTGTAGATGTTAGGGGCTAAGTGCTATGCCGGGTGCTGCTCGGTGCTGCCCCCGTGTGGCCAAATCTCGGTACTGCAGGTGTTGGAGATCGGAGGGGCCTTGGGGTGGTGCCGGGTGCTGCTCGGTGCTGCCCCCGTGTGGCCAAATCTCGGTACTGCAGGTGGTGGAGATGGGAGGGGCCATGGGGTGGTGCCGGGTGCTGCTCGGTGCTGCCCCCGTGTGGCCAAATCTCTGTACTGCAGGTGGTGGAAATGGGAGGGGCCATGGGGTGGTGCCGGGTGCTGCTCGGTGCTGCCCCCGTGTGGCCAAATCTCGGAAATGCAGCTGGTGGAGATGGGAGGGGCTAAGTGCTATGCCGGGTGCTGCTCGGTGCTGCCCCCGTGTGGGCAAATCTCGGTACTGCAGGTGCTGGAGATGGGAGGGGCCATGGGGTGGTGACGGGTGCTGCTCGGTGCTGCCCCCGTGTGGCCAAATCTCGGAACTGCAGGTGGTGTAGATGTTAGGGGCTAAAGTGATATGCCGGGTGCTGCTCGGTGCTGCCCTCGTGTGGCCAAATCTCGGTACTGCAGGTGGTGGAGATGGTAGGGGGTAAGTGCCAGGCCGGGTGCTGCTCGGTGGTGCCCCCGTGTGGCCAAATCTCGGTACTGCAGGTGGTGGAGATGGGAGGGTTCAAGGGGTGGTGCCGGGTGCTGCTCTGTGCTGCCCTCGTGTGGCCAAATCTCGGAACTGCAGGTGGTGGAGATGGGAGGGGGTAAGTGCCAGGCCGGGTGCTGCTCGGTACTGCCCCCGTGTGGCCAAATCTCGGTACTGCAGGTGGTGTAGATGTTAGGGGCTAAGTGCTATGCCGGGTGCTGCTCGGTGCTGCCCCCGTGTGTCGAAATCTCGGTACTGCAGGTGGTGGAGATCGGAGGGGCCATGGGGTGGTGCCGGGTGCTGCTCGGTGGTGCCCCCGTGTGGCCAAATCTCGGTACTGCAGGTGGTGGAGATGGGAGGGGCCATAGGGTAAGTGCCGGGTGCTGCTCGGTGCTGCCCCCGTGTGGCCAAATCTCGGTACTGCAGGTGGTGGAGATGTTAGGGGCTAAGTGCTGTGCCGGGTGCTGCTCGGTGCTGCCCCCGTGTGGCCAAATCTCGGTACTGCAGGTGTTGGAGATCGGAGGGTTCAAGGGGTGGTGCCGGGTGCTGCTCGGTGCTGCCCTCGTGTGGCCAAATCTCGGTACTGCAGGTGGTGTAGATGTTAGGGGTAAGTGCTATGCCGGGTGCTGCTCGGTGCTGCCCCCGTGTGGCCAAATCTCGGTACTGCAGGTGTTGGAGATGGGAGGGGCCATGGGGTGGTGCCGGGTGCTGCTCGGTGCTGCCCCCGTGTGGCCAAATCTGGGAACTGCAGGTGGTGTAGATGTTAGGGGCTAAGTGCTATGCGAGGCGGTGCTCGGTGCTGCCCCCGTGTGGCCAAATCTGGGAACTGCAGGTGCTGTAGATGGGAGGGGCCAAGGGGTGGTGCCGGGTGCTGCTCGGTGCTGCCCCCGTGTGGCCAAATCTCGGTACTGCAGGTGGTGTAGATGTTAGGGGCTAAGTGCTATGCCGGGTGCTGCTCGGTGGTGCCCCCGTGTGGCCAAATCTCGGTACTGCAGGTGTTGGAGATCGGAGGGGCCATGGGGTGGTGCCGGGTGCTGCTCGGTGCTGCCCTCGTGTGGCCAAATCTCGGTACTGCAGGTGGTGTAGATGTTAGGGGCTAAGTGCTATGCCGGGTGCTGCTCGGTGCTGCCCCCGTGTGGCCAAATCTCGGTACTGCAGGTGTTGGAGATCGGAGGGGCCTTGGGGTGGTGCCGGGTGCTGCTCGGTGCTGCCCCCGTGTGGCCAAATCTCGGTACTGCAGGTGGTGGAGATGGGAGGGGCCATGGGGTGGTGCCGGGTGCTGCTCGGTGCTGCCCCCGTGTGGCCAAATCTCTGTACTGCAGGTGGTGGAAATGGGAGGGGCCATGGGGTGGTGCCGGGTGCTGCTCGGTGCTGCCCCCGTGTGGCCAAATCTCGGAACTGCAGGTGGTGTAGATGTTAGGGGCTAAGTGATATGCCGGGTGCTGCTCGGTGCTGCCCTCTTGTGGCCAAATCTCGGTACTGCAGGTGGTGGAGATGGGAGGGGGTAAGTGCCAGGCCGGGTGCTGCTCGGTGGTGCCCCCGTGTGGCCAAATCTCGGTACTGCAGGTGGTGGAGATGGGAGGGTTTAAGGGGTGGTGCCGGGTGCTGCTCGGTGCTGCCCTCGTGTGGCCAAATCTCGGAACTGCAGGTGGTGGAGATGGGTGGGGGTAAGTGCCAGGCCGGGTGCTGCTCGGTGGTGCCCCCGTGTGGCCAAATCTCGGTACTGCAGCTGGTGGAGATGGGAGGGGCTAAGTGCTATGCCGGGTGCTTCTCGGTGGTGCCCCCGTGTGTCGAAATCTCGGTACTGCAGGTGGTGGAGATCGGAGGGGCTAAGTGCTATGCCGGGTGCTGCTCGGTGGTGCCCCCGTGTGGCCAAATCTCGGTACTGCAGGTGGTGGAAATGGGAGGGGCCATGGGGTGGTGCCGGGTGCTGCTCGGTGCTGCCCCCGTGTGGCCAAATCTCGGTACTGCAGGTGGTGGAGATGGGAGGGTTCAAGGGGTGGTGCCGGGTGCTGCTCTGTGCTGCCCTCGTGTGGCCAAATCTCGGAACTGCAGGTGGTGGAGATGGGAGGGGGTAAGTGCCAGGCCGGGTGCTGCTCGGTACTGCCCCCGTGTGGCCAAATCTCGGTACTGCAGGTGGTGTAGATGTTAGGGGCTAAGTGCTATGCCGGGTGCTGCTCGGTGCTGCCCCCTTTTGTCGAAATCTCGGTACTGCAGGTGGTGGAGATCGGAGGGGCCATGGGGTGGTGCCGGGTGCTGCTCGGTGGTGCCCCCGTGTGGCCAAATCTCGGTACTGCAGGTGGTGGAGATGGGAGGGGCCATAGGGTAAGTGCCGGGTGCTGCTCGGTGCTGCCCCCGTGTGGCCAAATCTCGGTACTGCAGGTGGTGGAGATGTTAGGGGCTAAGTGCTGTGCCGGGTGCTGCTCGGTGCTGCCCCCGTGTGGCCAAATCTCGGTACTGCAGGTGTTGGAGATCGGAGGGGCCATGGGGTGGTGTCGGGTGCTGCTCGGTGCTGCCCCCGTGTGGCCAAATCTCGGTACTGCAGGTGGTGGAGATGGGAGGGTTCAAGGGGTGGTGCCGGGTGCTGCTCGGTGCTGCCCTCGTGTGGCCAAATCTCGGTACTGCAGGTGGTGTAGATGTTAGGGGTAAGTGCTATGCCGGGTGCTGCTCGGTGCTGCCCCCGTGTGGCCAAATCTCGGTACTGCAGGTGTTGGAGATGGGAGGGGCCATGGGGTGGTGCCGGGTGCTGCTCGGTGCTGCCCCCGTGTGGCCAAATCTCGGAACTGCAGGTGCTGTAGATGTTAGGGGCTAAGTGCTATGCCGGATGCTGCTCGGTGCTGCCCCCGTGTGGCCAAATCTCGGTACTGCAGGTGGTGTAGATGTTAGGGGCTAAGTGCTATGCCGGGTGCTGCTCGGTGGTGCCCTCGTGTGGCCAAATCTCGGTTCTGCAGGTGGTGGAGATGGGAGGGACCAAGGGTTGGTGCCGGGTGCTGCTCGGTGCTGCCCCCGTGTGGCCAAATCTCGGTACTGCAGGTGCTGGAGATGGGAGGGGCCATGAGGTGGTGCCGGGTGCTACTCGGTGCTGCCCCCGTGTGGCCAAATCTCGGAACTGCAGGTGCTGTAGATGTTAGGGGCTAAGTGCTATGCCGGATGCTGCTCGGTGCTGCCCCCGTGTGGCCAAATCTCGGTACTGCAGGTGCTGGAGATCGGAGGGGCCATGGGGTGGTGCCGGGTGCTGCTCGGTGGTGCCCCCGTGTGGCCAAATCTCGGAACTGCAGGTGGAGTAGATGTTAGGGGCTAAGTGATATGCCGGGTGCTGCTCGGTGCTGCCCCCGTGTGGCCAAATCTCGGTACTGCAGGTGTTGGAGATCGGAGGGGCCATGGGGTGGTGCCAGGTGCTGCTCGGTGGTGCCCCCGTGTGGGCAAATCTCGGTACTGCAGGTGGTGGAGATGGGAGGAACCAAGGGTTGGCGCCGGGTGCTGCTCGGTGGTGCCCCCGTGTGGCCAAATCTCGGTACTGCAGGTGCTGGAGATGGGACGGGCCATGGGGTGGTGCCGGGTGCTGCTCGGTGCTGCCCCCGTGTGCCCAAATCTCGGAACTGCAGGTGGTGTAGATGTTAGGGGCTAAGTGATATGCCGGGTGCTGCTCGGTGCTGCCCCCGTGTGTCGAATCTCGGTACTGCAGGTGTTGGAGATCGGAGGGGCCATGGGGTGGTGCCGGGTGCTGCTGAGTGGTGCCCCCGTGTGGCCAAATCTCGGTACTGCAGGTGGTGGAGATGGGAGGGTTCACGGGCGGATGCCGGGTGCTGCTCGGTGCTGCCCTCGTGTGGCCAAATCTCGGTACTGCAGGTGGTGGAGATGGGAGGGTTCAAGGGGTGGTGCAGGGTGCTGCTCGGTGCTGCCCTCGTGTGGCCAAATCTCGGAACTCCAGGTGGTGTAGATGTTAGGGGCTAAGTGATATGCCGGGTGCTGCTCGGTGCTGCCCTCGTGTGGCCAAATCTTGGTACTGCAGGTGGTGGAGATGGGAGGGGGTAAGTGCCAGGCCGGGTGCTGCTCGGTGGTGCCCCCGTGTGGCCAAATCTCGGTACTGCAGGTGGTGGAGATGGGAGGGTTCAAGGGGTGGTGCCGGGTGCTGCTCTGTGCTGCCCTCGTGTGGCCAAATCTCGGAACTGCAGGTGGTGGAGATGGGAGGGGGTAAGTGCCAGGCCGGGTGCTGCTAGGTACTGCCCCCGTGTGGCCAAATCTCGGTACTGCAGGTGATGTAGCTGTTAGGGGCTAAGTGCTATGCCGGGTGCTGCTCGGTGCTGCCCCCGTGTGTCGAAATCTCGGTACTGCAGGTGGTGGAGATCGGAGGGGCCATGGGGTGGTGCCGGGTGCTGCTCGGTGGTGCCCCCGTGTGGCCAAATCTCGGTACTGCGGGTGGTGGAGATGGGAGGGGCCATAGGGTAAGTGCCGGGTGCTGCTCGGTGCTGCCCCCGTGTGGCCAAATCTCGGTACTGCAGGTGGTGGAGATGTTAGGGGCTAAGTGCTGTGCCGGGTGCTGCTCGGTGCTGCCCCCGTGTGGCCAAATCTCGGTACTGCAGGTGTTGGAGATCGGAGGGGCCATGGGGTGGTGTCGGGTGCTGCTCGGTGCTGCCCCCGTGTGGCCAAATCTCGGTACTGCAGGTGGTGGAGATGGGAGGGTTCAAGGGGTGGTGCCGGGTGCTGCTCGTGCTGCCCTCGTGTGGCCAAATCTCGGTACTGCAGGTGGTGTAGATGTTAGGGGTAAGTGCTATGCCGGGTGCTGCTCGGTGCTGCCCCCGTGTGGCCAAATCTCGGTACTGCAGGTGTTGGAGATGGGAGGGGCCATGGTGTGGTGCCGGGTGCTGCTCGGTGCTGCCCCCGTGTGGCCAAATCTCGGTACTGCAGCTGGTGGAGATCGGAGGGGCTAAGTGCTATGCGAGGCGGTGCTCGGTGCTGCCCCCGTGTGGCCAAATCTGGGAACTGCAGGTGCTGTAGATGGGAGGGGCCAAGGGGTGGTGCCGGGTGCTGCTCGGTGCTGCCCCCGTGTGGCCAAATCTCGGTACTGCAGGTGGTGTAGATGTTAGGGGCTAAGTGCTATGCCGGGTGCTGCTCGGTGCTGCCCCCGTGTGGCCAAATCTCGGTACTGCAGGTGTTGGAGATCGGAGGGGCCATGGGGTGGTGCCGGGTGCTGCTCGGTGCTGCCCTCGTGTGGCCAAATCTCGGTACTGCAGGTGGTGTAGATGTTAGGGGCTAAGTGCTATGCCGGGTGCTGCTCGGTGCTGCCCCCGTGTGGCCAAATCTCGGTACTGCAGGTGTTGGAGATCGGAGGGGCCTTGGGGTGGTGCCGGGTGCTGCTCGGTGCTGCCCCCGTGTGGCCAAATCTCGGTACTGCAGGTGGTGGAGATGGGAGGGGCCATGGGGTGGTGCCGGGTGCTGCTCGGTGCTGCCCCCGTGTGGCCAAATCTCTGTACTGCAGGTGGTGGAAATGGGAGGGGCCATGGGGTGGTGCCGGGTGCTGCTCGGTGCTGCCCCCGTGTGGCCAAATCTCGGAACTGCAGGTGGTGTAGATGTTAGGAGCTAAGTGATATGCCGGGTGCTGCTCGGTGCTGCCCTCGTGTGGCCAAATCTCGGTACTGCAGGTGGTGGAGATGGGAGGGGGTAAGTGCCAGGCCGGGTGCTGCTCGGTGGTGCCCCCGTGTGGCCAAATCTCGGTACTGCAGGTGGTGGAGATGGGAGGGTTCAAGGGGTGGTGCCGGGTGCTGCTCTGTGCTGCCCTCGTGTGGCCAAATCTCGGAACTGCAGGTGGTGGAGATGGGAGGGGGTAAGTGCCAGGCCGGGTGCTGCTCGGTACTGCCCCCGTGTGGCCAAATCTCGGTACTGCAGGTGATGTAGCTGTTAGGGGCTAACTGCTATGCCGGGTGCTGCTCGGTGCTGCCCCCGTGTGTCGAAATCTCGGTACTGCAGGTGGTGGAGATCGGAGGGGCCATGGGGTGGTGCCGGGTGCTGCTCGGTGGTGCCCCCGTGTGGCCAAATCTCGGTACTGCGGGTGGTGGAGATGGGAGGGGCCATAGGGTAAGTGCCGGGTGCTGCTCGGTGCTGCCCCCGTGTGGCCAAATCTCGGTACTGCAGGTGGTGGAGATGTTAGGGGCTAAGTGCTGTGCCGGGTGCTGCTCGGTGCTGCCCCCGTGTGGCCAAATCTCGGTACTGCAGGTGTTGGAGATCGGAGGGGCCATGGGGTGGTGTCGGGTGCTGCTCGGTGCTGCCCCCGTGTGGCCAAATCTCGGTACTGCAGGTGGTGGAGATGGGAGGGTTCAAGGGGTGGTGCCGGGTGCTGCTCGTGCTGCCCTCGTGTGGCCAAATCTCGGTACTGCAGGTGGTGTAGATGTTAGGGGTAAGTGCTATGCCGGGTGCTGCTCGGTGCTGCCCCCGTGTGGCCAAATCTCGGTACTGCAGGTGTTGGAGATGGGAGGGGCCATGGGGTGGTGCCGGGTGCTGCTCGGTGCTGCCCCCGTGTGGCCAAATCTCGGTACTGCAGCTGGTGGAGATCGGAGGGGCTAAGTGCTATGCGAGGCGGTGCTCGGTGCTGCCCCCGTGTGGCCAAATCTGGGAACTGCAGGTGCTGTAGATGGGAGGGGCCAAGGGGTGGTGCCGGGTGCTGCTCGGTGCTGCCCCCGTGTGGCCAAATCTCGGTACTGCAGGTGGTGTAGATGTTAGGGGCTAAGTGCTATGCCGGGTGCTGCTCGGTGGTGCCCCCGTGTGGCCAAATCTCGGTACTGCAGGTGTTGGAGATCGGAGGGGCCATGGGGTGGTGCCGGGTGCTGCTCGGTGCTGCCCTCGTGTGGCCAAATCTCGGTACTGCAGGTGGTGTAGATGTTAGGGGCTAAGTGCTATGCCGGGTGCTGCTCGGTGCTGCCCCCGTGTGGCCAAATCTCGGTACTGCAGGTGTTGGAGATCGGAGGGGCCTTGGGGTGGTGCCGGGTGCTGCTCGGTGCTGCCCCCGTGTGGCCAAATCTCGGTACTGCAGGTGGTGGAGATGGGAGGGGCCATGGGGTGGTGCCGGGTGCTGCTCGGTGCTGCCCCCGTGTGGCCAAATCTCTGTACTGCAGGTGGTGGAAATGGGAGGGGCCATGGGGTGGTGCCGGGTGCTGCTCGGTGCTGCCCTCGTGTGGCCAAATCTCGGTACTGCAGGTGGTGGAGATGGGAGGGGGTAAGTGCCAGGCCGGGTGCTGCTCGGTGGTGCCCCCGTGTGGCCAAATCTCGGTACTGCAGGTGGTGGAGATGGGAGGGTTTAAGGGGTGGTGCCGGGTGCTGCTCGGTGCTGCCCTCGTGTGGCCAAATCTCGGAACTGCAGGTGGTGGAGATGGGTGGGGGTAAGTGCCAGGCCGGGTGCTGCTCGGTGCTGCCCCCGTGTGGCCAAATCTCGGTACTGCAGCTGGTGGAGATGGGAGGGGCTAAGTGCTATGCCGGGTGCTGCTCGGTGGTGCCCCCGTGTGTCGAAATCTCGGTACTGCAGGTGGTGGAGATCGGAGGGGCTAAGTGCTATGCCGGGTGCTGCTCGGTGGTGCCCCCGTGTGGCCAAATCTCGGTACTGCAGGTGGTGGAAATGGGAGGGGCCATGGGGTGGTGCCGGGTGCTGCTCGGTGCTGCCCCCGTGTGGCCAAATCTCGGTACTGCAGGTGGTGGAGATGTTAGGGGCTAAGTGCTGTGCCGGGTGCTGCTCGGTGCTGCCCCCGTGTGGCCAAATCACGGTACTGCAGGTGTTGGAGATCGGAGGGGCCATGGGGTGGTGTCGGGTGCTGCTCGGTGCTGCCCCCGTGTGGCCAAATCTCGGTACTGCAGGTGGTGGAGATGGGAGGGTTCAAGGGGTGGTGCCGGGTGCTGCTCGGTGCTGCCCTCGTGTGGCCAAATCTCGGTACTGCAGGTGGTGTAGATGTTAGGGGTAAGTGCTATGCCGGGTGCTGCTCGGTGCTGCCCCCGTGTGGCCAAATATCGGTACTGCAGGTGTTGGAGATGGGAGGGGCCATGGGGTGGTGCCGGGTGCTGCTCGGTGCTGCCCCCGTGTGGCCAAATCTCGGTACTGCAGGTGGTGGAGATCGGAGGGGCTAAGTGCTATGCGAGGCGGTGCTCGGTGCTGCCCCCGTGTGGCCAAATCTGGGAACTGCAGGTGCTGTAGATGGGAGGGGCCAAGGGGTGGTGCCGGGTGCTGCTCGGTGCTGCCCCCGTGTGGCCAAATCTCGGTACTGCAGGTGGTGGAGATGGGAGGGACCAAGGGTTGGTGCCGGGTGCTGCTCGGTGCTGCCCCCGTGTGGCCAAATCTCGGTACTGCAGGTGCTGGAGATGGGAGGGGCCATGAGGTGGTGCCGGGTGCTGCTCGGTGGTGCCCCCGTGTGGCCAAATCTCGGTACTGCAGCTGGTGGAGATGGGAGGGGCTAAGTGCTATGCCGGGTGCTGCTCGGTGGTGCCCTCGTGTGGGCAAATCTCGGTACTGCAGGTGCTGGAGATGGGAGGGGCCATGGGGTGGTGCCGGGTGCTGCTCGGTGGTGCCCCCGTGTGGCCAAATCTCGGAACTGCAGGTGGAGTAGATGTTAGGGGCTAAGTGATATGCCGGGTGCTGCTCGGTGCTGCCCCCGTGTGGCCAAATCTCGGTACTGCAGGTGTTGGAGATCGGAGGGGCCATGGGGTGGTGCCAGGTGCTGCTCGGTGGTGCCCCCGTGTGGGCAAATCTCGGTACTGCAGGTGGTGGAGATGGGAGGAACCAAGGGTTGGCGCCGGGTGCTGCTCGGTGGTGCCCCCGTGTGGCCAAATCTCGGTACTGCAGGTGCTGGAGATGGGACGGGCCATGGGGTGGTGTCGGGTGCTGCTCGGTGCTGCCCCCGTGTGCCCAAATCTCGGAACTGCAGGTGGTGTAGATGTTAGGGGCTAAGTGATATGCCGGGTGCTGCTCGGTGCTGCCCCCGTGTGTCGAATCTCGGTACTGCAGGTGTTGGAGATCGGAGGGGCCATGGGGTGGTGCCGGGTGCTGCTGAGTGGTGCCCCCGTGTGGCCAAATCTCGGTACTGCAGGTGGTGGAGATGGGAGGGTTCAAGGGCTGATGCCGGGTGCTGCTCGGTGCTGCCCTCGTGTGGCCAAATCTCGGTACTGCAGGTGGTGGAGATGGGAGGGTTCAAGGGGTGGTGCAGGGTGCTGCTCGGTGCTGCTCTCGTGTGGCCAAATCTCGGAACTCCAGGTGGTGTAGATGTTAGGGGCTAAGTGATATGCCGGGTGCTGCTCGGTGCTGCCCTCGTGTGGCCAAATCTCGGTACTGCAGGTGGTGGAGATGGGAGGGGGTAAGTGCCAGGCCGGGTGCTGCTCGGTGGTGCCCCCGTGTGGCCAAATCTCGGTACTGCAGGTGGTGGAGATGGGAGGGTTCAAGGGGTGGTGCCGGGTGCTGCTCTGTGCTGCCCCCGTGTGGCCAAATCTCGGAACTGCAGGTGGTGGAGATGGGAGGGGGTAAGTGCCAGGCCGGGTGCTGCTCGGTACTGCCCCCGTGTGGCCAAATCTCGGTACTGCAGGTGGTGTAGCTGTTAGGGGCTAAGTGCTATGCCGGGTGCTGCTCGGTGCTACCCCCGTGTGTCGAAATCTCGGTACTGCAGGTGGTGGAGATCGGAGGGGCCATGGGGTGGTGCCGGGTGCTGCTCGGTGGTGCCCCCGTGTGGCCAAATCTCGGTACTGCAGGTGGTGGAGATGGGAGGGGCCATAGGGTGGTGCCGGGTGCTGCTCGGTGCTGCCCCCGTGTGGCCAAATCTCGGTACTGCAGGTGGTGGAGATGTTAGGGGCTAAGTGCTGTGCCGGGTGCTGCTCGGTGCTGCCCCCGTGTGGCCAAATCACGGTACTGCAGGTGTTGGAGATCGGAGGGGCCATGGGGTGGTGTCGGGTGCTGCTCGGTGCTGCCCCCGTGTGGCCAAATCTCGGTACTGCAGGTGGTGGAGATGGGAGGGTTCAAGGGGTGGTGCCGGGTGCTGCTCGGTGCTGCCCTCGTGTGGCCAAATCTCGGTACTGCAGGTGTTGGAGATGGGAGGGGCTAAGTGCTATGCGAGGCGGTGCTCGGTGCTGCCCCCGTGTGGCCAAATCTCGGTACTGCAGGTGCTGGAGATGGGAGGGGCCATGGGGTGGTGCCGGGTGCTGCTCGGTGCTGCCCCCGTGTGGCCAAATCTCGGAACTGCAGGTGCTGTAGATGTTAGGGGCTAAGTGCTATGCCGGATGCTGCTCGGTGCTGCCCCCGTGTGGCCAAATCTCGGTACTGCAGGTGCTGGAGATCGGAGGGGCCATGGGGTGGTGCCGGGTGCTGCTCGGTGGTGCCCCCGTGTGGCCAAATCTCGGAACTGCAGGTGGAGTAGATGTTAGGGGCTATGTGATATGCCGGGTGCTGCTCGGTGCTGCCCCCGTGTGGCCAAATCTCGGTACTGCAGGTGTTGGAGATCGGAGGGGCCATGGGGTGGTGCCGGGTGCTGCTCGGTGGTGCCCCCGTGTGGGCAAATCTCGGTACTGCAGGTGGTGGAGATGGGACGGGCCATGGGGTGGTGCCGGGTGCTGCTCGGTGCTGCCCCCGTGTGCCCAAATCTCGGAACTGCAGGTGGTGTAGATGTTAGGGGCTAAGTGATATGCCGGGTGCTGCTCGGTGCTGCCCCCGTGTGTCGAATCTCGGTACTGCAGGTGTTGGAGATCGGAGGGGCCATGGGGTGGTGCCGGGTGCTGCTGAGTGGTGCCTCCGTGTGGCCAAATCTCGGTACTGCAGGTGGTGGAGATGGGAGGGTTCAAGGGCTGATGCCGGGTGCTGCTCGGTGCTGCCCTCGTGTGGCCAAATCTCGGTACTGCAGGTGGTGGAGATGGGAGGGTTCATGGCGTGGTGCAGGGTGCTGCTCGGTGCTGCCCTCGTGTGGCCAAATATCGGAACTCCAGGTGGTGGAGATCGGAGGGGCTAAGTGCTATGCGAGGCGGTGCTCGGTGCTGCCCCCGTGTGGCCAAATCTGGGAACTGCAGGTGCGGTAGATGGGAGGGGCCAAGGGGTGGTGCCGGGTGCTGCTCGGTGCTGCCCCCGTGTGGCCAAATCTCGGTACTGCAGCTAGTGGAGATGGGAGGGGCTAAGTGCTAGGCCGGGTGCTGCTCGGTGCTGCCCCCGAGTGGCCAAATCTTGGATCTGCAGGCCGTGGAGATGGGAGGGGCTATGCTATGCCGGGTGCTGCTCGGTGGTGCCCCCGTGTGGCCAAATCTCGGAACTGCAGGTGGTGTAGATGTTAGGGGCTAAGTGATATTCCGGGTGCTGCTCGGTGCTGCCCCCGTGTGGCCAAATCTCGGTACTGCAGGTGTTGGAGATGGGAGGGGCCATGGGGTGGTGCCGGGTGCTGCTCGGTGGTGCCCCCGTGTGGGCAAATCTCGGAACTGCAAGTGCTGGAGATGGGAGGGGGTAAGTGCCAGGCCGGGTGCTGCTCGGTGCTGCCCCCGTGTGGCCAAATCTCGGTACTGCAGCTGGTGGAGATGGGAGGGGCTAAGTGCTATGCCGGGTGCTGCTCGGTGCTGCCCTCGTGTGGCCAAATCTCGGAACTGCAGGCCGTGGAGATGGGAGGGGCTAAGTGCGATGCCGGGTGCTGCTCGGTGCTGCCCCCGTGTGGCCAAATCTCGGAACTGCAGGTGGTGTAGATGTTAGGGGCTAAGTGATATGCCGGGTGCTGCTCGGTGCTGCCCTCGTGTGGCCAAATCTTGGAACTGCAGGCCGTGGAGATGGGAGGGGCTAAGTGCTATGCCGGGTGCTGCTCGGTGCTGCCCCCGTGTGGCCAAATCTCGGTACTGCAGGTGGTGGAGATGGGAGGGGCTAAGTGCTATGCCGGGTGCTGCTCGGTGCTGCCCCCGTGTGGCCAAATCTCGGTACTGCAGCTGGTGGAGATGGGAGGGGCTAAGTGCTATGCCGGGTGCTGCTCGGTGGTGCCCCCGTGTGGGCAAATCTCGGTACTGCAGGTGGTGGAGATGGGAGGGTTCAAGGGGTGGTGCCGGGTGCTGCTCGGTGCTGCCCCCGTGTGGCCAAATCTCGGTACTGCAGGTGGTGTAGATGTTAGGGGCTAAGTGCCAGGCCGGGTGCTGCTCGGTGCTGCCCCCGTGTGGCCAAATCTCGGTACTGCAGGTGTTGGAGATCGGAGGGGCCATGGGGTGGTGCCGGGTGCTGCTCGGTGCTGCCCCCGTGTGGCCAAATCTCTGTGCTGCAGGTGGTGGAAATGGGAGGGTTCAAGGGGTGGTACCGGGTGCTGCTCGGTGCCGCCCTCGTGTGGCCAAATCTCGGAACTGCAGGTGGTGGAGATGGGAGGGGGTAAGTGCCAGGCCGGGTGCTGCTCGGTGGTGCCCCCGTGTGGCCAAATCTCGGTACTGCAGGTGGTGGAGATGGGAGGGTTCAAGGGGTGGTGCCGGGTGCTGCTCGGTGCTGCCCTCGTGTGGCCAAATCTCGGAACTGCAGGTGGTGGAGATGGGAGGGGGTAAGTGCCAGGCCGGGTGCTGCTCGGTGCTGCCCCCGTGTGGCCAAATCTCGGTACTGCAGCTGGTGGAGATGGGAGGGGCTAAGTGCTATCCCGGGTGCTGCTCGGTGCTGCCCCCGTGTGTCGAAATCTCGGTACTGCAGGTGGTGGAGATCGGAGGGGCTAAGTGCTATGCCGGGTGCTGCTCGGTGGTGCCCCCGTGTGGCCAAATCTCGGTACTGCAGGTGGTGTAGATTTTAGGGGCTAAGTGCTATGCCGGGTGCTGTTCGGTGCTGCCCCCGTGTGGCCAAATCTCGGTACTGCAGGTGTTGGAGATCGGAGGGGCCATGGGGCGGTGCCGGGTGCTGCTCGGTGCTGCCCCCGTGTGGCCAAATCTCGGTACTGCAGGTGTTGGAGATCGGAGGGGCCATGGGGTGGTGCCGGGTGCTGCTCGGTGCTGCCCTCGTGTGGCCAAATCTCGGAACTGCAGGTGGTGTAGATGTTAGGGGCTAAGTGCTATGCCGGGTGCTGCTCGGTGCTGCCCCCGTGTGGCCAAATCTCGGTACTGCAGGTGTTGGAGATCGGAGGGGCCATGGGGTGGTGCCGGGTGCTGCTCGGTGCTGCCCCCGTGTGGCCAAATCTCGGTACTGCAGGTGTTGGAGATCGGAGGGTTCAAGGGGTGGTGCCGGGTGCTGCTCGGTGCTGCCCCCGTGTGGCCAAATCTCGGAACTGCAGGTGTTGGAGATCGGAGGGGCCATGGGGGGGTGCCGGGTGCTGCTCGGTGCTGCCCCCGTGTGGCCAAATCTCTGTACTGCAGGTGGTGGAAATGGGAGGGGCCATGGGGTGGTGCCGGGTGCTGCTCGGTGCTGCCCCCGTGTGGCCAAATCTCGGTACTGCAGGTGGTGTAGATGTTAGGGGCTAAGTGCTATGCCGGGTGCTGCTCGGTGCTGCCCCCGTGTGGCCAAATCTCGGTACTGCAGGTGTTGGAGATCGGAGGGGCCATGGGGTGGTGCCGGGTGCTGCTCGGTGCTGCCCCCGTGTGGCCAAATCTCGGTACTGCAGGTGTTGGAGATCGGAGGGGCCATGGGGTGGTGCCGGGTGCTGCTCGGTGCTGCCCCCGTGTGGCCAAATCTCGGAACTGCAGGTGGTGTAGGTGTTAGGGGCTAAGTGCTATGCCGGGTGCTGCTCGGTGCTGCCCCCGTGTGGCCAAATCTCGGAACTGCAGGTGTTGGAGATCGGAGGGGCCATGGGGTGGTGCCGGGTGCTGCTCGGTGCTGCCCCCGTGTGGCCAAATCTCGGTACTGCAGGTGGTGGAGATTGGAGGGTTCAAGGGGTGGTGCCGGGTGCTGCTCGGTGCTGCCCTCGTGTGGCCAAATCTTGGAACTGCAGGCCGTGGAGAAGGGAGGGGCTAAGTGCTATGCCCGGTGCTGCTCGGTGGTGCCCCCGTGTGGCCAAATCTCGGAACTGCAGGTGGTGTAGATGTTAGGGGCTAAGTGATATGCCGGGTGCTGCTCGGTGCTGCCCTCGTGTGGCCAAATCTTGGAACTGCAGGCCGTGGAGATGGGAGGGGCTAAGTGCTATGCTGGGTGCTGCTCGGTGCTGCCCCCGTGTGGCCAAATCTCGGTACTGCAGGTGGTGGAGATGGGAGGGGCTAAGTGCTATGCCGGGTGCTGCTCGGTGCTGCCCCCGTGTGGCCAAATCTCGGTACTGCAGCTGGTGGAGATGGGAGGGGCTAAGTGCTATGCCGGGTGCTGCTCGGTGGTGCCCCCGTGTGGGCAAATCTCGGTACTGCAGGTGGTGGAGATGGGAGGGGCCATGGGGTGGTGCCGGGTGCTGCTCGGTGCTGCCCCCGTGTGCCCAAATCTCGGAACTGCAGGTGGTGTAGATGTTAGGGGCTAAGTGATATGCCGGGTGCTGCTCGGTGCTGCCCCCGTGTGGCCAAATCTCGGTACTGCAGGTGGTGGAGATGGGAGGGTACAAGGGGTGGTGCCGGGTGCTGCTCGGTGCTGCCCTCGTGTGGCCAAATCTTGGAACTGCAGGCCGTGGACATGGGAGGGGCTAAGTACTATGCCAGGTGCTGCTCGGTGCTGCCCCCGTGTGGCCAAATCTCGGAACTGCAGGTGGTGTAGATGTTAGGGGCTAAGTGCTATGCCGGGTGCTGCTCGGTGCTGCCCCCGTGTGGCCAAATCTCGGTACCGCAGCTGGTGGAGATGGGAGGGGCCATGGGGTGGTGCCGGGTGCTGCTCGGTGCTGCCCCCGTGTGGCCAAATCTCGGTACTGCAGGTGGTGTAGATGTTAGGGGCTAGGTGCTATGCCGGGTGCTGCTCGGTGGTGCCCCCGTGTGGCCAAATCTCGGTACTGCAGGTGTTGGAGATCGGAGGGGCCATGGGGCGGTGCCGGGTGCTGCTCGGTGCTGCCCCCGTGTGGGCAAATCTCGGTACTGCAGGTGCTGGAGATGGGAGGGGCCATGGGGTGGTGCCGGGTGCTGCTCGGTGCTGCCCTCGTGTGGCCAAATCTCGGAACTGCAGGTGGTGGAGATGGGAGGGGGTAAGTGCCAGGCCGGGTGCTGCTCGGTGGTGCCCCCGTGTGGCCAAATCTCGGTACTGCAGGTGGTGGAGATGGGAGGGGCTAAGTGCTATGCCGGGTGCTGCTCGGTGCTGCCCCCGTGTGGCCAAATCTCGGTACTGCAGCTGGTGGAGATGGGAGGGCCTAAGTGATATGCCGGGTGCTGCTCGGTGCTGCCCCCGTGTGTCGAAATCTCGGTACTGCAGGTGGTGGAGATGGGAGGGGCTAAGTGCTATGTCGGGTGCTTCTCGGTGGTGCCCCCGTGTGGCCAAATCTCGGTACTGCAGCTGGTGGAGATGGGAGGGGCCATGGGGTGGTGCCGGGTGCTGCTCGGTGCTGCCCCCGTGTGGCCAAATCTCGGTACTGCAGGTGGTGTAGATGTTAGGGGCTAACTGCTATGCCGGGTGCTGCTCGGTGCTGCCCCCGTGTGGCCAAATCTCGGTACTGCAGGTGTTGGAGATCGGAGGGGCCATGGGGTGGTGCCGGGTGCTGCTCGGTGCTGCCCTCGTGTGGCCAAATCTCGGTACTGCAGGTGGTGGAGATGGGAGGGGGTAAGTGCCAGGCCGGGTGCTGCTCGGTGGTGCCCCCGTGTGGCCAAATCTCGGTACTGCAGGTGGTGGAGATGGAAGGGTTCAAGGGGTGGTGCCGGGTGCTGCTCGGTGGTGCCCCCGTGTGGGCAAATCTCGGTACTGCAGGTGCTGGAGATGGGAGGGGCCATGGGGTGGTGACGGGTGCTGCTCGGTGCTGCCTCCGTGTATCCAAATCTCGGAACTGCAGGTGGTGTAGATGGGAGGGGCTAAGTGCGATGCCGGGTGCTGCTCGGTGCTGCCCTCGTGTGGCCAAATCTCGGTACTGCAGGTGGTGGAGATGGGAGGGGGTAAGTGCCAGGCCGGGTGCTGCTCGGTGGTGCCCCCGTGTGGCCAAATCTCGGTACTGCAGGTGGTGGAGATGGGAGGGTTCAAGGGGTGGTGCCGGGTGCTGCTCGGTGCTGCCCTCGTGTGGCCAAATCTCGGAACTGCAGGTGGTGGAGATGGGAGGGGGTAAGTGCCAGGCCGGGTGCTGCTCGGTGGTGCCCCCGTGTGGCCAAATCTCGGTACTGCAGGTGGTGTAGCTGTTAGGGGCTAAGTGCTATGCCGGGTGCTGCTCGGTGCTGCCCCCGTGTGGCCAAATCTCGGTACTGCAGCTGGTGGAGATGGGAGGGTTAAGTGATATGCCGGGTGCTGCTCGGTGCTGCCCCCGTGTGTCGAAATCTCGGTACTGCAGGTGGTGGAGATCGGAGGGGCTAAGTGCTATGCCGGGTGCTGCTCGGTGGTGCCCCCGTGTGGCCAAATCTCGGTACTGCAGCTGGTGGAGATGGGAGGGGCCATGGGGTGGTGCCGGGTGCTGCTCGGTGCTGCCCCCGTGTGGCCAAATCTCGGTACTGCAGGTGGTGTAGATGTTAGGGGCTAAGTGCTATGCCGGGTGCTGCTCGGTGCTGCCCCCGTGTGGCCAAATCTCGGTACTGCAGGTGTTGGAGATCGGAGGGGCCATGGGGTGGTGCCGGGTGCTGCTCGGTGCTGCCCCCGTGTGGCCAAATCTCGGTACTGCAGGTGCTGGAGATGGGAGGGTTCAAGGGGTGGTGCCGGGTGCTGCTCGGTGCTGCCCTCGTGTGGCCAAATCTCGGTACTGCAGGTGGTGTAGATGTTAGGGGCTAAGTGCTATGCCGGGTGCTGCTCGGTGCTGCCCCCGTGTGGCCAAATCTCGGTACTGCAGGTGGTGGAGATGGGAGGGACCAAGGGTTGGTGCCGGGTGCTGCTCGGTGCTGCCCCCGTGTGGCCAAATCTCGGTACTGCAGGTGGTGTAGATGGGAGGGGCTATGGGGTGGTGCCGGGTGCTGCTCGGTGCTGCCCACGTGTGGCCAAATCTCGGTACTGCAGGTGTTGGAGATCGGAGGGGCCATGGGGTGGTGCCGGGTGCTGCTCGGTGGTGCCCCCGTGTGGCCAAATCTCGGAACTGCAGGTGGTGGAGATTGGAGGGTTCAAGGGGTGGTGCCGGGTGCTGCTCGGTGCTGCCCTCGTGTGGCCAAATCTTGGAACTGCAGGCCGTGGAGATGGGAGGGGCTAAGTGCTATGCCGGGTGCTGCTCGGTGCTGCCCCCGTGTGGCCAAATCTCGGAACTGCAGGTGGTGTAGATGTTAGGGGCTAAGTGATATGCCGGGTGCTGCTCGGTGGTGCCCCCGTGTGGCCAAATCTCGGTACTGCAGGTGGTGGAGATGGGAGGGGACTTGGGGTGGTGCCGGGTGCTGCTCGGTGCTGCCCTCGTGTGGCCAAATCTCGGAACTGCAGGTGGTGTAGATGTTAGGGGCTAAGTGCTATGCCGGGTGCTGCTCGGTGCTGCCCTCGTGTGGCCAAATCTCGGAACTGCAGGTGGTGGAGATGTTAGGGGCTAAGTGCTATGCCGGGTGCTGCTTGGTGCTGCACCCGTGTGGCCAAATCTCGGTACTGCAGGTGGTGGAGATGGGAGGGGCCATGGGGTGGTGCCGGGTGCTGCTCGGTGCTGCCCCCGTGTGGCCAAATCTCGGAACTGCAGGTGGTGTAGAAGTTAGGGGCTAAGTGATATGCCGGGTGCTGCTCGGTGCTGCCCCCGTGTGGCCAAATCTCGGTACTGCAGGTGGTGGAGATGGGAGGGTTCAAGGGGTGGTGCCTGGTGCTGCTCGGTGCTGCCCCCGTGTGGCCAAATCTCGGTACTGCAGGTGTTGGAGATCGGAGGGGCCATGGGGTGGTGCCGGGTGCTGCTCGGTGGTGCCCCCGTGTGGCCAAATCTCGGTACTGCAGGTGGTGGAGATGGGAGGGGCCATGGGGTGGTGCCGGGTGCTGCTCGGTGCTGCCCCCGTGTGGCCAAATCTCGGTACTGCAGGTGGTGTAGATGTTAGGGGCTAGGTGCAATGCCGGGTGCTGCTCGGTGGTGCCCCCGTGTGGGCAAATCTCGGTACTGCAGTTGCTGGAGATGGGAGGGGCCATGGGGTGGTGACGGGTGCTGCTCGGTGCTGCCTCCGTGTGGCCAAATCTCGGAACTGCAGGTGGTGGAGATGTTAGGAGCTAAGTGCTATGCCAAGTGCTGCTCGGTGCTGCCCTCGTGTGGCCAAATCTCGGTACTGCAGGCGGTGGAGATGGGAGGGGGTAAGTGCCAGGCCGGGTGCTGCTCGGTGGTGCCCCCGTGTGGCCAAATCTCGGTACTGCAGGTGGTGGAGATGGGAGGGTTCAAGGGGTGGTGCCGGGTGCTGCTCGGTGCTGCCCTCGTGTGGCCAAATCTCGGAATTGCAGGTGGTGGAGATGGGAGGGGGTAAGTGCCAGGCCGGGTGCTGCTCGGTGCTGCCCCCGTGTGGGCAAATCTCGGTACTGCAGGTGGTGTAGATGGGAGGGGCTAAGTGCTATGCCGGGTGCTGCTCGGTGCTGCCCCCGTGTGGCCAAATCTCGGTACTGCAGCTGGTGGAGATGGGAGGGGCCATGGGGTGGTGCCGGGTGCTGCTCGGTGCTGCCCCCGTGTGGCCAAATCTCGGTACTGCAGGTGGTGTAGATGTTAGGGGCTAAGTGCTATGCCGGGTGCTGCTCGGTGCTGCCCCCGTGTGGCCAAATCTCGGTACTGCAGGTGTTGGAGATCGGAGGGGCCATGGGGTGGTGCCGGGTGCTGCTCGGTGCTGCCCCCGTGTGGCCAAATCTCGGTACTGCAGGTGGTGTAGATGTTAGGGGCTAACTGCTATGCCGGGTGCTGCTCGGTGCTGCCCCCGTGTGGCCAAATCTCGGTACTGCAGCTGGTGGAGATGGGAGGGGCCATGGGGTGGTGCCGGGTGCTGCTCGGTGCTGCCCCCGTGTGGCCAAATCTCGGTACTGCAGGTGGTGTAGATGTTAGGGGCTAGGTGCTATGCCGGGTGCTGCTCGGTGGTGCCCCCGTGTGGCCAAATCTCGGTACTGCAGCTGGTGGAGATGGGAGGGGCCATGGGGTGGTGCCGGGTGCTGCTCGGTGCTGCCCCCGTGTGGCCAAATCTCGGTACTGCAGCTGGTGGAGATGGGAGGGGCTAAGTGCTATGCCGGGTGCTGCTGGGTGCTGCCCCCGTGTGTCGAAATCTCGGTACTGCAGGTGGAGGAGATCGGAGGGGCTAAGTGCTATGCCGGGTGCTGCTCGGTGGTGCCCCCGTGTGGCCAAATCTCGGTACTGCAGCTGGTGGAGATGGGAGGGGCCATGGGGTGGTGCCGGGTGCTGCTCGGTGCTGCCCCCGTGTGGCCAAATCTCGGTACTGCAGGTGGTGTAGATGTTAGGGGCTA
>CM054382.1:68232500-68235158 GCA_028858755.1 Ara ararauna
AGGGTTAGGGTTAGGGTTAGGGTTAGGGTTAGGTTAGGGTTAGGTTAGGTTAGGGTTAGGGTTAGGGTTAGGGTTAGGTTAGGGTTAGGGTAAGGGTGTTTTAGGGTTAGGGTTAGGGTTAGGGTTAGGGTTAGGGTTAGGGTTAGGGTTAGGGTTAGGGTTAGGGTTAGGGTTAGGGTTAGGGTTAGGGTTAGGGTTAGGGTTAGGGTTAGGGTTAGGGTTAGGGTTAGGGTTAGGGTTAGGGTTAGGGTTAGGGTTAGGGTTAGGGTTAGGGTTAGGGTTAGGGTTAGGGTTAGGGTTAGGGTTAGGGTTAGGGTTAGGGTTAGGGTTAGGGTTAGGGTTAGGGTTAGGGTTAGGGTTAGGGTTAGGGTTAGGGTTAGGGTTAGGGTTAGGGTTAGGGTTAGGGTTAGGGTTAGGGTTAGGGTTAGGGTTAGGGTTAGGGTTAGGGTTAGGGTTAGGGTTAGGGTTAGGGTTAGGGTTAGGGTTAGGGTTAGGGTTAGGGTTAGGGTTAGGGTTAGGGTTAGGGTTAGGGTTAGGGTTAGGGTTAGGGTTAGGGTTAGGGTTAGGGTTAGGGTTAGGGTTAGGGTTAGGGTTAGGGTTAGGGTTAGGGTTAGGGTTAGGGTTAGGGTTAGGGTTAGGGTTAGGGTTAGGGTTAGGGTTAGGGTTAGGGTTAGGGTTAGGGTTAGGGTTAGGGTTAGGGTTAGGGTTAGGGTTAGGGTTAGGGTTAGGGTTAGGGTTAGGGTTAGGGTTAGGGTTAGGGTTAGGGTTAGGGTTAGGGTTAGGGTTAGGGTTAGGGTTAGGGTTAGGGTTAGGGTTAGGGTTAGGGTTAGGGTTAGGGTTAGGGTTAGGGTTAGGGTTAGGGTTAGGGTTAGGGTTAGGGTTAGGGTTAGGGTTAGGGTTAGGGTTAGGGTTAGGGTTAGGGTTAGGGTTAGGGTTAGGGTTAGGGTTAGGGTTAGGGTTAGGGTTAGGGTTAGGGTTAGGGTTAGGGTTAGGGTTAGGGTTAGGGTTAGGGTTAGGGTTAGGGTTAGGGTTAGGGTTAGGGTTAGGGTTAGGGTTAGGGTTAGGGTTAGGGTTAGGGTTAGGGTTAGGGTTAGGGTTAGGGTTAGGGTTAGGGTTAGGGTTAGGGTTAGGGTTAGGGTTAGGGTTAGGGTTAGGGTTAGGGTTAGGGTTAGGGTTAGGGTTAGGGTTAGGGTTAGGGTTAGGGTTAGGGTTAGGGTTAGGGTTAGGGTTAGGGTTAGGGTTAGGGTTAGGGTTAGGGTTAGGGTTAGGGTTAGGGTTAGGGTTAGGGTTAGGGTTAGGGTTAGGGTTAGGGTTAGGGTTAGGGTTAGGGTTAGGGTTAGGGTTAGGGTTAGGGTTAGGGTTAGGGTTAGGGTTAGGGTTAGGGTTAGGGTTAGGGTTAGGGTTAGGGTTAGGGTTAGGGTTAGGGTTAGGGTTAGGGTTAGGGTTAGGGTTAGGGTTAGGGTTAGGGTTAGGGTTAGGGTTAGGGTTAGGGTTAGGGTTAGGGTTAGGGTTAGGGTTAGGGTTAGGGTTAGGGTTAGGGTTAGGGTTAGGGTTAGGGTTAGGGTTAGGGTTAGGGTTAGGGTTAGGGTTAGGGTTAGGGTTAGGGTTAGGGTTAGGGTTAGGGTTAGGGTTAGGGTTAGGGTTAGGGTTAGGGTTAGGGTTAGGGTTAGGGTTAGGGTTAGGGTTAGGGTTAGGGTTAGGGTTAGGGTTAGGGTTAGGGTTAGGGTTAGGGTTAGGGTTAGGGTTAGGGTTAGGGTTAGGGTTAGGGTTAGGGTTAGGGTTAGGGTTAGGGTTAGGGTTAGGGTTAGGGTTAGGGTTAGGGTTAGGGTTAGGGTTAGGGTTAGGGTTAGGGTTAGGGTTAGGGTTAGGGTTAGGGTTAGGGTTAGGGTTAGGGTTAGGGTTAGGGTTAGGGTTAGGGTTAGGGTTAGGGTTAGGGTTAGGGTTAGGGTTAGGGTTAGGGTTAGGGTTAGGGTTAGGGTTAGGGTTAGGGTTAGGGTTAGGGTTAGGGTTAGGGTTAGGGTTAGGGTTAGGGTTAGGGTTAGGGTTAGGGTTAGGGTTAGGGTTAGGGTTAGGGTTAGGGTTAGGGTTAGGGTTAGGGTTAGGGTTAGGGTTAGGGTTAGGGTTAGGGTTAGGGTTAGGGTTAGGGTTAGGGTTAGGGTTAGGGTTAGGGTTAGGGTTAGGGTTAGGGTTAGGGTTAGGGTTAGGGTTAGGGTTAGGGTTAGGGTTAGGGTTAGGGTTAGGGTTAGGGTTAGGGTTAGGGTTAGGGTTAGGGTTAGGGTTAGGGTTAGGGTTAGGGTTAGGGTTAGGGTTAGGGTTAGGGTTAGGGTTAGGGTTAGGGTTAGGGTTAGGGTTAGGGTTAGGGTTAGGGTTAGGGTTAGGGTTAGGGTTAGGGTTAGGGTTAGGGTTAGGGTTAGGGTTAGGGTTAGGGTTAGGGTTAGGGTTAGGGTTAGGGTTAGGGTTAGGGTTAGGGTTAGGGTTAGGGTTAGGGTTAGGGTTAGGGTTAGGGTTAGGGTTAGGGTTAGGGTTAGGGTTAGGGTTAGGGTTAGGGTTAGGGTTAGGGTTAGGGTTAGGGTTAGGGTTAGGGTTAGGGTTAGGGTTAGGGTTAGGGTTAGGGTTAGGGTTAGGGTTAGGGTTAGGGTTAGGGTTAGGGTTAGGGTT